>JANZXR010000002.1:3089539-3141932 GCA_027575705.1 Erythroxylum echinodendron | reverse complement strand
AACACTCATAATTTTGCAAATTGTGATATATGTGTATGATGTTTGATATAGAGGAGCAATTGGAACGTCAACCTCCAGACGTTGCCGAAACTTCCAGACATTAGCTTCGGGAGCAACTTGTGAGTAACTTAGATGGTCTCACTTAATTACTTGTTTGCTCAATTTCTGTTGTGAAATGATTTAATGAATGTGAAATTGATTGTGTTGATTCCAGACAATTGATTGTTCGAGGAGTTCTATATTCCGGACTGTATTGGAAGTGCTACTTGTATGTGAATGAGAAGAACGAATTGTTTCTTAAATTGATTGGTTGATTATGATAGATGCATTTCATACATGAGTGCACAAGAAGATAATGACAGTTGTGACCAGAGTAGCCACCAATCAGAGCTTAAAGCTCAAAGTGTAAAAAGAACCTCGAGTTCATACAGTGATTAAGAGTCTAAGACTCACTGTGTAAAATGAGCCCTATATCCTCATCGAATAAGAGATAGTTATCAATGAGCTCGGTATCTAAAAATAGATACGGAACAGTTTAGGCACTCGGTCATAATAACGTAATAATTGGAAAAGAGTCTCATGAGCATTCCATGTGCATTTGCTTAAGTATGTTTAATTGACTGAAATGCAATTTACCTATACTTAAGTGAAAATGTGATACTGATAATTTTGTGAAATATGTATTATGTGAAATATTGTGTTGCATGAATTAAGTGAACCATCAATAATGATTATCTCATTGAGTTCGCAAAACTTACCAAAATTGCAACTTTATCTTTTCAGGACCGAGAGACGACTCTAGTTACCGAGAGGCTCTACCAGCCGTGTAGATTGTGATTTGGCAAGAGAAGTCATAGCTCAAAGGTCGATCAACTGGAATTTTTAGACAGATTAGATAAACTTTGTATATTTCCTCTTTCATGTAATACTTTTGTACTAAGTTTTGACGATGTAAAGCATTACAAGAAAATTACAATATTTTAAAACTAACTTTTTCCTCATTTCATTTCACAGAACCGAAAGTTTACATTGTACCTTTCAACACTTACGATAAAAAGAAACTATTCGAAGTGAAAATGTGAGATATTTGTTGCGACGTGTAACTCTAAATTAGTTTAGGTATATACGTATAAACCAAATGTATATTCATATCATACATGAACTCCCTACATTAAGACTTTTTAATGATCCTAATTAACTTGATAAAACCTTCGAAACGTTCACATCCAAGAACAGAAGGGCCCAAAAACTATCGAGCTATGAACAGCAACCTCATTAATATTACAACAAACCAATTAAATTCTTCAGTACTTCATATAAATGCACTCGTCCCAGGCAAACTAATAACCAGTTGGTCCTAAGCTAACGTTTCATGCATAGCTCCATGAGTTAAAAGGTGTCCAAAAGAGAAGAATAACAACATTAGAGTAGTGGGAAGTTTACTTACATATCATAATACCTCTCATTTCTTAAACGATGTTGTTGACGAAGACAGGATTTCAAAAACTAGTGCTGCTGGAAGGGACAGCTATTTTATCAGTTACAGTGCAAACAGAGAGACATTAAGGAGTCCTTTGAGTTCTGAGGAGGGGTTGTGTGTTGGTGAAAGTGAAATTTATAAAACATCTGCAAATCGTTTGTACCCAGCGAGCTGTTCCGAAGATCATTCCCTACAAATAGGAACTGCGTTTCAATGAGAGTCAGAAAAGCGAGTGGCACGGTCATGCGAAGCGAAACTAAAGTGTCCACGCTACACAGAAACAATAAAAGTATAAAAAAAAAAAAACGTGGAAAGTGTGAAGAGGATCAAGGGGGAAAGACTTTTCACAGGTTGATGGAAACATATATTTAATGTTCAGCCCTACATGAAAGTCATTAGATAGCTGAGATTCACTCTTCCATGGCTGACACGCGACAATTTCCTTCGGGACACTCGTTACTCTGCCTCTGCATTAAAGGAAGGAAATCATCTGTCCGATTTCCCAGTTCCAAACCAGTGCCAAATAATATAATCCACAAAACCCATTTATTTATTGAAACGGGACAGACGATTTGGTTCCCTGCATTCAGTCATTAACCCCCTCTCTCTAGACAGTACAGAAGAAGAGGACAAGGTTGCTAGGAGCAAATGCTGTATGATTGACAGATAAGATTTTGTTTGCTTAATCAAAGCTTTCGATGACTATAATTGATTATCTACATTCAAGTCTTCCTCATTTAGCTACAAACTTCCTCAAACATTGACCTTTTCGTCTTCTACATTATATTTATTTTGCATTAAGAAGTCAAAAGTCCAGCTCTCTTTTCACATGGCTTTTCTTGAACATAACACAACAGTAATGTAAACCTCATTCGAATTAGGTATATATAATAAAGACATCTTCAGCATTAAATATTCTATCATAGGTACAACCTTCAACCATAAGTTCATTAGGTAAACGAAGTAAATTACTTTTTTTTTGTTTATATATGAAAATTTTTTTAGATGATTGTTATATTTTATAAATTTTGTATTTTAAAAATTATTTAATAAATTAATGAAATTAGAATAAAAAGAATGATTTAATTTAAGTGGTAGCCTAAATTCTTAAAACACAACAAACGTACTTAATTTTAGACAAAAATCTAAGGAATCTTAAATGTTAAATTACATCACACAAACTATTAGATGGAACCTTCGACAATAACTTCATTTAATAAGAAAACAAAAAAAAAATAAATGATTCAATTTAACTGTTAACATACGTTCTTAAAATACAACAAACTTACTTATTTTAACATAAAAACTTAAAGCATCTTAAATAAAATATTTAACTTTTTTACTATAAGAAATTCTTAAAAAAATCTCTTATCACTTGTTGCAATTAATGTTAATAAATGTGAATTAGATAGACTCTCAATTATATATAATACATTTTAATTGTATTTTAATGTATTGCTTAACAAGTTATTAATTCAAAAATACACGCTAAATTTAACTTAAGTATGGTAATAAACTCTTAAAATAGAGCCAACTTATCTTTTTTAACACAAAATCTAGTTCAAAATTTCCAAGTGATGTAGAGTTAGAGGAGTTTTCATTAGAGATAGTAGTGGGTTGACCTAACTTCTTTTAATAAAATTTTATTTAATAAAAAATATAATATGAGAAATTCAATTGATGTTATGAATTTAAATTGATTAATAAAAATTGAAATTTTTATAATGAATGAATATATATATATAACATACATATATTGATAAAATGAATAACATGAAACTAAATTTATGAATGAAGGAAGATATGACAATATATATATAAAGTGAGAAATTCATTTAATTGACGATAAGAAAAAAATTCATTAATTGACGGGAAAACTTACAAAAATGATTATTCAAAATTTTTAAATGATACAATTTACAAAATTCAAGATAAAATCAGGAAATAAACATTTGGATCGGGACTATGAAAGTGGAGACCAGAGACTAGAGAGAGTAACTAATCATTGTAGTTAGGATCGTCAATAGTTTGCATCACTTTTTATGTATGTAGAAACATTATATTTAGTACTTAAAAGGTAAGATAATATAAAAAATATACGAAATTGATATATTAAAAAGAAAAGAGTTTACCCTTAATATCTTCAGTTTCTAATCAACTTCGAGCATACATAACGGCTTTTACGGTACGAGAATAAAGTTGAGCATAATGAGGACTGATAACCTGACTACCAGTGCTAAAGCATACTCTAAAGTATCAGTAGATGATGAAATTGCTAATAGATCTTGTGGAATTACTTGCATGATCAGAAAATTATCTTCACAACTCTTCCACCATAACAATACATTGAACTGCACACTTTAACTTCAACCACATAACCTTGCATTGTATGAAGTCTTATCCCTTTTTTTCTTTCATAACTTTTATAAGTAAAAGTAACAAACTACTCTTAGAAGATGAGTTTGAACCTAAAACTAAAGTTGAAGTTGAATAGTTTGGACTACTACGATTTCGATCCTAAATTTTGTTCATTATGAGTTGATAATCGGTAAATATATAATAGGAGAATTGTTTAGTGATATCTATATGCTCTTGAGCCTAAACACCATACAACATATTATACATAAAATTAACCCCCTACGTACGTCTTGTATCTCAAATCCAACATAGATATGATTGCAATAATATGTCCAACTATATACTAAGAATTCAATTTCTCTATCACCTACTCTGTCATAACCCAAATAATCTCATTCGAATCTAATATTCAATCAGATAAAGTTTTCTTTATCTCATAAATAGTGTTAAAGCAACAATGCAAAGTTGGATTTTTGTGGAGAATAATTCGGAGCAGTATAAGAAATTCCAACTTTACATAAAGTTCTTTATCTAACTTTCATCAGTCTTCTGTAGGCATGCAAGTGTATTGAGAATCTCATTTTCTAAGTTTGGTAAACACTTCAACATATAGGATTGTCGACTCCAACATCTTGAAGGTTGAGTTTCATTTGGTTGGACAATAAAAAATCAACTTATTTATACTTAGAATGTATAGTAATTATGTAGTTTTTTTTTTTCAAAATTCTTAACTTTTTTAAGTGTTGCACTCTAATATTACTACAATATTCTAACTTAAATCTATTGTTTCCTTTTTCTTCTTCAATTCATCCTTCACAATCAAATTCATAATATGCATAAAACAATGCATATAGAATAACCTTTTATCAACCAACAACCCATACCTTGTTCTTCAACTTTTCAATCATAACATCATTTATGATACAATTATCAACTATTAAGGTGGATAATTTGGTGTCGATCTTCCAATATGTCAAACAGCCTCCAAATATGATTGTCAACCTTTCACCTGTATATGGTACCGGTACATAAATGAACCTATCATATACAAATATGACTAACATTAATCATAATATAATCAAAATATGATAACAATATTAAATAGTATAAATTACTCCAAAAGTTTATTTCATAGAGTTTAGTCATTGTTAACATAATATGTCATCACTTTCATATAACTCTTCCTTTAGTTATCGGCTACCCACATGTTAATTGTAGTGTAACCCATCATTCAATATTCAATAATGTCCTCAAAATTTCTTTCTTCTTATCTTTATATATCTTCATAATGCCCTTCTTCAATATATTCCGAGTTGGAATCCTGAAGGTTAGTTGTAATAAGTTACAAAATATCCTAAATCTTTTGCTATTAACTACAGATAGTGGATGTTCATCACTGATTACCATAAAGTAATAAAAATCTTGATCTGTTGCTGCCATAAGATGTTTAAGTTATTTCATTATTTCCTCTCATTAGGTTGCAGGTAAAAAATGTTTGACCTCCCGATACGATATTCTTTCAATTACACGAATTCACGTGTCCCTTTAAATGAGAGGTTTCACCTTTTAAACTCCTGACCAACATCTTATGATAATACTTACATTTGACTTTTTCTATTATTTCCATTGATCTGGTCTTATTGAAGTCATCCACCACTTCAATAAGACCAGATCTTATTAAAGTGCTAAACTTCTCTTTAATCTAGTTTACCTTTACTTCAATAAGACTATATCTTATTAAAGTGCTAAACTTCACTTTAATCTACTTTACTTTTCAATTGACTCAGATTCTAACTTCACTTAGGATGGGATTAGAAGTTTATGCTTTTTATCTCAAATACTGAATTACAACTCTCCTGTAAAGGAACATGCTCATCTATATGAAACAATCAACATATTTATATTTATGTTATTCACAATCATAATTGATAATTCATAAATATGAGAGGAAATATGATATCATAAATTATAATAATATTATTTAAAGTTTATCAGTGACTTACACAATCAATTACATGCATCATGTAATTCACTATAAAGTTTTTGTGCAGACTGACATAGTCACTTGCATGAACGTGTATGTCAGCCCCAAATGGCAAAATCCCAAAATTTTTTGTATTCTACAAATTCAATCTTCAATTAAAAGATTTAAAACCAGAATATGACTAAGGAATTTTATCTTGATAGGTGGGTGACGAAGAAGCAAAAAAAGACGACGGTTAGGTGGCTAGGATGTAGGGCCATAGGGTGGTGCAACGAAGGGGCAGTAAGAGGGAGTGCGAAGATTGGAAGAGAAAGGAGAAGGATGCGGAGGAAGATAATGTGGGGGCGTATAGCATGATAGACGGGTCTGAAAAAAAGAGAGAGACTTAAGCCTGAAAGTAGGGGAAGAAAACAACTCAAGAGAGGGAAAAAAGATAGGGAAAAACAACACAGATTAACCTAAACTAAAGCCGAGCTCAAGCCGAGCTCGAGTCACCGACCCAAAGCCAAACAAATTTATACTATTAGAGCCTGAAAACTAATAAGTCTAGTCTAATTTATTGACTTCTAACCTAGTTGAGCTCATGCCCAAATGCCATCCCCCAATTTCTACTAATATTAATGAAGTCGCATTAAATTACTAGAGGCTTAAGGTTTTTAGGCCACCAGTCACGAGAGGCTAAAATTAAAAAGGAAAGATAAAGAAAAAGTAGCTTAATTATCCATTCGAATATTCCAAAAGCACCTCTCTCTTTATTCCCTACAACTCACCACATTTTAAATCTTCCAACTTCTACCGATTTCTTCTAAACCAACCGAGTCGTATGTTTTCTCTGTCGGTCTTCTCTAAATTTTTACCAAAACCTTATTTCTGTTAAACGTGTCCGAAGAAACAAGATTGTCCAAACACAGCACGAACTCCTACACTCTCTACGTTCGTTACGGTACCTTAAATCCAGGAAGAATCTACTCATCTCCTATGGTTCCTTGCACTTTCACGTGTTTTCGATCTTTTACTTTCACGTACACTACACATCAGGGCTTACGCTAATTGTGTTATTGTGTCCAATAATATCCAACGGCTAAGAACACATCCACGTGTTCGGGTACAATGTTTTTAAGACTCGACCGAATATTATACGCCACACGATGTGAATTTGAACTCTCTCTCTAACATGGAAAACCAAAATTACTTGTAAAATTCAAAGTCCCTTCAAAAAGTACCATATTAATTTGTGCTTCTTATTCCTCTCTTTGTAGTTTGTTTGCCCTCTCAATCTTTATGCCAATTGAGATACCAAATCGATTTCTTCTATTAAGTGTTTTGATGGCTAAACCCTTTCTCGATTCAAAAACGTTGCCTTGTCGATTCCTTCAGTTTAAATTTGCGGTCTTTTTGTTATCAGATTCACATAATTTTCAGGTTCTCAGTCAACGTTTTCTCCATTTTTGACACAACTCTAGCATTATCTTAGTTGCTGACCGATGGGTAAACGTAAGTTCTTTCGATTCTTTTGTGTTTTTCTGTTTTTTGATTCTGCTTTTGTATTTTTTTTGATTCTGCTTTTGTATCCTTTTTTGTTTTATTAATCGTAATGGTGCTTTGGTTGTTGAATCTGGTAAAGAAACGATCTTTTTCTATTGGGTTGTTTCCAAGGTTCGGATTTGTTATCGGGCTTCTGCTTAATTTAGGTTTTTTGATTTTGTAAACATGAAACACATGAACACCCGAAAAGAAAGCGTTTCTTTTCTTGTCAGGGAAGAGTTTACAGCTTTTCTAATGGCTGGGTTGATTGGAATTTGGCAGGTAATTCACAACGTAAGCATGCTGCGATGTTGGATAGCGATGACGATAATAGTAGCGAGAGTTCTTCATCGACTATCCGTTCCGACCACACATGGGCGTTGGAATCTGAAACTAAAATCGTTAAAGCTACTAGGCTGGATGAAGCTCTAGATGCTTTATTTGAGAAAAGGTTGGCAGTAATATTAAGCTTTGATTAGTTTGGTTTGACGTTGTGATCAAGAGGAACATATGTTAATTATGCTTATATCTTCACTTGTGTGTTATTTTGATTGTTTCTTGTTTTTTGGATTTAGGGGCTCCACTAGAGAGAATGCTTTGGCTGCAATCATAGAGGCTTTCTGTGCAAATTTGCAGATTCAATTCGTGGAAAATAAGTAAGTGTTCCTGGGTGTTTGTTTGCAGGATTTCAAACTTTTAAGAGCTTCTGAAAACTGTTAATAGTCACTAGTTGACAAGAAATAACTGCTGGCTTTTTAGGGAACTTTAATTGTTTTCTTGACTTTGTTTTAAGGAGTGTATGGGTTTAGTTTTGTAATTGCGGATGTGTTTGTCTGATATGTTGTTTTGATATTTTAACTTATTATGCTGACATGAAGTTACTGAGATATGTATTGAGATATTGCTTGTTTTATGTGTCATCAGATTTGCCACTTTGCTTTATCAATGCCTTAATTCTATCAAGAAGGGGTCTGCCAAAGAGGTTGCTCTGGCATCAAAAGTTATTGGTTAGGCTTTGACACACTCCGACACATCTTTTCTCCACATTTTACCATCTTGTTCTTAATGTGCGTTGTCTGTAACTTCCAGGATTGTTGGCGTTGACAGTTGGTTGTGGTGATAATGCACATGAAATATTGGAACAGTCAGTTACTCCTATTTCCCAAGCTCTTAAAAGTGGGTCTGAATCATCCAAAGTTGCGGTACGTATGGCGTAAGGGGCTTTGTAGTTGAGAAGCGGAGAACTTTTTGTATTAATTTATTGATTGTTCTATTTTATTGGGTTATGGCCGTAGTTACTGGAGTGTTTAGCTACTGTCACTTTTGTTGGTGGGATTGATCCAGCAGAAACAGAACAATCAATGAATATCATATGGCAGTTTGTTCATCCTAAGCTGGTGCCCAATGTACGTATCTGTTTCCAACTATTGTTTGTAATATTATTATTTTGGTTCTAGATTTTAGTTTTTGAATCTTCATTCTACATCTCCTTCTTCACCTTCATACCTTATTGCTACTTTTGACATGTTTGTCTGTTTACCAAGTCTATTTGATGAAACTCGAACAAGAGAAAATTTTAATTGGTTCAGTCAATACTAATTGATTTCTTTGCTTTGTTACTGATCGTCCCAAGAACTAATTCTTTATGAAATTTAACTAACAGGTGGTTGCTGTCAAACCTTCTGCAGCCGTAATAGCTGCAGGTGTTTCTTCCTGGACATTTCTGTTGACATCCTTAGATGGGTGGAAGCGTAATCCTAAAGACTGGCAGGAGTAAGCAGAATGCTAGGTTTATTCTTTAAATGGATTGATTTTGGCCTCTAAATGAAAAAGAAGCAGTAAATATTAGTGCCATTTTCTTTCTTTATATTATTAGCAAATGAAAGTTTCTGCTTTAAATTCAAATCCAGGTATTCTTCATGAAATCTTAGTGGATAGTTAATTGTTACAATTTGCCCTAGGACTTTTGCTTCTGTGTCTGAAATCTTGGAATGGAAGCTGGTTTTTATAGTATCTCAAACAATTATCTTATATGTGCTAGGCAACTCAAATAGATTTAAGGACTTACGAATTCTGGTAATTGGTGCAGATCAATTTCTTATTTATCTAGTCTGTTAGATAAGAATGACCGATCTGTCCGTATGGCTGCTGGTGAATCATTGGCTCTAATTTTTGAGATGGGAAGTCTAGAGGAATTTGCTGCTGGAGCTAACTGTTCTACCGACTCATCAGTCCAGGAAGGAAACAAAGGCTTTTCTCATGTAGTAGGATTGCGATCAAAAATCCTAAACCAAGTTAGAAACCTTTCTGCAGAGGCTGGCGGAAAGGGATCAACCAAAAAAGATCTTAATAGTCAGCGTAACTTATTCAAGGACATCTTGGAGTTTCTTGAGGTAGTAATTGGTTTCCTTCTTACCAAAAAAGATATTAAGATATCTGCACTGCCTCTATAATGGCGTTGCCTTCTCTATTCTTAGGATGGTTATTACCCTGAAAATTCTGTGAAGATTGGTGGGGATACTTTGCAAACGTCAACATGGGACAAATTAATACAGGTAATTCTTTGTCCAACATTTTCCTTAATTTGGTTACAATTGTTCATGTTGTCTTGATTTGTTTAGAATTCAGGGCACTCAAATTTGAATTCTTTTTAACAGTTGAACTTTTTCAAGCACTACCTTGGAGGTGGATTTGTGAAGCACATGCTGGTTTGTTTTCTTTTACTTCCCTCCTGTTTCCATAAATTCCAAATAACACAGATTTCACCTGCTTGGATATTTTAAGCATATTAAGATAGATTTTTACATAGGGTAATGAATTCCTCCACGATGTCCTCGAGTTTGCACCATTGGACAAAAAGCATCTTCAAGGTTCCGAACGCATTATGTCGCGTGCCGAAAAGGTCAGCGACCCTCTATCCTAGTTCTCATCTACTATAATGTATCGGCAAAATTGATTTTAATGATGTTTTGCTTATTCCTCATGTTCTAATGATGTGCTGTATTTCAGATTGCGAGTTGGTTGTCTTTGGTCAGTAGGTCTCGTTAATCAAAATTCATGTTTATAACAATTCAAATGAACGAGTTTGTGACTTTGCATGCATCTACATGAGTGATTTGTTTATATGCTTTGGTTGAGAATTTATTATTGTTATAATATACATCTTATATAACTTCATATTTGTTTGTCCTACAAGGTCCTCATCGTTACCAATTAATTAAAAACACGCAGAATAATGTACAATATTTAATGATAATGGTCAATTTATAAATGACTTTATAGAGATTATTTATTTCTGAAAATGTTATTTTCATTCTACATTTTGAATTGTCCAATGAGTAAAATTGTACTTCATGAATTAGATCGATGTGCGTGTGTACTTTAAAATTTTGTTGATTATGTTTGTTGTCCCACTTTGGAATATACTTTTTTTAACAAAAGTTTGTTTCCTTGAAGATTTAAGAAACATAAGCCTGATTTAGAATGAAATTTAAGAATGTTTCATCTTCATGCCTATAAATCAGAGAGCATTTCTTGAGAGGAATTATAGATGTATATATTATATAAATTATTTAAAATCTTGAATCTTATTGAAAATTTTATAAATAAAATGATACAAGAGAAGTACGGGGTGTGAATTCCTTTTAGCTCAGGTATTACTTGGTTGATGAATAAAAAATTAAATGGATTCTAGTGAGGTTTTCTATAAAGTATGAATGAGATGGAACCATTTATCTATACAGCGATGAGGTAAATCAGCAGCTATTACCTCATGTTCAAAGACATTATGAGCACATGATAAAGTTTTTAGTTATGTTCACTCAGGATCTTACTTTCATCCACCTAAAGTTTAATGGAACAAACATTCGCCCTCCGGTTATTATGCATCAAAAAGCAAGTATTTTTAAGGTTTGTGAAATATCTAATAATCATCCTTCCCTTAATTTTTTGACATGTTAGGTTATTTGTGGTCTGGTTGTGATAAGAATTTGTGTTCTGATATGTATTTTCCGGTGAACGTTCATTCATTCTGATCATGATTTGGTTCACTCCTGTTACAGAGAATGTACTATTCACCTAACTCAGCAGTCAACAAAGCCAGGACTCAGTTTCTCAACAAGCAGCGAATGATATCTGAGGTTGGTTGCACTAATCATTGAACGAATTTTACTTGTCATTCCACTTATAGGTGATAATTTCGTGCTCGTAATGATATTTCTACCCGGTGCATTGTACGGATCCTGTACATCATGAGCTTCCTTTATAGACACATCTTTTGACTAATTGTTATCCCATTTTCAGGGAAGGAATGAGGGTCACTTTGCAGTCAACAGTGAAGAATAGAGAGATTTTATGGAGAGACCAATGGCCAAACGTCCTCATTTATAAGGTTTTCTGGGGAATTTCTTCATTCTAAGGTTTAGATATCTTCAATCTGTGTGTAAACTGGACCAGCATGTGAAAAGGAAGCAATTTCTTTGTTGGCGTATTGATTCACGACGAGCGATGTTTTCTCGAGACCAGTAGTTACTGTAAAACATGGCTTATCCATTTGTTGGTTACTCTTTAGTACATCTTATGTGAATTTTTTCAGAGAGATCAAATACAATAAGATTATTGCAAAATTTTAAGCACAAAAAGGATTTAAGTAATATGTAATATATCTTTTTAACATTTTAATATTACAAGTTAAATAAGAACAAATAGTCTTTTACCCCAAATATCTGAATGCATTATGATTCTAAGAGAAGGTTGAAGCTTAACTGGATGCAACGTAGCTGGAATGCATCTCTAGTTGACATTGAGAATTCATCATTGAGATCATCTGGAGAAAAAAATTAAACGAAATATGAAATGTCATTGACATAGGTGTGTCAAAAAGTGAACTTTTGGCTCTAGTCATAAGACAGTATTGGCATTTGTGCTCTGATGCCCTCTTTTAGTGTTGAACTTTAAAGTATATGGATCACATCTCAGAAAAAGGACAGGTTTATCCACAGTGGCCGCTGGATATCTAGTCAAACTATATGCTTAAAAAACAAAAATATGTACTTGTAATTCCAAAAAGCAAGAAACCTCGTAAAAATTGCTTATGTGAACATATGACAATCCTGTGAAGTGTTTATTCATGGTTCCAGTATCCCCGTCACGAGAATCTAGAAACTTGACAATCCTGTCATGTGTTTACTCATAGCTCTGTCCTTCCTGTAATGACTATTACCCCTGCCTCTTCTGCCTCTTCCTCTTGCGTTTCCTGCATTTCCTCTCCCTTCCATCTCTGAACCATCGGATTGGTTATCTTGCTCTTCTTGTCCTTCCCTCAGCTTTCCTCTCCCTCCTCTCCTTCCCCTGCCTCTAGGATTCTGCGCAATGTCCCTTTCTTTCTTCTCCGGTTCATCGGATTGGTTTTCACGTTCCTGGTATTCAGCCAACTTATTGACAGCACCCAGTGGAATGTTGCCACCTCTACCAAGACCAAATATCAGTTCCCCCTGTGCTTGATTAACAAGCGAAGCTTCGATCGAATTTGCAACTGCAACTGAACCAGCCACCTTGTAGCTATAGTTCTTTCCATCCTTGACATAATACTGTGGTTTCCTTCTGGATCCCCACTTTCCATCTGATGGAGACTGAGCGGGATTTTCCCTTTCAGTACCTAAAGGTTTCTCTAAATTAGGGATGATTCTGTCATTTGATATTTCATGATCTTCGAGCCCTGAGTCTCCAACACTCAGACCCAAGTCATCAAAAGAATCATCATACTCGTCTTCATATTCATAGAGTGATACCAGGGCAGCAGTCTTAGCCAAGTCCTTGCTATCTCTGTTATCAAGGGAATAGTGATCTGGCATGTCACTAGACTTTCTAACGAACCTTCCAACTGCAGACGAGTTTGAACCGGAATCACCAGAATAATGCAAGGTTTGTTTTTCTCTAGCTACTATTGGATCAGCAGAATGAACGGCTGCTGATGTAGATTCAATCAACTTTCCTTTTCCTTTATCCTTTGTACCAATAGTTGTACCTAACTTGGGAGTTGGCATTGTGTCTAATGTAGTATCCAAGCGATTTAGATCTTCGTGAAGAGTTCCCTCCAGGATCCGCTGAATAACATCCTCTGGATTCTGGTTGTACACTTCTAGACAGGCAGCCAAGAAGCCTTTACCATAATCAGGAAACAGATCCCTTATTTGACTAATTTTGGACTCCACTATAGCAGCATTTTCATCCATCTCCACGCTTTTGTTCACAACTGGGGCTGGCCCTACGTGATGCTCTTTGATATTGCTCTTCAGAGAAGAATTCATCAACCGAGACAAGTACTGGTTCTGTTCATCATCTATCAATATCCATCCTGCATAGATAAACAAACATTAAAACATGGGCAACTCAACATCAAATCGAAGATGAAGCATAAAGAAGAGTAGACAGTTCCTAAACATCTGAGGATCGGACATCATCGTCTGAATAACTCTCAGTTCAGGTAGTGTTATGCTTTAGAAAATGCCAAGTAAGCACCTACCATCATTTTGTAAATTTTGAAGGATGTCCATTAAATGATAATTCTTATCAAGATTCTGAAGAAACATTTGCCTGGTCACGTTCCCCAGATCATAAGGTGATGATCCACTGATCTCCCTAAGTGTCTGAATTAATATATCTGCTCTAATGACAGGATCCTCTACTTTAGCTGGAAACATCTTTGCAACAGCTGGAGTTGAAAAACAATTTTCATGTAGTTCCTTCTTTAAATAGCAAGCATCCAATAATTTCCAACCAAATTTGACTATTCTTGCCGATAAAATCTTCAAGCTAACAGTTGCATTAGATAGCATCTCATCACCTCTACCCATCGAGATGATCTGGAAACCCTGCTGTAAAGATGGAAATAATGTATCATGCAATTTTGCAAGGGTGGTCAACATTTCCTTGTTCCCATCACTGCACAGGCAAGATTAGTTTCCATCAAAAGAAGGCATATTTTCTTAAATTTTAAGATGCATAAGATAAAGAATCCAATAACAGAGAGATCTGGTACAGCTCTATTTTAACATCATTATTAGCAAAGACATCAATTAGGAAGACCAATTTCCAACCTCAGTAAAAAACATCTATCATGAGAAATCATCACTTCCAACTGCCCAATGGCCAAGGGCCATAAAAAAACAAAATTAAAAAAAAAAAGAAAGCTTGAAAGAGGCGATTACTAATAATGCCCGGGTTGGAGATAGACAAATTAAAGCTCATTCATTAAGTACCTTAACTCAATGGGACATGAAAAGGCCACAGCTGCCAGTTTGTAAGCATTAACGAAAGCATCCATGGAGACAATAGCATCATTTATGAAATCCATCACCTGAAATAAGGGACAACGTCATGAACCTTAACGGGTTAGAAGACAAAAATGGTGAACTGGCCACTGTTCCACCAATTTAGTCTTCTAGAATCCTAACTTTCAACGTTCAAAAGTAGCATCCAGTTTCATTCACAAACTTCAAATTGACATTTGTCCTTCATATTATATTCACTCAGGTGCTACTACGTCTTGTTATCCTTCCAGCGGAATTATCAGAAATCGCAAATTAGATCCAGATCTTTTGATGAATAGTTTTTAGTGTAGAGATGAATGAAAAATGTAACCGCGAAGGTGCAAAAGCAACAGCTGCAATGAAAAATGATGTTAGAAGAAAATTGAAGAATTCACCTCTAAGAAATCCAAAGAAAGTTGCCGTAGCTCCTGGCCTTCGCCACTTCCAGATGAAAATAGAACCTGTCCATCATCAGCCAGAAAATGGTCAGTGGTTAAATAATATGAATATCCATGACTTTTGTTTCTCGTGATAATATAAGAAGGATTAAATAAAAAATCCTTCAAAACAAAGTATGAACCATTACCCTTGCCATTATATTCCACATATTTAGCAAGACAAGACTAATCTCCTTCATAATTTAGCAGGCAATAAAACCTTCCATGACCTAAACAGAATACCTCAAGGGACGATATGCACCGCTGATACATTGTGTCAATGATGCCCAGAAAATGAGATGTTACAGCAAATAGGTTATCATGGATTCCAGGCTGAGCTCTCAAAGCATTTTGGACCTGGAGCAAAAGATCAATATGCCGCAGACTGTGAGAAAACAAGTGGGTGAAACGGGGGGCATTTAACTTTGTTTAATGACATGAAAGATGTCAAAGCTGCACACGGAAATTGATGGCATTCACCTCATATCATATGGCCTCATAAATTCTCATATACCATCCATTGAATGAGCTGACTAACGAGCAGCTCAAACAACATGAAAGAAAAAGGTTTTTCTCTCATGACCATACATCAAAGTTGGGAAATTTCAGGGGAAGAGTTCCCCTAAATGGAAGAAGTTTACCAGCGATTTGGTCAATTCCTCATTTTCATGACCGTATATGGCACATATATCCAACAGCATAGGCAAGTCAAGCAACTTTCTTTCCTGCAGAAGGACTACATACAGTACTAGTGAACAAATTGCATGGGAGAAATAACATATCAGCATCAACAGAAGTATTATAGTGTTGTATGATCAAATACACTTTTTTATCTTGATGAAAATAAGAAGACCCACCTGCATGATCTTTAGAACTAAGGGAATCAACAGTACGAGCACCTGGATCCCTATTGGATGATCTAGAACACAAAATAAGAAGAAATCAAGGATTTGAACGTGAATAATGTAGAACTACGCAGACGATTGGTGGTAGGAAAATCACGTACATGCGATATAATAGCATAAAAACACGACGAGCCAAATCAAGGTCTCCAACGATGACGCCTGCTACTATACCCTTAGCTCCTCGATGAGGAAAATCGTACCATCTATTCCTATACTTTAGGAAGCTTTCCACAAACTCATGCAAGGAGTTGTCACTAGACACTGGAATAAAAACACGAGATGGATTTTTATCAATTGTGTTTCTGACACATAAAATCCAATAACCAGGAAACTAAACCCACCTTCTCTCCAGAACTCCCTAGGGCTCAGCTTGAGCAACCACGACAACTGTCTATTCAAAAGATCCACGACCCGCTGGGACTCGATCGGATCCAATCCTCCTTCATTGGCACCAAGACCCGCCGCCACAGCCTCATCCTGCGGCAAGTACTTGACGAAATTTCCATCGCCGCCGTCACCTTCGCCGGATGCGGGAACATCGGATTGCTGGGAAAGGGATTTTCTAAGAGAATTAGAGAGAGTGGGGTTGGTGTTAGGGTTTTGGTGTTTGGGGACAAATTTGCCGTAAGTTTTTGGGTCGTTACTGCCGCTGCTGCTGCTACCACCACTCCGTTGTTGATGTTGGTTCCTGTTGTTGTGCGAGTAACGGCGCGACATGATAGACTACACCAAGGAAGAGATACGAGGATCACTAAACGGAACAATTATGTCACTGCGCAACACCAAGAAGAAAAACGAGTCGTTGGTTGTAATAAAATACAAATTTTGAATTTTCCAGTAAATGAATCTTTTCCAATTAAACAGTGAATTTAAATTTCCCTATTTATCCATGTCACAACAATACACGACATTGACATTTAAAAATTCGTATGCATATTAAACCAAAATTAAAACTCACAAGTAATCAAGAAGACAATTCTTGATCTCAAGAGCTCAGAAAGCAAATTTTTAGGATAGGGAAAGAAAATCCAGAGGAAACTTATTGAACAGATCTTGTATGGTTTAAACAATGAAGTAACATCTTTATCAGAAAACTCATCCTTAAGCTCGGTAAAGATCTCTTGAATCTCGCACTTCCAAAACTTTCTTCTGAACAATATTGGAGCCTTTGAAGAAGCAGCACTACGGGTGTCAGGTACACTCAAAATAGACGCCTTGACAGTCTCAAATGCAACACTGTTACAATCCTCCCTACTGTTAACGACGACCAAGCTGAAGCTGTAGTTAAAGCACGTCGCCGGGAACGCATTTTGGAATTTAATTTCATTTTAAAATCAGCAAATATGAACAGAAATGAATGGAACAGAACAAACATACCTCTAGAAGCAGTCATGAAACACACATAAGCTTGGCGTGTGTCTTCTCGGGAGACGCTTTGTAAGTCTCGTAGACGGTTTCAATCTCATCTTTGCTTCTCCGTCTTGGAAGAACGAGTTCAATTAGGGTTCTCATTGATCGTGAATGGACCTCATAGAGCTTTAGCCTCTTCGGTGGTTACTCCGCCGGCTGCTTATGCCTCGAGAACGGAAACAGTGGCTGAGATGGTTTGGCGGCGATTAACTGCTCGGCAGCTTAAAATTACGATTTTAGCCTCTATAGACTATAGTAGTCCAGCTTTTAGGGCTTGTTTCAGTGGTGAGTTGGCCCGTGGGTTTGTTTTTAAGTAACTTTACTAAAATATTTAAATTTTAAATTTGTTACAAAAATAATGTTATCGTTATTAATGTGACTCATTACGTTAAATTTTTCTACATAGCACGTGACTACCACGTGTTCCTTTTTTAAATAAAATTTTAAATACAAAAAGTTTACTTCCGCGTCTGTAATATTCCTCTCCTAGTTCCGATTGCAATTGCCCATCTCTTTCATTATGACAGAATAACTCTCCTGCAAACCAATTTTTATCATCTTGATAGAATAACTCTTCTAGCTTCAATGGAAAAGCTAATGAGGTTATAAGCCAGAAGCTTTTATGCGGCTATAGTGTTAGCTTTAGGATCCCTGGAAGATGGCTGCCTGTGCAAGTAGTTTTGAGAACAAGGAGAATGGTTCAAAGAGATGAGAGGATGTGACATCCCACGTTCGGAGCTAGACCTTAAAATAGTGAATTGAGAATACAACGAAAAATTATAAGTGCATTTCATGCTCATGCATCATAGTATATTCACACACATTTATTTTTGATATATTAAAATAATTATACATGCATTCATTGACATTTTTCGGATATGATTGATTAATTAAAATGTAAATTGTGATTTATTTGTGTTAAAATTTTATTTGAAGATTATTAATATTATTTCAGAATTTTTGGAGAATTTTAAGAAATATTTGAAATTTTGAGGTATTTTGAACTAAGAAAAATATAGAAATATAAGATAAATGAGAGTATGACAAATGACTTACATGCATGGGTGGCATGTAACAAGACCTCCTCAACCCACGTAGCCACCTTGTTTTGAAAGAAAAAAAATTTTTGCGGTCATTTTCGATTGTTCTTCACTACAAACACCAACACCAAACAAAACCTCTCTTTTTGCTTATACTTCATCGGAACTAGTCCATATATATATTGTTTTCTTACTCATTATCTCTGTTTGCTTCATCCATCGAAAGCTTTATCTACTCTTCCTATTGGAGTTTTTGTTGGAAACAAGTAAGTGGTGGTTTGAATTTTTTCGGCTATTTTCGATGATGCTATAAATGGATGCATACATAAGTGGAATGAAGATTTGGTGAGATCTAGATATATAGAGGAGTCAGATGAGTGCAAGTGTTGTTGAAGGTAGAAGAAAGTTGCAGAAAATGGAAATGCAGAAAATGGAAATATGCATAAGTGAGGATCGAATTTTTTTATGTTAAATCTTGAATTTTTGAGTTGTAATGAGCTGAAATGGAAGAAAAAGAGTTGGTTTAAGTGTCATATGTGTTAAGTGAATAAAATCAAAGAGAGAAAATCAGGAAAAAAAAGAAGAAGATGATGATGACCTGCATTTTAGAGAGAGAGAGAGAGAGCAGAAAAAAATGGTGTTGTCCGTATATGAGTTTTGTTTTTAATGTTTGAATTTAATCTTGAATCTTGAGTTTGTTTTATGTTATTGAGTTAAAAGGGGAGTAGTATAGATGATTTTTTCAGGCTTGAGGATTCTGTGCTGGCTTGTGGTTGTTACTTTTCAGTAAACAAATTTCACAGAAGAGAGAAGAAGAAGAAGAAGGTTATGTGCATGATTTTTATGTTTAAGTCTGTATATAAATAGCTTTGATTCTTTTGGTGATAACTTCTTCTTGTAAACTCCAAATGACATGGGACTTTAACCATTAGACTTGAAACACATTGTTTTACATCTTGACCAAAAATTACAACCATTTGGGAGAGATGTATTGACGAATTTGAGATGAAATTGATGAGGAGTTTTGGAATATCATAATTTGAGTATTTTCACTGAATATACTTTGGTATTTTGATTATATCTTGATCTGTAGATCTCCAAACGAGTTGATTCTTAATTCAGATTAAACTTGAGACTTATATCTACAACTTTCTTGAAGAATTCGAATTTTTATTCTGTATCTAAGACTTTCAAAATTGGCATGAAATTGAATCTTGGCTTAGGCTGTAGCACTACTAGGAATAGAAATCATGTCCTGTAGTTATTGAATAAACATTATTGATGTAGGATGAATTAGACTAAGATATCTTCACAAAAGTTGTAGCTTATTCTCTTAGATTTAAATTGGTATAAAGTTTGTAATTTTTGAATATTGGAATTGAGAGATATGAGTTATATAACTTGACTGCATGATCATGTTCTGGCCAAAATTCCAAATGTACACAGTATGTGGTATTTTGAGCATAACTCATAGAATAATAAACCAAATTATATGATCTTAGTATTATTAGAAACTTAAGACACAGAGGAACAATTGTCTAGAAGAAAGTATTATAGAAATAAATCATTTTCTTAATCTTATTGCTTATGCAAAGTTGACCCGAATGGGATACTTTTAGTAAAAGTTGGAATAGTGAATGAGTGTGTGAATAATGAATGAGTGTGTAAATTTTGACATTAGTGGAGTACATCAATTTGTTACAGAAAGATACTCGAGAATTTTTCATTGCACATGCATGATACATGATACATTTATACCTGTGTTTACTCAGTTACATAAGCAGTACAGTAATGTAAAATTGTGTTAATGTATATAGGAGAGTAAGTAGCACAACCACATCTTGATATTGTCGGAATATCAAGGCAATAGGCTTTAAAGAAAAATTGTGAGTAACCTAGACGGTTCCACTTCATTATTTGTTTGCCTAATTTCTGATTTGAATTATCTATGAATGTGATTTGATTGTTGAATTCTGGACATCAAGGTCCGATGATTCTGATATGATGATTGTGATATTGAAGTGCTCTTTGTATATGAATTTGAATGGATAAGTGATACTACACATTATTGTTGAATTCTGGACCAAGGTCCGAAAATAAATGTGAATTTGAAAGTGAAACTGAAACCAAGTAACTGATTGTATATATACATGAATGTGAAGCATTCCATTATATGAATGCATGAAAGATAAAGGCAGTTATGATCGGAGTTGCCAGTGTAAAGAGCTTAAAGTTCATAATGTGATCAGAGCCTCAGGCTCAATTGTGAAAGTACCTGGTATCCACTAAGGGATATGGGACATTATTTTGACACAGCTCGGTATCCATTAAGGGATATGAGGTAGTAAAAAGCCACTCAGTCACAACAAAAACAAGAATAACAAGTGAAAGTGAATTTTACGTGCTTTGCATACACGTTTTAAAACATATGTTTGACTGATTAAAATGCATTGGTACTTTGTATTTGAATAAGAATGTGAAATGTAAAATTTCTTCCAAATTGCAAAGATATGAAATATGTGTTATGTGTGATAAGGTGTTACATGAATTGAGTGAACCATCGATGATGGTTACCTCATTGAGTTAACAAAACTCACCCAAAATTGCACGTTGACATTTCAGGACCAAGAGAGGACATTAGCGATTGAGAGATTACAAGAAGCATAATTCTTGTATTTTTGTGAAGAAGAAATGGCCTAAAGGTCAGTCAACTGAGACTGAAGACTTTAGATAGATTTTTTGTGAAATTTTCTCTTTTATGTAGCATATTCTATGTTAGGATATGATGATGTACATGTAAAGATGTTTAAAAGCTACAATGTAAATACGTTCGATTTTATGAAATGAAATGAGGATTTCAGTTTGGTATTAGGTTTTAAAATCTGGTGACATTTATGTGCAGTAGTTGATGTCATGATTAAGTTAGATATGTTGACATGTTATAAAGTAAAGGTGAGATAGTTAATACACCATTATTATAAATTACATACTAGAATATCTATTGGGTGTTTCGGTATATAATTTATGATAATGGGGTGTTACAGAGGATATTGTATTGCATCGAAATCATAGTCGCAAGCACTAGTCAAACAACCAAGATAATGGCATGGTCAGGTTCTACTTGACACTACTGAGGAGTTAAGGAAAGAGAAAATATGGAAAAAATAGGCTACACAACTCACAGTTTATAGCAAGAACTGTCATATGAAGGAACATTAGTTATTTTCCAACAGAAAATGTTGTTGTAATGACATGAAACTGAAGTTTATATTTGCTAAATAGATAAAGAATATCATATAGTGCAGTGCTTAATTACTTGTTTTCTATTGTCATGTTTTTCTAATTGTAATTTGTTTGTTCTTCGAATAATTATTTTAACTTATTGATACAAAACTTTTTTTTAATTTTTTTCCTATTTAAAGTTCTCTTACATCAAACTCAAGTTATTTTAAATGTTGGACTGGTACATGAAAGGGGAATAAGCAAAGCCATTTTTAATGTTTTATAGGTTTGAATAAAGTAAAAAAAAAAAAGTTAAGGTTTTATAAATAACAAAATGAGACAAAATAAAGAAAGGTTAAGATTGGGCCCCATACAAATGTCATTCCTGCCTTTGCTTAGGATGGACCTGGCGATAGATCCTATTGTATTTATAGTTATCAACTTGTATAGATTAACTTACATTATTTGTTCAAGTTGGAGTTTCTATGGGTAACCTAGTTCCTTGTAGTAAACATTTTTCAAGTAATTTGGTAAGTCACTTTATGGTCTTAGGTAATGAAGTGAGTAGAAGTAGTTTCTTGCTTGCCAATGCTATCTTGTCGCTTTAGGAGTATACAATTTTTCATTTGAATCTCATTATAAAGAGTGAATGTGCGATAGTTAATATATTATTTCTCCATGTAACGTGTTAGAGCTGCTAGTTGATCTGTATTCAACTTTCATTCACATAAATACTTCTTAAACATATTCAAAGCTACATTTATGACCATTAGGAGAATATACTTTCCTTTTTAGCCTTATGAATAGGGTCAAAAGATATAGTGACAATTCGAAATTTATAGTTTCTAGAAGTAATATAAACTAAACTAAAATCTTCCACTCTCCTTGGTGAGTATAACTAGTCGTGGCAATTCTCTGTCAATTGTTTAAAACACCTTTTTCAATTTATTTTGTTTAATCCTTTTTGTGGTTAACAAGTAGTCTAGTTAAGAACCTTTCTAGAAAACTTTTGTGGTTTTCTTGTTAGATCTAGTTAAGAAGGTTTAAGAGTAAAGTTTGTAACTGAGATCGATATAAGCTTATTGGTTACTTGAGAAGAACATGCCTTAGATTGTGAAAGTTAGTCGATATTGTTCACCATTTCATAGTCAATTTTAAGTCTTTCTTTCCTTCTTTCGATTTAGAGTAAGGTGTTGGTACTTTGCCCTTACTTATTTTGAACATCTTGTAAATAGCATAATTCTATAGTACACCTTTTTTTGTTATACTTTTGTGTTATAACCTAAGAATCCAACAAATTAAAGCATCGTAAGGTCAGCACTAATTGCTTCTCCAGGCCCTCGTGTGTTACTATATAAAAAGCTTGGAGTTTTTGTATAGGATTCCTAAATTCTGCAAGCAATAGGATTCTTGAATTTTGTAACCTTGGATAAGCATCACAAGATCTCTTCCTAAACCCATATTCTCTAATCTCTTACCAACTCTCCCTAAGGTTCTGTTTGGCAAAAAGCGGATTGCATTAACTGTTAGCTAATTCTATCAGCTAATTTGACCAGCGGATAATGTTAGCTGTTTATTAAAGATGTTTGGTAAAATTAGCTATTTAGTATTAGCTGTTGATGTGTAAAATGACTTATGAGGGCATGATTTAAAGAAAAATTATAAGGGCGTGAATATTATATTTCTCAGTATTTCGTTGAATATTCTTATAAGAATTTATATTTAGATATTTAATTTTACAAAAATTAAGTTTATAACTTTAATAAATAATAATAATATACTACGAATGCATCATTCGAAGGGAAGTAGACTACTCAAGAATTTAACATTTCATTTAGGACGTAATTGTGATAATTGAATAAAGAATTCAAAAATTCTAAAAAAAAGACTGACCAAATGAAATATTGTTTGGTCTTCATTGGGAACTTGAGTAAGGAGTGGCTTTTAGGAGGAGAGTTATCAATTTGGAAAGTGAGAGTTCCTTCCTTTACTTGGTGTAACTACTTGAGCCGGATGTGATTTTGTCTTGGTTAAGCCTTCCCTCGTCACATTGTAAGAAAGGTTTATTAATAATTGTCATTACTATAAAAATAAAAGACATTATTTTAATAAAATAAATATTTTTTGGTTATTAATAACCACCTATAATTTAGTTGGTCCCAAATAAGTATTGATCGTAAACTCATTTATAGTTTTGCAACTTTCATATGCATGTGATCAGATACCGTACATGTGTTCATTAAAAGCTGATAAGATGTTACTTTAAACAAATTAACATTAATTTTATACGATTCCTCGTGGTTTGGACATTGAAATTTATGTAGCATATACAATATATATGTAATCTTTTCTCGTGTATTGATAATGATAAACAAACATTGATGATTGATCGGAAATATTCCAATCTCTCCCTCTCAAAGATCACAAGAATGCAGAAATCTTCTGATTGAGGGCGACATCAACTCCGTTGTAAGCGATAGGAGCGAACATCCAGAGATCATCAGAGGCCAAGAGCTACAAGTTTTATAAGATGAAACTAATTAGAATAAATCATCAGAAAGATGAAAAAGGGAGGAAAAAGCTTCGTGCCCTTTAATTACCTTGATCTGGAGCTGCAAAAACTTGACATAGTGAACTGCTTCCTCAAGCATTGTACTTATATCAACCTTCGTTCCATTAGGAACAAGGTTCTGCAAGATTTTCAGTCGCTCATTTATCCTCTCTCTTCTTCTCTGCAATATCAATTATGAACGTTTTACGTCAACAGAAGGTAATAATGGAGGTAATATGAATTGTAAAGCTATTCTTATGCATGAGTCAGCATGTTAATGGTGTTCACGTACTCTTGCATAAAGGCTCTGAGGGTCAGTGGCCGATCCTCTACTGACTCTTGCTTTTCCATTTGAATTGAGGGCTTTGGAGAATTTGGAATCAGAAGTAGCCGCTGCATTGGAATCCTGAGAATCTTCATCTGAGTTACAACTGCTAGAGCTTCGCCCATCAGCTCCACAATTGCTTTCTTCTTCATCATTAGTAACTGGACTGAGCTTCTGGTTCTTGTTTGAATGTCCGCTTCTCTTATCATTTTGTACCTGCATTTTTAACCATGTTACTTAAAACTTAAAAATGGGAGAAGGCTTCCTGGGACGGATTGAAAGCTCATTTTCATGTTCACGTTAATGAATACACTTACATCTCTTGTAGCTCGAGGTTTTTTCTTCATGACATTTGAAGGGTTTGGTTCTTGGGAACCACACTTCCGTTTGAGCTCAGGCTCGATGTTAGGAAGATCATTTGCTGATGGCTGATTTTCATCACCTAAGTTCGTCCTTTTGTCACTGCTTATGCCTTCTTTAATACAGGCAGGTGGTCCTCTCATTCCCATTTCAGAAAAAGAAGGTGCAAGTGAGCTGGCAGTTTGCGCGTCCATGATAGGAACACCCATGGACTCAGGAATGTGGTTAGTATTGCTAATGAATGAGTAAGTTTCATGGCCCGAAGAGGCAAATAAAACACTACCACTACAGTTACTGTTGCTGCTGTTATCCTGCAAAAAAAACTGCAGATTGTTGTTAAGAGTGCTCAAGGAATATAACGAGCTCCCATCTATCTCTGCCATGCTCGTAATGGCTTCAGGAAATGAGCAAAAAGCTGAGTGGTTAGGTCCCTCATTAAGCTCCAGTGGGAACAAGCATTGTTGAGGAACTTCTGGAGTGAAATCAAGCTCTTCCATGGAAAAAATTCTGTTAAAGTCCCATTCTCCTTCAGGAAAAGCTCCAAAAGGCTCCATATTTGTTTCAGACCTTTGGAAGCCTGTGGGCTAAAGATAGAGGTGGTGTGTTTCTCTGATGAGATAAGCTTGCTTCCTCTGACAAGAGCAAAAAACTAGAGCCGTATTTATACCCAAACCTCACAAGGAATGTTAGGAAGAATTGACCTAATTGGTTTATTGTTGCCTAATCATTTCTTTGGTGTAGGATCCCATGCTCTGTAACTGAACTCAGGAGTCCACTGTGGGGCCACTACCAGGCAAAGTACAACTAAGACAGGGCCAAGTTGATGGAATGACAGATTAAAATAACACAAAAGGTCCAATGCCCTTTAAGCATAATTTGCATGATAATCTGAAACTGATGACACAGAAAGTTCCAAGTCTTATCATTTATGTACGATTGATTAAGAGGAATGTGATTAGGCGGGATGAGAACGGAAGCATGAGTTTTTAGAGTATTAATTTGAAGGGTTCGGAACGTGGGAAGTCTTCGCGAGAATAGTTTAATGGTGGGAATTCTGTTGAAGAACTAAACAAAAAACGCGGCCAAAGGACGGCCATGTCGTGGAGATAAGTCTGACATTGTTAAAAAAACAGTAAAAATACTTAGAATCCGACACGTTAACCGTTAAACTCGTTCCTTGTCTCCTTTTTTGCAGCTTGTACCTAACTAGCTAAGTAGTATTGTGTGTTCGTCTCAGTTAAAGGTTCTTTGCAGTTCTCATTGGCTACTTATACGATAATCATGTGATTGATTAAACTATAACTACAGGCCTGAACTCAACTTTATGAATAATCATGTGATTGATTAAACTATAACTACAGTTCCGAACTGAACTTTATGAATAATCGAACTTAAGAATAAATCTAAATTGAATTAATTCAATAAAATGATAAATTTTTAATTTTCATATGCAAAAATAGAGCCATTGATATCCATATTCTATGTACCTTAGGTTTAAATTTTGTTTTCCTATTACAGTTTTTAGTTTTCTTTTTATATTTTTCAGTTTTTATTTTTATTTCAAATGAAAGCAAAAACTTATTTAATTGTTAATATTAATATAGTTATATTTTTATCATTGATAATAATTAAATATTAGATAAAACTTAAAATAAAATATTTTTATTAAATAAATTCATTTTAATCTCTTATTTAATATTTATTAACAAACTATTAATAAAATTATTTATTTTATTAAACTAAATAGTTTTAAATTAATCTTTGATTATAAATTAATATTTATTTTAATATATTTTAATTATAAAATCAAATTTTATTCAAAATTTATATATTTTGAAGATATTTTAAATTTAATTATATTTATCAATAATTATTTAATTTAATTTAATTTAATTAATTACAAAAATTAAATTATTAAGTAAAATTAAATTATTCACTATTCTTTATTAATAATTAATTTTAATTAATTAAATGTATAATATTAAATTAAGTTATTTATAATTCTTATTAAAAATTAATATAAAATAATTAAATAATATATATTTAGTTGATTATAAATTAGAATATGAAACAACAAAAAATAAAAAAACAAAAAACTACTTTTTATAATTTTCATAATTTTTGAAAACCAAAAGAAACCAAAATCAAAAATTCAAACAAAAACAACAACAAATCACAAAAAATAAAAATTGAAACAAACGGTCTTTAGTACCACAACATTGTGATGGAGGAACTTCCCAACTCCTATATCAATCTTGTGAACAATGTAATATATTAGGTAAGTCACGATATTACATTACTAGTCCAATTATAAAGGTTGCGAGTTATATTATGATTGGCAACAACTACAACAGTTACAAATAATGCAAGTTTAATTGTAGAAAATATAAGCAAATAATGCAAGTTTAATTGTAGAAAATATAAGCACGATTATACTAAATTGCGATAAAGAAGATTTGAAGTCCTTACCGTATATGGTTCCTTTGGTTCATTAATACAAAAAGGCTGATTAACGTATCTTTACACTTCCTAACAAATCGACTAAGAGCAGACTGTAATGGCTCTAAGTTAACACAAAATCCCATAAACAAAAACAATCCTGTACAAGGAAAAACACTGATGTTTTATCTCTGCAAAGCCATTGTATCTTCATCAACACAACCATAACAAAAACTTGGAAATCCTAGATTTGCCACAAAGGCGAATCCGCAGTAATTGATTTGGATCACCTGAATACTGCCATAAACACATACCCTGTGGCCCATAGATTCCGGCGAGACTTAAGGTACATTTCCACGCGTCGGAAAGAGACAATTTTCTATGTATTTTAACCGGAAAAAAAATGTTTTTCTAAGGTGCACCGGCCAATGCACGACTATTTAAGAAGAACCACAAAATTCGCATAAATACCATTTTCGCAAATTGGAAATTAAATGATATGGAGATTAAAAAAAAGGGAATAAAGTCTCAGAAAGAGTACAGTTTTGGACAGAGTTTGAGCTCTCACAAAGAGAAATCTGATTTTATTCCTTAGCTTAAATGTTACCGAAAGAAAATGAAAAAAGAATAATGAATTATATTGGTAGGCTTGCACGATTAGTGTTTGTCTCCTTAGCTCTTCCACTCACTCGTTCGATAAAAGTACAATGAGAACCATTGACAGCTAGCTTTGTCTTTGTCAAAGCTTGTTCGGTATCTCTGTCTCTTCCACCCACCGTGACCCATGTAAGCCATTGAATGATTGAAGATTACCACAAATAAGTGATCGAATATAATTATTTAATAAATTAACAAGTAAACTCAAGCACAGTCTCACCCTTTTGGTTGCTTTAACTTGAGCTTGGACACGTAAAGAGATTGTATTAGCAACTTATAAAAGAGCAGGCCCCACTTGTTACAAGTCTACGGTAGCCATTAAACTTTCATGTATGATGGCAGTTGTACCAAATAGAATATAAAGTAAACTAATTGGTACTGTAGTGATGGGGAACTATGGCAGGTTGTCAGCTGAAAGGACTGACTGCGATTTGAGTGTCTCGTGACACCCGTTTCATTATAAGCCTAATCATCCAACTTACGTTCTAATATGATGCTTATATAACATTTGGGATTACAATATATCTCAATGACTAATGTTTCAAGATACTAGCCAATGACATAGTTTCTTTGGTCTCACTTGCTTCGGCACTCAGAATTTAAATAAATATATTATAACTTATTAATTTTGAATTTGACTATTTTAAATGTTAAATTTAAAATTAAATTAAGCTTTATTTATTAATTTATAATCAACCTCTTTTTTCTTTTTTGGGTTATTTTTGAGTACGCATCAAACATGATTAATTGAAATTTGTTGGGTAGGACTGCCAACGAAGAAGTTTGAAGGTGTTGGTGAAGAACCTTTCTAATTAGAATCTTGATGATAAAATAACACCAAAAGCTTATCATCTTTGAAGATGTTAATTTGTTTATCAAAAAAGTCGTTTCTTTAAATACATGAAGTAACCCAATCGTTATGTAGGGAGGGAAAGGTTTGCTGGTTATCATCATATATAATAAACAATCAATTCATGACAATGAAAGCAATCAAGAGAGACCTAAATGGTCATTTAGTCTTAGTAATGCCCTATCGTACATTGATTATCAATTCATACGGTGAAGTCTAAGTATAATATAGTTGGTTAAGCTATAAGTTAACACAATAAACATATGAAAGAAAGTGTTTTATAGGCCTTAACAACCGAGGGAACTAAACAAGGGGACCACACCACACTCAACTTCCAAGTCAATCCAAGTGCATAAACTAAAAGAGTAGGTGGTTCTCCTTCTCCAGCTTCAGAAGTCCCATTGTCTCGGAATAAATCTGTTACTAATTAGCATACATAATACTTAATTAGTATGAGATGATGTTTCTTAATGTTAAGTTGGCATCAAAATTAGAGCAACACGTGTCAAGTGCCAAAAGGATGAATGAGAATGACATACGTAGGCGAAGAGAAATATATTATAAAGTATGTAAATGAGATAATTTAATCAAGTTTACCAAAGAGCTGGAAGCCATGAGTAGATTGCTCCGTACATGTCGCGAGCATCTTTTCTTTTTTTAATAATGTAATTGTTTTAAAAAACAAATCAAATATTATATAATTAATGTAAAAAATTTAATATTTAAAAGATTTAACTTATGTAAGACCGTTATAAAACTATTTAAAGATTAAATATAATTAAAGAAAACTTAAAACTGTTTTTTTATAGTAGAATTTAAAATTTAATTAAAAACTGTTAAAATGAAATTTTATTTATTTATTTTATTTATAAAATCGATTAATTTACTTAACAAGTCGTAAGTTTTTAATAATAAAAATTATGAAAGTAAATCAAACCGAAAAAAATCAAAAACTAAACTATAAGATAAATCAATTCAAAAAATTTTTAATTAAACCGACTATACCGATTAAATTTTTTAATCAATGAAGAATGTGTATTAGAGAAAGGAATCAGAAGAATAATCTAATAGAAGACTGTGGGTAAATCTTTTATATCAAAATACAAAACTTTACCCTAAAGCCTGCTATATCTATAATTCCAAAGGAAGGGTTTTACTAAGATTTTTAATTTAAAAAATTTAATCAATCAGTATATGTAATTATTTTGAATTGATTCTTATATAAAGCTCTACTCACATGACAAAGATCAAAACTTAAGAAATATGTACATTTTTTGATTTAGAATCATTTAATAAGTTTTGGGTCAAATTATTTAATTAATTTTAATTCTTTAACTCGTAAAATAATTTATTGTGTATTTTATGTATTTAAAATTCTAGCAAAAGTTCTTTTTCGTACGTTTATAATAAAAAGGTAACTTATACTTCAACGTGGTTTTTTTCTCTCAAGGATATTGGCACCTACTTCCGTGTGTCCACTTCAATGTTATGAATGTCTATTGGTACTCGTATTAGATTCAGTTCTAGTGCAGTAGTATCAGTTAACACCTGGTTATCATTTCGGATAGTTTTAATTTTATAAAATAGTCTATAAATTTTTTTAAAATTATAAAATAGTTCTTCAATATATTATATTATATAATTTATAATTTTATACCAACTCTGTCTCCAAAAATTATAATAATAAAATTTTAAAAAATAAAATGTATTTATTTTTCTTAATATTATTTTCACATATTCCACATATCAATAATAACCACAATTATTACTTAAAGAAAATTTTTAAAGTAAATTTATGTTGTTAATATAGTCAAACAATACTAAATATAAAAATGTAAATCATATAAATTAAATATGTTTGTCAACAAAAAATAATAATTACAATTGAAATTAAATTAATACAAATGTAACACATAACGATATCTTATTTACGTATCCCGAATCGAACGCGAAAAGACAATAAACGAAGAAATGCAAAAAATACTTGACTTCAGTTCATAACTTCAAATGAGCTTTCAGAAGTCGAAACGAGCGCGAATCTACCGTCGTCTTCACAGGAATTGCTCACCGGGATGCGATCAATGTCTTTCTACAGTTTTTTCAAAACATAAGCTTTCTTAACGAGTCAGAGAATCCTTATACTTACGAATCATATTAGCAACTACGAAGACCTTAACCTTTATATATAGCTTCTATATCGGACTTTCTCATCACAGGCCCGATTTGAGTCCGGTCTATACTGATCGGGATTCACTTTCTACTTAAACTTTGACCTATTAATTTAGATCATTTATTGGGCTACTTTATTATCTTTATCTGGATCAAATTACGTAACTTAACAGATAAGTTATTGAAAAACCGAAGAATGCAATTAAATGTTGTCCAACTTTATGGGAAAAGTAAAAAAATCTAACATTCTCCCCCTTGAACAATACTTAATTGTGGTGTTGACTCAAGTTAAAAACAGTTTAAAAACTCGGTTAAGCTATGTTACTGTATTAGTCGACTAGGCTTAAAAATACATTTGATCCAAAGATAATGAAAGTCCATCATTATGTCTTACAAGGCTTTTTGATATCGAAAAGTATCAAATGTATGTGTCATATGTGACACAAATATAATACAATCACGCATATCTAATACCTCACTAATATTAATAGGAAAATGGAGTGTGACAAACTAAGATGATACATGTGTGATCTAAATTATATCATCTTCGTTTGTAGGTCTTGATTTCTCCAACTTTATGCTAAATCACATATGGTAAACTGCATTAGAGAAATCTTGTTTTCTCTTACCAAATGCTAAATAACATTAGAGAAAACTTGTTTTCTCTCACTAAATGCTAAATTACATTAGAGAAAACCTTTATGTTCTCCAATTGAATGCTAAACTGCATTAAATAAGCTTTATGGGATTGAAAACTTATATCCTCCTATGTCATGCGAAACTTTATGGATATCCTTACAAAACTGTATGTGTCTAAATGACATAGGCTCAAGGTCAATCTATATATATGCCCAATGACCTTTAAATGCTTAAGATTGACACAATTCTTAAGACTTCATACATATTATGACAATGTACGATAACACGTATTACTGAGGATAAATGATGATCATTTTTATTAATGAACCATCATACCGTCATAATACATCAAATGTATTAATGTACAAATGTACATAGAATAAACATAATATTCCCTTAACTAACGGTGTCTAAGGACTTCAAAACACCCATACTATATACTTGCTTTTCAAACATAAGTGGGAGAAGTCCTTTAGTTTAAAGATTGGCTTACAATTTCTCAGTCTTCAAATGTTCCTAACCTTAATATCACCTTTTCATTATCAACTCCTTTATGGTCAAATATTTGACCTCTAAATGCTAAGACCCTATGATATTCTTTGTTATTATTAAACAACATAACAGCAAGATTATCACAGTATAAGCGAATGGGTCCAACCACTAAATCAACCACAGATAACTCAGAAATCAAGTTTCTAAATCAAACGGTCTGTGAAGCAACTCCATAGCATACACTTTGTATGCATGGTCGAGGAAATCACCCGTGTCTACTCGACACTCTTCCACGACATTGTACCATCTACAAACATAAAAATATAACCTTAAGTGGGCTTTCAATCATCCGGACACGGTTAAAATCTGAATCTGAATTCCCTACGAGGTTTAGACTGCTGACTTTTTTATATCTCAACATATAATCCTTAGTTCCTTTAAATATCTCAACACTCGCTAGACTGTATTCCAATGGTCTACACCTGAGTTAACTAAATATTGACTAAACAGTCAAATAGTAAATGCAATGTCCTGCCTAATACATAGCCGAGCATACATCAGACTATCAACTGCACTAGTATACGGAACATTCCTCATAACCTCTTTTTTTACTTTATTCTTTGGACACTATGCCAAAGATAATCTCTTACTATGAAAGATAGATGCTACAACAGATTTACAATTAACCACATTAAACCTTTGTAGCACATACTCAATGTATACACTCTATGTGAGGCCTAATAAGTGTTGAAATTTGTCCCGATAAATCTATATGCCTAGGATAAACATGTCAAAGTTCTTTACCAAAAGTTGCTTAATCTCATGCAATATAGTCAAGTTATTCAAAATGAGTAATATGTCATCCATATGCACTAATAGGAAGATAACTTTGCTCCCCCTGACCTCATAATTCAAGAATCTTTTTTACTTTATTTTCCACGAAGCTGAAAAAGGACACAACCTCATCAAATGTAAGGTATCACTTTTGGGAGGTTTGATATAAACCATATATTGATCTGCTTAACATGCAAACCATGTCAGTTCCAGTTGGATCCAAAAATCCTTTAGGTTGTACCATATAGACCTCTTCATAAAGGTCTTTATTCAGGAAAGTGATTTTGACAGCCATCTGATGTAACTCTATATCATTATGAGCTATAATGTCCATAATCACTTAAAATTTATCCTACGAGGACATGAGAGAAAAGGTAACATAAAGTGAACCTTTCTCCCTAATTGAACCATCAGGCTACTGAGCGAGCCCATAAACCGCTGAACTTTATCTCGAAATTCTTTAGGGCTAAAAATTCATGTACAACTGACGGGTTTGCAGTTCTACTGCAAATCAAGTAGCTCCCAGACCTTACTATGCTTCATGGTTAGCATCTCATCAGTCATTACATCCCACTACAAATCTGCATTAGGTCTAAAAATAGCTTCTATAAAAGTAACTAGGATCGTAACATGCCTAATATCATAGTCTTGTTCACCTGATAGACTATGTAATCAGATAGGATAACATGTTGTCTCACTCTGGCGGATATACATAACTGTATTAGATCTTATACCCCCAAAAACCTCTGTATATACAGTTATGGGTTCCTGCTCCTGTACAGGCACTGTACTAAGACCTAGATCTACCGGATCTAACTGTATGAGTAGCAGGTACATAATAACTGTAGTATCCTCCTTGCCATCATTCAAAAGGTCAAAAGGCCCACCATCATCACAGACATTGTATTTTAGAAACTTAGTTGTTTGCAATTCTGCTGTTCTGGTCCCTCCTACTTTACAGTAAAATTTGTAGCATTAAAATGGTCAGGGTATCTTACTAAATAGCAATGAGTATAACGAGCATGTAATTTTTCTTTATAAGGATTATACTACCTCAGTAGGGCATTCTCATATACGAATGTGTGCAAGGATGGGGGTTCCACACTTTTAAATAATCAGTTACATTACTCCTGTTCTGTATCGACTTCTTCAAGTCCCTTAGGGTGCCGTTATGTTTTTCAGCAACACACCATTTTGCTCATGACTCCTCGACATAGTGAATTAAGTCACTATTCTAATTGATTCCATATATATGATAAACAGACCTTTCAAGTCCTAAAATACCATGTTTGCCATGATATTTTCCACCACGATCAGATCTGACACTTTGAATGGATTTTTCCAATTGATTCTCAACCTTCAACCTTTAAGCAAGAAAACATAACTGTAATGAGAATAATCATCAGCAAATATCATAATATATTTAGAATTGCACAATGCTATTGTATAAGGTCTTCTGATATCTGTATGTATCAGACCCATCAAGTCAGAAACATAAGTTGATCTTTTTTCCTTATTAATTAATTTACTCCTACAACAGTCAGCATATATTTTCAGATCATCATAATCTAGAATTGAGGAATGCTTTCCTTGATTAATCTCTCAACCCTAGCTCTGGAAATGTGCTTAAACTTTATGCCATACCACGTATGACTTTTCATTAATTAGGGTTCTTTTCATAACTTGTTTAACAAGATACGAAGAAGCATATATCTAATTCGGGGTAATACACATTTTATACAAACCATATGACAAGAAAGTTGTACTATTATGTTTTGTGTTAAAAAAAAACTATACAACTGAAGCATTAAATACAAAATGTTAACCTTCTTTGTCTAAAATTGATACAAAGATCAAATATAAAACGTGTCGTGTAAAATCCAAAATGAACCTGGTAACAAGGTTTAGTATATACATCCCTCATAGATATAACATCTGCTTCTTCATTACTGTCAACCATCAATTTCACCTTCCCTTTATTTGGCTCTATCTTGGATATGAACCACTGCATTGTGGAAGCACTTTGATCAGATACTCCACTATCTAGTCACCAAGACTTAATGCGACTTTTGCAAATTATATTCATAAATTGATAAGTTAAGGAGTTACCTGATAGTCTCAGTCTTTCCTTCTAGGCCTTATATTGTTGGCTTCTTTATGTCCTGCGGCCTTTATCAACACTGGATTGACCAGCATCAGCGTGTAGAGAAGATTTTGAGTTTCTACCTTTGATCTTAGCGAGTTTCATCTTTTCCTTCCCTTTAGTTGCTTCGAGGACTATAGGAGTAGCAAGCTTGAGTTTCTCCTCCTTAGCAATGTAATAGGCAATCAAAATATTGAAGTTCCATTCCTTATCTAACGAAAACACTGGAGGTAGTGTATGCAGAGTATGGTGAACTATGAAGACATCAGAAAGAGAAATATTCAAGATCCTCAGTCTACTGTAAAGATGAATCATTCTTGATATGTACTCCATCACTCACCCTTCTCTTATATACCTCATGGAGAATAATTCTTTCATCAAGGCACTTATCTCAATATTAGATGAAGCTATGTACCTATGGAGACATTACCAAGAAAATCCTTCGCTATGTCTTTGTTCGGAAGTCCACTAAGTAGATGATCAGGTATGGATCTCTTAATGGTCATAAGACATAATCTGTTAGACTGATCCCAGGTTGCATAGGCTACTTTATGAGCTCTCGGGCTCTAGGATGTAGGTGGAGATGACTTATCTATCTGTGTGGTCATATCAATTTCAGCTATCTCTATAGCATTCAATACATCCTTTGTCCATTTTTTCGTATTGAAACCAGTTAGGTTTCAATGAAGACACTAATATTGTTAATCGAAAAGGTGACTACAAAATGACAATATTTAGATCAGCACAAATATAGGAAAAAAGTGATACACAAAGCCATTAAATAGTATCATTATTGAGAATTCGGTCACACATATTATAAAATGTCTGTGGGCTGAATACATAATATATGTAACTAGACCTCTACTTAAAAGCAATCAGAGTACAAACTATCAACTCTCATGATACTACCACCTGTGTGCGAATAGGTCATTCAAGCAACGACTTTCCTCTATCCAATGCCTTTATGCACACATCTCAAAATCTCATGTAAGGCCAACACCTGAGGGCAAAATAACTAAACATGAGATCAGAGACATCCCCTAACGTGCAAGCAAAACAATTCAAAATACTAATTTGAAAGGTCACTGTGATGACTACATCCTCATCAGCACTTAAAAAGTCCACAATCACAATGGATACATCTTTATGTTATCCTCATATTCTTTATAGGCATATGGTATGTGACAACATAACATCAATAAATGCTAAACCCGAATGCTCAATCTCTTTATTACACACTCGTGCTAAAGACATTCTTTGAAAACTTCATTTGAGACTTTCGTAAAAGAAAAATTTCAGTAGAGCGATTATCGTGCATCACCAGACATTGAACCAATCACCTGAGACACGAGAATCTCATGTATCTCCCTTATGAGAAGTTCGTTGCATAAAAATTCATTCAAAAATGACTTCAGAATGTCTTAATTCCTTTTCTGAGTGGCTATCATACGATCCCGAACACTGAACATGAGACCCGAGAAATGAAAACTTAAAGTATCTCCCTCATGTGATATCCGAAGCATGAAATTAACTCGTAATCAGCTTCAGAACTACTTAATTTCTTTTTTGGAGTTAAACTTTAATTTATTACTAATGTAACAAATCCAAAAAAATGGAAAATTTTTCTTTATAAATTTTCCGGACCTGAAAACTGACCCAAAACACCCTGGGACATCCTTACAGAAAATCTGAAAGTTTTTGTGTTTTTTACTGTAGAAATTCCGTATGGTTGAGGACAGAACGAAGTTAAAAGAGGGGTGTGTCAGATATGCACCATCATCAGACACGTTTGGCGCATGACGCACAAACATGCCTCTCGACATTGGCACGTGCAATGCACGCGTTCGGTTGGTATTTCTCCATATGTCTGGCATGCCAGACGAGTTGCTCGCCCGCATCACTACACACGCACCCCGACAGTGAGGCGCACCCTCGTTAGAAAATGGCAATTTTTGACGAGTTTCATATCTGTTTTTTGCGCTCCCAGGCTCGTTTTCAAGCTAAACACATGTATACTACTTTTATGCAATAAAAAGCAAAAAAAGCTGAGAAACAAAGATTAACTTTATGAAAACCTTATAGAGAAAAATAAAAAAATCTTCGTTTTTAACCACCTGTCACATCACTTCTCTGATACCATGTGTAACACATAACGATACCTTAGTTACGTATTCCGGATCAGACCTGAAAGGGCAATAAACAAAAAAATGTAGAAAATACCTTATTTCGGTTCCATAACTTCAAACGAGCTTTCAGAAGTTGAAACGAGTGTGAATCTACTGCCGTCTTCACGGGACGCGGTCAACGTCTTTTTACATTTTTCTCAAAACGTAAACTCTCTTAGCTGGTCAGAAAATCTTTATGCTTATGAATAATATGAGCAACTGCAGGAGACCTTAATATTTATATATAGCTTCTATACTGAGCTTCCCTATCATAGGCTTGATATGAGTCCGGTTCACACTGATCGGATCTATTTCTACCTGAACTTTGACCCATTGGTTTAGAACATTTATTGGGCTACTTTATTATCTTTATCTTGATCAAATTACATAACTTAACCGATCAGTTATTGAAAAACCGAAAAATGCAATTAAATATTGTCCAACTTTATGGGAAAAGGAAAAGACAAAAAATCCAACAACAAATACTATTAAAAATTTTATTACAGTAATTCTTAATTATGGCAATAAAAATATTATCATAATTACAATTATAAAATTAATAGATAACTTTTTTCATCTTAGATACATTTTATAAATAAATTAATTAACAATGTTTTAAAATTTACTCAATAATTTAAATTTTACAATATACAATTTACTTTCAATTTTACAAAACTTTTAAAAATATAAAAATAATGAAAAGAAATCCATATCTATAAACCTATAAAAAAGAGAGAGGGAGCATAGCTCTACGTTGGGAAAGGAGGGGAGGTTTTTTTTTTTTTTAACAAAAGTCTTAAAAAATTTTAAAATTTACGATACCAGTCGGTATTGTAAGTACTTGCTAGTATCGGCCGAAATCACGCAAAATTGTTGATATTATCTGGTACTTGTATGCGTAGTTTCATACTATTTATGACTATTACGGTACTTTCCAATTGATACGGTGCTAAATATGATACATAATATTGTTTCTCTTAAGGATCGGAAAGTTCAAAGAAATAGCTTCAACTAAAGCAACACTTAAACAAACTCGTCAGAATATACACTTGATGGGTTTCCTTCCTAAGGTCAACCAATAAACTTTTATTAATAAATCATAAGAGTTCTTACCTCTGATCTACTTTATTATTAAACTTGGAAGTCAATGATTTCTGAAATATATTTGGTGCTATGGGCATACAAATTTTGAACTAATGCAAGTCAAACGATACAAATAATTTATTTTCCTGGTGACGGTTCTTATATTTTTATTGTTAAACTTTATTTATAATAATTATCAAAACACGAAATGGAAAAAGAAACAAAAGAAAGACCACTTCTAGCTTCAAGTCAAACGTACAGTTTCCATTTTGCAAATATTAAGTGAATGCTCAAACAACACAGGCAAGTTCTCCTAACTCTCTTTATTAAGTGACTTGAGTTTATCTGATTCTGGTTTACTCAGTTAATGCAAAGTCGTCGAGCCATGTTTGTGCAGGATCACGAAGCATACTACATTGGAATTGATTTAACTCATATAATAATATATATAATAAAAATATTAAATTTCTGTTTTCTCTTATCAAAAAATAAATTAAATATTTTTAAAATCCATTTAGTTTTGCCTTTACCTTTTTAACTGAGAATACTCATGAATTTACGAGGAAGAGAAAGGCCTACTTGTTTTATTATGTTGTTCATTTAATTATTCAATTAAATCAAAGATTCATTATTAGAATTAATATTTTAAAAATAAAACCAAAAGTTAAACCGATAAAATAAGAAATTGAAGATTTAAAATATTCAACCTGTATTAAACCATCATAAAATTAGTTAAAGATTGAATAAAATTGAAGAATATCAAATAAGAATAAAGAAAATTGTACTTAATTATCTTAACCTTCTAAAATAAGTATGTTAATAAATAGTTCAATATTTCTGGTAAAATTTAATAATTGATTGTTAATACAAATTTTTAAAAATTAATTTTCTGAGATCCTTTTCTTCTTTTGGAGAAATGAGAAGAGAAATTTAAAAAAAACACAAAGTAGAACAGAAAATAAAAGTGAAATTAATCTGAACTACAAGACTTAACCACATTTGGAGAAGAAAAGAAGGAACATGTTCATGTTAAATTATATTATTTTACAATTTCCTATCTTGCATGGTTTGATGGTTAAGTATGTTTTCCTGAGCATTCCTCAAAAACTTGCATCTACATAGCCTTCAGGGTTACTCCCATAAAATTGCTCTTCATTCAATAGAAGACAAAAACCAAAGTCTTCAGGCACATGAAACAACTCATTCCAGCAATTCCACCACCTAAAATCTTACATCGGAATGACCACTCCACTTCTGGAAAGTAACAATTAACTTACTCCTTATTGCTGTTAACAGGCTAGGGAAGAACTAAGAACCCACTGATTTATTCTCAACATTACAATAATCAAGGAGGTCAAATCCCTTCTCTGGAGTAAAAACGTAGTCCAATGATAAAGTGCTCTCCTTGAGCAAAGCTTGGCAGTTAGAAACTCATGAATTGCTAGAAACATGTGTTTCTACCGTACAAGACGCTAGATCAGTTTGAGCTTATAAGAACGAACAATGGTTTGTCTCCAAGCCGTTCCTTACCCTGGAAATACGAGAAAATTGCCAGCAATGCATTAAGGAAGCAATTGAAATGGAGAAGGTAAGCATGACACGAGCAATGAATGACCATGTATCTCAATAACTATGGACAATGCCATAAAACATCGAAATGCTAATTGACGGTGATTCAGAATGCAGATAACAGAAAGTGCAAGTGAATATCTCTATTCGCATTAGATGCTACACAGCAACCATTATTCCAGTTTCTAGCACTTAAGCATGCGATTGATCAGTATCATTGAATTACTATATTGGTAAGGTAACGAGAGTTGTAGGAAAGGACCTAGTAAGAATCTCCTGCCAAACAAAATCCAGTAAAGGCAGAGTAGGATAGTGAGTGTACAGGTGGTCAAAAATGTGCACTTGATTTGTCGATGACCTAAGTATTGAAGGACAAGGAACAAGTATCACAGTGCTTAAACTTGATTATATAGTGTGTGCCAATTCCGGCCTACGCAAAGACTTCTCCACTTTCAGTTCACTTTTAACTCCGCAACAGATCTTAGTATTTCCTTTACTGTTATTTGTGACAAATGCTGAGATAGCTCAAGTTGCATGGCTCACATCACCAGGATCAGTGCTTTCAAATCCTTTGATAACAAAGATCAAAGTTACGCACTTAAGGCCAATGAGATTAGTAAAGACATCAAAGTCATGTTAATGATTTCATCAGTACCTGACATATAAATGAGGCCTTTTAAGAAAGCACATACCTTAAGCTCTGGCAATTCAATGACACATGCACACTCAACGACATGTGCTCCAATACGCTCTAGAGAAAAATGTGGGAAAGAAGCATAAGAAACGATCCAAAATATTAATGAAAACTATACGCAGACATTGATACTTCAGAACCAAAGGACGAGAGTTAAACTCTCAACCACATAAATAACCAAAAGAAACTTTGTCCCTGTAGGCAGACTGATACTTATTTTTTACGTGTACCGTCAAAACAAGGTAGAAGTCCAATAAAGTCCACATTGCAAAGACCAAATTTTGATTATAGAAGAAAAATAGCTTTATCACTTTTCATCTTTATTCAACAGTACGTAACCTAAACCTTTTAATCGTCTTATACCATCCATAGAACTGAATTTGTCCATCAAGGTTCTCTTTGTTGTCTTAATGAAATTAGTTAAATTGGGCTTTTCGTCACTGTCATAACCTTCACAACTTCCTATTCCCTCGTCCAAAAGGGCAGAAAACTGCTTTATGATACGAAGTGAAGAATATAATAACATAACAAACCCACTTCTCCAACCTCAGAAGAGGGTAGCAATAAGAATCTGCAGAAAAAAAGGGTAGTCAGGAACTTTGAGAAGTGTTAGAAGTTTAAAAACATTACCTAGCAGCTTGATTGCAGCACTTAAAGTCCCACCAGTTGCAATGAGATCATCTATTACCAAAACACGTTCTCCAGCTTCTACAGCACCTACATGCATTTCCATTACATCTTTCCCATATTCTAAAGAGTATTCTTCTGAGATCACCGGCCCTAATACAAACACCAAAGTACCAAGCATTCTTAGCATTAAAAAGACAAGTTGATGAACTATAAATTAAACTCAGTAGGGTTAGTACATAAAATTTAAGGCGTGTAAAATGTATACCATTTAAGGGGAAAATAAAAATGGATACTATAAGTTGCTTTGATATAAGATTGAGGGTATTTCCCAACCAAGATTGTTTACAAAAACTTTGAAATGTAGTATTTTTCAGGATTTAGTATAATCAGTTGCAGGACATTTACCTGGCAACTTTTTGGGTTTCCTCATGGGGACAAATTTTGCCCCAATAGCCAACGCAATAGGAGGACCAAATATAAAACCCCTTGCTTCAATACCTGTGTTAATCTACCGAGGTCAGCAAGAAGGAAAGCGGTACATTTTGACCACAAATATGAAAGCAATGAAATAACTGACTATCATGCTAATCACCTACAGAATTATTACATGCCTAGCTGATGTTCCCCACTCTTTAATTGTTCTTTATTTCCGTGAGGCGATCCAAAAAATTGTGGACAAACAGAGGTTCGTGTCCCTTATACTCAAAACATTGAAGATATTAAAGAAAGAAGCAATCTTTTTTCTGTTTCTTACGGTTGCATATAAGAAACCAGTGTTTAATTTTTCTGCTTTCTTCTTTTGTTAAGCGGTGTCCGACCAACTTACTACAACTTGACTAGTTCAACCTCCACGAAACTGGTGAAAGGCAAATAGTGTTACAATAAGCTTAGAGAGTACCCCCTCCCAATGTGATTCAAACATGCGAACGTAACGGAGAAGCACACCCACTTAGTCACCAAGTCAAACCAGTGGGTGAGGCAGTATTTAGTCTTTGCCCAACCACCACCAAGCCTTGGAATGGAGTATAATTAGCGCATACGTGACGCTTTTAATACAACAAACAAGTAGAACGAGGAAAACGTAAGAGATTACCAACCTGCAACAACAGAAATGCCTTTCCCGCTGTACCTCTCCACAAACAAATCAATAGTGTCCTTGAACGCCTTGTGATCCAGAAGCAATGTTGTTATATCCTGAAACATAATCCCTAAACACCCCAAAACCCACAACATAAAACAAAAAATATATATATAAGAATCTGAACCACCAAAACTGTACTTGGACAAATGAATTTTGCACCGTAGAAAATGAAAAAATATAGTAAAAAAGACCTGGTTTAGGGAAGTCGGGGATAACCCTAATTGTAGAGGCAATTCGGCGGATACGAGGATCTTGTCCGTCGAGAGCTGCCATATCGGGGGCTTGCCAGGACTGAGAGTGAGAGTCGGTCTCTGTTCAACAGCGGTCCTTGGATAAAATGGAGGCAACAAAAACGAAAACACGAAAGAAACAAAGTTTGAAGATAGACTAACCCAATCCTATTTCGACGCGTATGCTGACATACTTATGTAAGATGTTGCTTGCACCAATAACATGGTAGGTCTAAATGACTAATCTACCCATGCGTTAAATATTTATCTATCCTAAGTTGAGACATTCCCTTTTTAGACCTAATTAATGAGAAAGGCGTGGAAACTGAAAACAGGGATTGGAATCGGATTACTTGAGCATTGAAGAGGACGAACTGCAGGGCGGTAATTTCTCGACGGAGCATAAGCAGTGGGTGGTTTCGCCGACGGAGTTGGCAGTCGATGACCGGTCGGCGGCGGAGCAGAGATCTTACTATTAAGGCACAACGGGCCGCTCCTTCGCATTATCTGTAGACCTTTCATAGCTGAGTTTTGCCTGGAGTACGACTGAAATTTTTTTTTTTTTAATGCGGAACTTGAACTAATTCTTACTATTTGAAAGTCACACTCACACCTCCACGCTTTTCCCATTTAACAAAAATGGGGTAACCACGATGGTGGTTGGTGAACGTGAGGGCAATTTGGTCCAGCCAAATCGGAATTCTAACAGTAATAAGAGTACTAGGCTAATGGTAACAGAACAGAACGACTCCTGTTTCAATGCAATCAAAAATTCAGCACGACCACGTTTGAACAACTGGACCACTTTCAAAGCGCCATCCCCGTCAGTCCGTCACTTTGGTAGACTGGACCTAAAGGTAACTTTCAACTTCCTTCACGTACTCGATCACCCTTCCAGAAAATTATATTAATCAACATTAATTATTTCAACATTATTGTCTTTTATTTTACAGTTGTACCGGTCCAAAACCAATATATGGAGCAAGAGGAGGACTGGTTCAATACTGGGCTTGACTTTAAAAGATCAGGATTGGATTATGCAAGCAATGACATAGAATTGGTGGAATCAGGAGCAAGCACCTGGGACTTGCCTAACTCTGGATGCCTAAAAGAGTCTCTGTTCTTTTAATCCATTGAGATGGCGAATTTCATGTTCTTATGCGATTTTTTTCTACCTTAAAAAAAGCACCTTCCTTCGGTGCAAAGTATCAGGAAGATGAGTTAGAAGTTGCGAATAAATTCTACAGAATCCATGTCATGTAGTCGTACGTTGTTGAGTTGATACTGTCTTGAAAGTTCTAAAGCACTTTCCTCACTTGGCATTTCCCAATCACGTAGATTTTGATAAGATTTTATACATATTTGCTCGGAATTCTTTTTGGTAAGTTCTTCTCCTCCTCCTCCTCTTTTCAAGGCACAATAAGGTCAAGATTTATGACTATGAAATGAAATAGGTGGGATCTATAGTCACACTTGTGGCTACACAAACTGGCATATTGTGTGATCACATCGATTAGAGAGGAGAACGAAGTCTGACTTATAAGGGTACAAATATCTTTTCTTTATCGACACATTTTTTCGAATGAAAGAAAAGTAAAATTGTGAAAGCATTAGTCCGATAGGCAGTTCAAAGTGGACAATATTTATAGATTGATAGTTTGGGCTATTATAAATGATATCAAAGTTAATTCTTAGACCGTTGTGTCAACAAAGACGCTGAATCCTAAGAAAGGTAAATTGTGATATCCCACATTAATTAGAGAAAATAACGAATTATATCTTATAAAAATATAAATATCTCTTCCTCATAAATGTGTTTTTTTGAATGTAAAAAAGGCAAAACTGTGAAGACTTTGATCCGATTGGCGGCTCAAAGCAGTTAATATCTATAAATGAGTTGCCTGAGTTGTTGCACATATATGCTGCCATTGCTGCTTATCTAGCTTTGAAATAAACGAGAGATTATTATTAAACTTAAATGCTTTTGAGATTTCTTGATAAGAAAAAACAAATAAACATGAATTCAGGGTTTATGAGATTTTTTTTAAGTCCTATATATAACCTTTTCTTTTATACATTGAAAAGGAAAATTTAGTTTATGAAAAATTTTTAAATTGTTATCAATGTTTAAAAAATTAATTGAATTAATCGTAAAAATTTTGAATAAGTTTTTATTTCTAACTTTTCGATTCGATTTACTTTAACAACTTTTGTTTTTAAAAATTGGTTGATTTATTAATTATTCAGTCGGTTTTTTTGAAATAATATATTTTATAAACTAAAATTAATTAATTAATTTATTATTATTTAATAACTTTTTTACTAAATTTTTAACTTATTTGATAAGTAAAGACAATTATTTTTAATTATACTTTAAAATTTTTAATTTTATTCAATTTTTATCTGATTTTACAACAATTTAATATTCATTGAACTTTTACAATTTAAATCTGTTATCTTATCAATTTAATTTATGATTCAATTTCTAAAATATTAGTTGTTGCTATCATTTAGAATAAGGGTGCATTTTGTTCAATTTATTGGTCACACCTAAGTTGATATGATCTCTATGAGCTTTTCCTTTGCCATTGTGTCGACATGTTAGTTGGTTGACTACAGTGTTAAATATGATTAAGTAATTATTGACTGAAAATAATGTGGGATTTGTGACTTAATCACTTAGTCGGTTCGTTTTGGACCGAAGCACAACGTATTGGAAATTATATTTGCCTCCATAGCTAAACAAGAGAAGCATTAGTAGTCCCACCACACGACAGATACCTACTCCAAATGCAATAAGCAACTTGGTCACCTAACTCGCTTGCCATTCTGTTCTGTAACGTGTTCACTGATTTTATGGGTTCCTGAACAGAAATAGTTTCTTCATTGGTACAAAACGGGTCTGTATTTTGATTTTTCAATCAATCAGTCCCAGTGTTCTCTTTACTTCACTAGATGAAACTGGGCCTAACCCGATCCGAATTTCCCTTAACAGTACGAGTTTGACTAAACGGTTCTTGAAAAGTTTCTATCTCCTTTCTTTGACCGACTTTTAGATGAAAGGGTCAGAGTCGCTCTTGGCCACCAAGAAACCTCACAAACCCACCCCAAGTGTATATAAAACGTGCTCCACTCACTCCCCTTTATTTTAACACATTCTTTAAACAAAGAATTTCACAACGCCACCTCTTACTTTCTCTCCACTTGTCACGCAACTTCCTCTCCTCTTCTATTGCCTCCAGTATAAAACCTACCTCACCCTCTTCACACCCCAGTTCACATACTCAACATAGCCCAAGCAAGTCTCTTGTCCTTCTCTTTCTCCCCGTGTGTTTCAACCCTTTCAAGTTCCTACTGGTTTCTGCAGTTCTATTTCACTCTGTTGTCTAAATTCAGATCAGATATGGCACTAGAAGCTCTGAACTCCCCTACCGCTCAGTACGTTCAAGGGGAGTCCTCATGGACCAAGCGCAAGCGTTCAAAGCGTTCTCGTTTTGATGTCCACCAGCCAACGGAAGAGGAGTACTTAGCTCTCTGCCTCCTTATGCTTGCTCGCGACGGCAACTCTGCGTCAACTTCCTCGTCCTCCTCGCCACCTCCACCTCCACAACTCCCCAATTCCGACTCTTCCGACAACGTCCTCGGAACAGCAGAAGGTTAGCTACAAGTGTGCTATCTGCAACAAGGAGTTTCCTTCTTATCAAGCTCTCGGTGGACACAAGGCCAGTCACCGGAAAAACGCAGGAGGCAGTGAAGAGCACCAGTCAAGTTCCACCGCCACTACGACGACCTCCGCCACCGTATTAAACGGAAGCGGTAGGATCCACGAGTGTTCTATTTGCCACAAGACTTTTCCTACCGGACAGGCCTTGGGTGGACACAAGAGGTGTCACTACGACGGTGGGGCAGCGGCAGCGGAGAAGAGTGGAGGGACCTCAGCTGCTTCTGAAGTTGTTGGGTCTACCAACAGCCGTCAAAGTCAAAGTCTCACCGTCAGCCACCGTGGGTTTGATCTTAACCTCCCTGTCTTCCCGGAGTTTGGGTCGGGTTTCTTCGTCTCCGGTGAGGACGAGGTTATGAGTCCGCTGCCAGCAAAAAAGCCTCGGCTTTTGATGACACCGAAGATCGAAGTTGCTTAAAAGTAGTCAGATTTAGGAACACTTTCCAGGATTCTTTTAGGGATATCAAATCTCTAGGCAGCTAATTTATTTATCATCTGTTTTTTCTTTAGCATTTTATGTGTTCCTTAGAATTTTATGCGATTCCAAATTCTGTGTACAGTTGCTTCTTGTTATGTCGGATACTCAGATTCAATTAATTTGTTATTATCATTTATTTTCAAAGATTTATGTCAAAATCCATTCATCGCTACCTCATAAGTTATTACCTTCCTCATCATAAATGCCTTGGAAATAAGTCAAGAATAAGATTCAGTCTAAAATGGCATGTAGGAACTGATGAAGAAGAAGAAGAAGAAGAAGAGGTCAATTATACGCAACAAGGCGGCGTAAACTATGAGAGAGAAAAGAAAGAGAGTGATTTTTTTGGGTCAGAAACCGAACATAAGATTGACGGTTAGCCACTGATTAACGTCTTTCTGCGTCTCTTATTGGTTTTCCTTTACCCAAAGAAACCAAATTAAGGATAAGCACACACTGCGTACGACATTTTGAGTTTCGATGTTCCAAACTATTCGGAGGCTGGGAGTGCCCGTTTTGCTCACTTCTTACTTCTTACAGTCTACTTCCTGGTACGAAGACGCGCACGTCTTTAATGTTTTTTTACATAGAAATAAAGATGGAATCAAATCTAAAATAGGATCCAAGACATGCGCTATATTCAATTGAAAAAAAAAGAAAAATAATTCCAGAAAATCGTAGGAGAGTTAATTTCTTGGCAACCACATCTGTGAGTTTAGGTAAACATTAATGGCTCCATCATGTCTTGATCTGGTACATCAACACTATGTTTATAAATAAGACGAGCTTTGATTAGCCAAAGACTCAAATACGTTTTGGCAAATTATATAAATGAATCCATGTGTTAAAAGAAGTCGGCTAGTTCTTGGTAAACGAACAATCAGCATCAGCCTTTGGCCAAGTAAACTGCTCTACAGGGTTTGAACACCTATCCCTATTATAGAATCAATGCATCTGTTTACTTGTGACAAAGTTCAGAGCATAAACTTTCTGACAATTCGAAGGTTACTTCGATACTTGGGAAATGCCAGAAGAGAGTAGCTTATGGAAAAACATAGTATCGGATTCCAAAAGGCACATACAGCTTATTCACGAGGAGTAAGTATCGAAGTTGTTGATTAGCGTTCAATAGGAATTGCGTGTGGGGCAGATCCTTGAAACTAAGTATATGTTTTTAAACTTCACGAAACTAGAAGAGATGAAAAGGTCTTAACATGTACCAATTAGTAACTTCAAGGAAGGATGGATTTAACACAAACATTTGTCGGACAAGCGAACAAGAAGAAAATTTCCATGAAGTCCGCTTGAGTTGTGCGGCGAAGTTTTAAAAACTTTGAAACCGCGTGAAGTCTCGAGAGGCGGAATCAACTTTTGTCTCAAATAGGTACTACTACTAATCTCGTCTTCGTCTTCTCCGTGATAAAGGGTACAATAGAATAGGACAGCTGATTAAGAGTTACAGCAATTTACTGCATGAATCAGGAAGACTGACCCACATGAGCTCTTGAAAAGAAGTTCTGGTTAGCTCTATGAATTATTAGTTGGCGAAATGGAATCTAGCTAAGGATTGCATAACCCTGCATTGATTATGGCATGACTCATGCCTTAGGATTATTATCCTGGTGCAGATAAACAGAAGCTTCAATGCTTATCCAGACTACCAAGCATCACACGGGTAGATGATCAATTTGACACTATGTACATATCGTCTGAACGCATACCTTTCTTCTTTTCCTTTGCAATTTGCTTTTTGATTAAAGAATAATAAAAGGAAAATCTTTGTTTAGATTAATAAATAGGTATTAAAGTTATGCATGTGAGAAAGCATAAAAAGGAGACCAAGTCAACATCACTTTCTCCATCAATTAGATTAATCTCTGCCGGCGTGTTTAGTGAAGAGGATGGTAATAGAACCAGATATATAATGTAATAAACTTTTATCATTTAGACGAGGGATTTATAATAAAATAGAGCAGAATGGGATAAAAATAGAAAGTTTTATGTTACGTTCCGTTCTATCATAAACAGTGAAAATAAGAAACATTCGATTTGGGAGGTTTAAGATAGAATGTAAACTAATAAATACATACTACTTAATATAGCCTCAATAATTTGTTTAATACCAAATATTTCTTCTAAGCCTAACCTCTTTTTCTTTATATTCATTTATTGCGGTTTACAAAAATTGTATATAATTAATAATATTTTTATATTATTTATTCTTACACTAAAAATGATATTTTATATTATTAATAATAAATTGTATATAATTAATAAAAAACAAAAAATAATAAAATTTTAATTAATGAAAATAGAAAATATATAAAAATTATTCTCTAATTGTTTATATATATTTCTATATAAATATAAATAAAAATAAATTATTTTTAATATAAATCACATATAATAGAATAAAATAAAATTTATTAAATAATTAATAATAATATTTTATATAATTAATAATAAATTGTATATGATTAATAATAAAATAATAAAATTTTATTAAAATTTTTATTATTTTAAAATAGAAAATACATAAAAAAAATTTGTTATGGCTGTGAATTTTTAATTAGACATAATTTCTATTTTAAAATATAACATTAAATATTTTGTAACAACCATTTTAATATCAGGTATATAATAATCATTTATTATACATTTTATCTATCTTTCAAACGATATTTCACTATATTCATGAACTCTTTCATCTCTTCCAAACAACTTTTTATCATATTACATTTCATTTTATTATAAACGATTTCGTTTTATTTTATTAATTAAAATCCAACCGAAGATCCTAAATATCAAAGACTTGGATTTCTGGAAGCAGTCTTTTTCACCAAAAATTTAGAACGTACGAATTAGACTTTTACTCTGTCCACGGAGACGAAAGTGCCAAATAGATAGGTAAACTTAGAAGCTTCCTCCATTGTTGCCAAGTTCTTTGCATCGGTTGACCGTACGGCATGACTGATTAGACGGTATTCTATTCTGGCGGGCTGGCTGAGAAATATTAAAAAGAGAAAAAAGAATACAAAATATTTAAAAAGGCCTACATCCATCCATTCCCATATGGGCTTCTTTAAATTTATTTTGTCTGGGCCGGAGCCTGAGATGGGCCTATGGGCTAATTTGTTGATCCAGATGTTAGTCACGCTAATAGAATTATGAACTAATTCATATTAATATTGCCTACCTTAAACATAAGTTTTCCCAAAATAAGCCAAAAGAGTATCCTACCTGAAGGTTGATTTAAAATGTCATCATACAGTTAATTTTAATTACTTTAACCCATCTTTTTAATTTCTTATAATTTTTGATTCAAATAAAAAAGTAAAAATTTTAAGTTTTTAATGAATTAATATATACTTATTTAAATTGAGTTTAAGTTCAACTCGAATTAAAAGAATTAAATTTAACCTAATAGATAATATTGAACCTTTTAAATATGTTAAAAATGTAATCAATTTCAAACTTAATTATTTTTTAAAACTCAATTTAACATATTAAAATTTTTGATATGGATAGAGTGTAGAAGCTATTAACAAGAATTAGACTTGGGTCAGTCAGTGCTAAAATAACTAGAGCTAATCATTTAGATAGTTGACCCTTACTATAATATCAGAGCTTGTTTATTTCGATAGTTTGAGGCGGTGTCCAGTTCTGTCATTTTGTCCAATATGTCCAACAGATGTCCAATCATATTTTGGGCTGAGGAAGGTATGTCAAGAATCTGACATTGAACAAGTTTAAGTGTATTCATCCATTTATAATGATATACAAACTTTTCCTTTCAAGTTAACTTTTAGAAATAAATTAGGCTTTTTTTACGTAACATTCAAAGAAACGTTGAAATTACCTTCTTTTTATTTTTTTGGGACGAGATCCTTATGTCCTATTATGTGCCATCCCTTTTTAACCACAAATCTCTCTTTGTTTCCTTATGTCCTATTATGTTCCGTCCCTTTTTTACCACAAATTTCTCTTTGTTTCATTGATTTATTGTGAAATTTGCGAGTGAGAGGGGGACGATACAGAGTAAGAAGAGAGGGATGAAAGAGAACATCTCACCCCCTTTTTTTATCTCATTTATGTTTGAGCATGACATTTGAAGAATCTGGCTAATGGATTAACACGATGCTCTTTTGATGGTCTCCCACTAAATTGTCATCTCTTGCGTTTATGGACGCTATTTTTACACCAAAACCTCGTCATCCACGAGGATCTTCATATTTTTTATGTTTCTAATACAGAAAATTGAAAGCACCTTTTAGATTAATTGACATGATCCACATTTTACTCTCACCAGAATAATTAAAAGAACAAAAGCACCACCAATTCACTCATTGTCCTGCGTCACCCTCCACTAGTAATGGTTCTAGTGGAGTCACGGTTTTGCATTTCGTACCGTTCCGGCCGGTACCGGCCGGAAGGTACCGTACCGGCCGGAAACCGGTACGAAATGCTGAGCGTCGGTACCGGCCGCAAATACCGGCCGGTACCGGCGTATTCCGGTCGGTACCGGCCGGAATCATTAATTCCGGCCGGTACCGTAAGTTCCGGAAATTGCAAGGACTATTTTGCAATTTCCGGAACTTAAACCTAATTACCCGACCCCCCCCCCCCCGACCTCACTCTGTCACTCTCCCTCCCGTCTCTCTCTCTCGCTTGCCGCCGTCTACTCCTCTCTCTCTCTCGCTCGCCGCCGTCTCCTCGCCACCGTCGTGTGCTCCTCGCCCTCGCCAGTCGCCACCGCACCCGCAGTCTCCACTCTCCACTCTCTTCTCCTTCGGTCCTTCTCGTCAGCGTCGCCATCGCACCGCACCTCGTCGATCTCAGCCGCATCGCACCTCCTCACCGTCACTCCTCGTCGCCGGCCGTCACAACTCTCCTCATCGTTGCCGTCTCACCTCCTCTCCTCAGTGCTCAGCGTCACGAGCCGACCTCACCATCCCTCCCGAGCCGACGTCCGACGAAGACCCGATCTTGATCTTGGGTGTGTGTTATATTTTCAAAATATTTTTCATTATTCAATGAATTTGAATCTGTGATTGTGTTGGTTTGGTGGGTTGGAAATTTGGAATAATGGAATTGGATTTGTGTTGGTTTGATGGGTTGAAAACTTTGAATCCGATGTTGCTGTGTTGGTTTGAAGTTTGATGGGTTGGAATCGGATTGTGTAGTGTTTATGGGTTGGAAACCGATTGTGTAGTGATTGGTTTGATCTTTGATGGGTTGAAATTATGGAATCCGATTGTGTAGTCTAATGTTAGAAAATTGGAATGGTTTGTGCCTTTATGGTTGGTAAAAAATTGCAATTTGTGTTGGTGGGTTGTGTTGGAAACTTGGGATGGTAGGTTGTGTTGGAAAATTGGAATGGTGGGTTGAAAATGAAATTATGGATTTGTGTAATTGTGTTGATCCTCCAATGGGAATGGAATAGAAAATTGGATATTAAAGTTGAAAATCATGAATAGTTTTGTGAATGTTGAATTGAAATTAAAAATGTATTAATTTTTTGGCTTGTGATTTATAGTGATACTGAATAAGAAT
>JANZXR010000002.1:3057594-3089439 GCA_027575705.1 Erythroxylum echinodendron | reverse complement strand
AATATAAAAAATTGCCCGAAACGGTACCCGGTATTGACCGGTACCGGTACAGTACCGTTCCAGAACTCAATCCGGTATCAAGTCCGGTACGGTATTCGCAACATTGAGTGGAGTTCGTAACAGTACGAAAATGGCATCAAAAATAGTTGCAAGAAAAATAAATAAACGTAGTAGTGAGCGCCCACAACATATCCAACGGCCAATATTAATCAATTACCTTAATCGTACGTTAACTGTAGCTCGAAGAACCAGCGACGCCAAAACTCGGAGCCGCACGTGCCCAAAGGCTGGAAGATATTCGACAAAGTTGTCACCTGGGGCCAAACTTAAACCTCCGTCAAATAAATTCAGACCGTTCGATGCGCAATCTTTAACTTAACTACGGTCACAATCTAACCAAACTGCACGTCCTCTTTTCTCCTCCTCGTGTCCTTCTTATATCGTATCATTGCCACTCTTCGATGCTCACTTCTGCTTGCTTTTCTGTTCATTTGCTCACTTCCCTAAGAAAAAGCCGTTTCTTTATGTTGTTCTTAATTGGTTTTCAACTTTTTAAGAAATCAAACGGTGGAGATGAGCTGCAATGGGTGCAGAGTTCTGCGAAAGGGATGCAGGGAAAGATGCATACTGAGGTCGTGCCTGCACTGGATCAGCTCTCCTGAAGCTCAAGCAAACGCCACCTTGTTTCTTGCCAAATTCTTCGGTCGTAGCGATCTTATGTCGCTCATCTCTGCTGTCCCCGAACCTCAACGACCAGGTACTACGTTGGTTGACGTCTGCCTTTTGTCTGTCGGCGTGCAATTGCGTAAAGTTTGTGTGTTCTAGAAATGCTTTAAGCTTTTTCTGTTTCTTTGTTTTTGTAGCATTGTTTCAATCACTGTTGTTTGAGGCTTGTGGGAGAACAGTGAATCCTGTGAACGGATCTGTAGGGCTGTTGTGGAGCGGGAATTGGCAAGTGTGTCAGGCGGCGGTTGAGACGGTTCTGGCGGGAGGAACTCTGCGGCCGTTGACGGGGATTGACACCGGAAGATACGCACCAAATTACGATGAATCGTCAGAAAGCTTCTCGAACATGCATGACATGTGGTCTCCGTCAAAGCCGTCGATGAGGATCGTCGGGAAGCAGAACCAAAGTCAGGGTTTTGTTCCGAGACCTGCTTTAGAGACAAAGTGGATGGCAGGTAGAAGTGGAAAGTCGCATAAACGGGGAAGAGATGCGATGTCGTTTCGGTCGGAAGAATCGGACAGGACGAGCTTGGGAATCAACGGAGGCGCTAGAAAGAAACTTTTAAACCTTTTCGTTTAAAATTTTATAGACAAAACGGCAAGAGATTAGAGGGGTTATACTTATATGTGACAAATAACCATGTAATTGTGACCTTTTTTTGATACTATAAAATGTAAGACCGGAAGTTTTAGTCCGGCGAAGTTTTAGTTAATAGGTTATGAATTAGACCGGAAATTTTAGTCCGGCGAAGTTTTAGTTAATAGGTTATGATTTCTTTTTCCTTTTGCTTAACCAGGGCAGGAGTGGAGTGTTTCTTTGGTGGAGGAATCGGGCATGGGACCCCCCAACGGAAGTGGATTCCACGGCATTATAACACTAAAGATATGAAACAAACATGTTGGGTTTTTGGATTTTAATTTCTATTTTTTATTAAAACAAATTTGTATTTAATTATTAATTTTAATATAATTATTTTTATTATTTTTAAGAAATAAATATTAGATAAATTTAAAAATAAATCAATTTTATGAATTAATTAAGTAAATGATTTATTTTATATAATTTATATAATAATAATGAATTTCGGAGTAATTAATAAAGTTGCTTGTTATATATTTAAGTTGCGAAAATAATCTCTGTGTAGAAATATAAAAATAAGGTTGCGTACTTTATAATTCTCCCATGCCTTTGCAAAATAAGGAGACTTGTGCACTGAGTGTGTTGAATTTTATATTGTGTATACAAATTATTAATAAAAGATTTAGTATATGTTATTCAAATAAATGATTTAATAAATAAACTTAGTAATAAAATAATATTTTATTTTAAAAATTAATTTAGTCTAGAATTTGTATATTTTAAGATATTTTAAAGTATATTTATTAAATAATTATTGAATTAAAAATATTTTTATTTTAACATAAAAATTAAAGCAATTATAAAAATTATAATAACATAAATAATTTAATCATATTAATCATAATTCTTATTAGTAACTAAATTTTTAATTGATAAGAAAAATAAAAATAAAAATTAATTGAAAGAATAAAAATAAAAAAAGGAATAAAAATTTAAATAAATAAATTTTTATTAAAATTAGGGAAATATGAAAACTAAACGAGGAACAATCATAATTTAAGAAAATGAAAGAGACACAAATAAAGTGGAAATTACTTAATAATATTATTCCTACGAAGAAAATCCATTCGGCCTCGGCCTCGCCACGCCCTTTAGCATATGCTGTGGAGCCCATGATTACTGTCACCAAGTATCTGCCACTCGTTCTATTGGTGGTGGTGGTCTTGGTGGTGGTGATGTGAAACCGTCCCTTTGAATTGAAGACCCCGGTACGGACCCCCCAGACTGGACGGAGATAACAAAAACAATACAGTAGAAAGAGCAAAAGTTAGAAGATACAGGGGCCTAAAATCTGATGGACGAAAAATAAAAGAACCTAATTTTATTTTCAGGGCCTCCATTTGGCCTCTTTGATTTTGTTTGTATTTGAACTATTTTTTTATTTATAAATTCTTATTCACTTAAAAGAAACTATTTAAGCGAAAAATTTAGATTCAGTTGATTTTAATAATTTTATTATTAAAACTATCAAATTAATTAATTAATTCATAAATTAGTTAAAATAAATTAATTTATTTTTATTAAAAATTCTCTTTAATTAAATTTTAAAAAGTTCAATATTGTTTGAACCTTTTAAAATTTAAACATTTTGTCTTATTAATTTAATATTTGATCTAATTTTTAAAATATTACTAATTAAACAATTAATTATTAGTAGTTATTTCTAATTAATTTTATTAAATTCATATTTTTATTTTATGTTTACCATTTATGGTAACATTAATCATAAATAAATTATTAATAATTAAATAATTAATTACAAAGTATTTCGCAAAACAAAAACGACTTCAGTGATTTTACGATGCCAAGTGGAATGTTGGAAGCTACTAAAAGTATAACAAGACACCCCAAATTACTTATTTCACTTTTATTTTTTTAAATCTATCTCATTCATATATTTATATAGCCTCTCATAAATGAGTAAACAAGATGAATTATAACAACGTTAGAATAATAACAGTAGAACTTAACAAGATGATCTTAATTTAAGATAAGCATAACATGAAACACGTGCAAAGGGTTAAGACAATTTACCTTGCATTATAAGAAAAGAATCTAAAACAAAAGGACAAGGGGAAAAAAAACAGAAGCGAAAGATAAGGTTGATTGACGTCACAAAATTCTATTTGATGATTCTCTCACCATTTCCACTTCTCAAATACGTTTCGACGGACCACATAGTCCTGTCAATATGTGAACTACCAAACCATCCCTCAGGTATACAAACTGTAAAATGTAACGATAGATTTAAAGAAGCACATCCTCTTCAACTTCAAAACTTTCCTTTGCTATATCATTAGGTTGATATAGCAAATTTAAGATGAATAATTCGAGTTCGATTAAGTTTTAAGTACAATTACGTAATTTTATCAACCAATTTGTCAGCATCATTATTTTAGTCCAACTAATTAAGTTCAAATCCGAACCCAAATATCAACCCTATACACCACGAATACATCAATTTCATAAAAACAAATGAAAAGAAGAGCTGGTGGCAACATATGGTCAGATGTTATAAGCCGTGCCTTCTTTTATCAAGACAAATACAAGATTGCTATCAAAAGAGAGAAATTTTTGCGAAGAAAAAGAAATTATGTGAAGCATTACTCTCACATATTTACAAATACTTGGACTATTCCCTACAGATAAAAGTATCCCTCTATACAATCTAACAAACCTACACGGAATCATCATTTTCTTGGCTTGTATAAGAAAAGCCATCTTCTACCACGACTCAGTATTTTCATGTCTCGAGTAATCATTTAGTGAATCCAATTCTTATTACCTCTGATCCTTTAGACCACAGGAAAAAAGAAGTTTTCTGTTGACGTTAGCATTAGCGATTTCAATCAATGGGTATCAGCTTTACACTTTAGGTACACGATTTAGTTGCAAAATATGTGTTTGCAGGCTGCAATCCTTTACCTGCACAAAATAGTGAAATTTTCAGATACTTTCATAAACAGAAAATTGGATTATATGTTGTCCTGAGAATAATGAAAACAGAAAATTGGATTATATGTTGTCCTAAGAATAATACAAGTCCTGGGAACAAAAACAGAACTACAAAATGTAACCGCAAGTAAGCGGAACGCAAGGTTACCTGCAAGGCTGCCACTACTGACAAGAGATCTTTGCACTGACCAAGCAAGGCACGCTCCTTTGAAGTCGCATTTGCGAGTTCAGCGACCATGGAATTAACTTCTCCTACCTATCAGTGGCAGATGATGTTAGCTGTATTAGCTGTAAAGAATAGTAATGAAAATACCCTTGATTATTCGTGGTGGGAATGATAAAGAAGAACCGAACCTAATGTTAAAATGGGTAACTGAAAGCAAAAAACGAGAAACCCATTCACCAAGAAGTGAGAAGGGAAAATAGCAACAAGAAAGAGGAAACTTTACATAAAGAGAAGCAGTGACCTAAACTAATGCACATTAGTGGAAGAGGAAATTTCTGATCAAATAATGAAGTAACTTATAAACTTGGGGGAAAAAAAAGAAATGCGAGGTAATAACTTTAAAACGATAAGATTTGAAGCCTGAATCTAAATGGGATTTGTTACGCCTGAAAATATGCAACACCCAAATGACTAGTCTTCCACACCAATTGGAATTCCACACTAATTGGAATAATCTGAATTGGTTGAATAATGGACCTTGTTAAGTCAAGTGATTAGAGTACGCAAAAACTTTTTACAGCTAGTTAACAATATTATAATACAGAAGCTTTTCAGAAATCAGAGCCAAATGTATGCGAAGTGTCACCTCAACTCTACTGGTCCCTTATTACAATCAGTAAACAAACGTTTGTTTGCTACATCGCTACTTATATTAACCTTTCAGCACAATGGGAAATAATGTAACTTTGAAGCTGAAAATTTCCCAACACTATCCCACTACTGTGTTGGACCATTCAGAGAGGGGGAAAGAGCAAGGACCAGTTGAAAACGGCTTAAAAGAATAGGGGCAGAGAAAGCACCTTAGTTGACAAGAAGTGTATTGAAGAAGCCATTGCTTGAATCACATCAACTGCTGAACAAATAGCATCTTTTATACTGTGAACATCAGCCTGCAGAAGTAAAGAAGTAAAATAAAAATCATCAGGCCTACTTTAAATCATTGAGTTTTCCATGACAAATCAAAAAAATGGAAAATTGACACAAACCCTTGCACCACAGACAACAGGTAACCGGAGAGTGCTAGCACGTAAGGCTTCAGTAGCCCCTGATAAGGAACGAGAATAATCCTGGTCCATGAGCTCCAATTCTTCTAAATATGTCATCTTCAATAAGCAAATACAATAAGTAATATTTAGCAGTCATGGAGATAACGGCAAAAAAGTGAGAAAAATCTATTCAGGAACAACAAGCACACACTCGAGTAAAGTTAAATGCAAAAGAGTTAAACTGGCTCCCAAAAGAATAGAACAAGAAAGGATGCCTTAAGAAACAAAGGGATAAGTTTAAGAGAATGAAATTTCTCAAACACAATTCAAGTCAACACTGACACATAAACAAAATGCAGCCACATATCTTACTTGTCCCTTAAGGATGGAAATTAACTTCAAATTTTGCCTCAACCATTGCAACTCCATTTGCTTTGTTCTAACAGATTCTCGCAATTTCGAGATTGTTACATGTGCACCATACATGCTTTTCTGAAACATAACACAAAAATATTAGAACAGAAGTTTCAGTCGCATATTTGACAGGCTAAATTAACAATAACAAATTAGGAACATATTAACCAAGATGCCAAATAACTGATTAGTAAAAGATTGCTTTATAAAGAAGAAAAGTATACTTGGATGTTCCAAGGCTAAATTTTTCATATTCCTATCCAATTCCCCCAAAACCCCAACCCTGTTTGTCATGAAACCTAAAACACTGAGCACAAGCTGCATTCCAAAACAAAAACCGACAGTTTGAAAATTTCAAACAATTTGATACCACAAGTCTACGCACAGCCTCAATTTCTCCTCTTAGATCAGCATAGAGGAGTTGACCTGACAGCGTGGAGGCAAGGACACTCGACCTCTTAGTTCTGATCAGATTGGCATCATCCTAGGTCTCACATGAATTGGCAGCATAGTCACTATAGCTACTTCTCCAGCGTCACTTGCTCAAGCATACAACTGTCTACTAACAAAAAGGTTCATCTGCCTTGCCAAAAGCCTGTTTAACGTTGCTGCACTAAATGTCCACTTGAACAAGGCAAATACTGTGGGATGAGAGAATAAGGGGCAAATATTTTTAATCAGCAAGGACACACAGTATTACTCCACCTTGTCCATTAACTAATTTAGCCAGTACTAGTCAAACAAATGACTCGATCCTTCAACTCCAGAGTAGCATATGTTGTTAGATAGAGAGGAATTTTTTGCTACTAGATGTTGAACTTTCTGACCTATCGATTCTTCTGCATTTCCATCCTGAGTCTTCAATCTTAAGATTTTCCAAGGTGTCCAAAAAGCACCTCAATTTACGGCACAAATTTCCCTAGGACCACAACGTTCTTGCTTGTCCATAATTCAACTAGGAAATCTATAATTGTTTCATTAATAGTCAGAGTGAAAGTGTCATATGCACAGCTAGCAAAACATATACATACGCCAGAGAGAGACAAATAAATCAAAAGGATAATAATATTGATGAAAACAACTCCAATACAGTAGAACCATGAAAATATCAATCTCAGTAGGACAGTAACCATACCTCTGCAGTCAGTCTTTGAGCATATAGAGAAGCATCAGCTCTAGCATTGATAAACCGCCATTGCAACAACCGATTATACAAGATCCTCAACAAGTGCACCTCAACAATCCGATTCTCCCCAATCTTCCCTCTCCTAATATCCGCAGCAAAACTCAAAATTGATGGTGTACTATTCAAATTACTCAAGTTAGCACCAACCACAGCTCCCACCGCATTCCTCGTCCTTGAAGGACTCAAGGCCCTCATCACAGACATTGCAGGCGTACTGACCTTACTCGGCGACGCAGTACGCATAACTCCACCACGAATAGGAGACAACTGCCCCCTGATATTGACAACTCCCTTCGGCGAAGATACTGGACTATCAATTCCAATTCTCTTCGGTGGTATAACTCTAGGTGCAGCAGGTCCTTTCAGTCCAGTATTCTTAACCGGCGATCCAGCTTCAGTCTGCAGCCGGATTTTTTTTCTATGCTGTTGGAAGAACCTCGCCGCAATAATAGTTCCTCGCAGTTCACGCTTTTCTTGACCACCAACACCACCATTGCTACTGTTACTCTCTGTAGTACTGCCAGAAGATACGCTCTCTGTATCCGAAGCTGTAAACCCACATTGTACATTGGATCCGTTAACATCAACTGGCTTCTTCGTATTAGAATCAGAGCTCAATCTGCTCTCAATTGAGGACCTATAATCAAGCATAGCGTCCTGCAATGATCTAACAACACTGGTACTCACTTCAGATCCAATTAATCTCTTCTTATCATCAGTAAAATCCACACTCCGACTCATCAAATCCGGTTGCCGCAACCTGCCAGGCCATCGCTGCTGCTCCGCCGGCCTCAAATTCTCCGCCTGATCGGCTCCACCTCCGATCGCCGGCGACGTCGTTTTTCTCCTCTCCGGCGAAGCCTTTCTCAAACTAACGTGTGACGGAGCTGGCTTCGCTTTACTCACTTGAAGCGAGAAAGACTCTCCCTGAAACGACACCGACAAACTTCTCGTGGAGGTAACCAACAACTTGTTAGCATTCGACAGTTGGGAACTATTACCATTCACAGTCTTCAAATCGTACGAGTTACAACGCGGCGTCGATGGTCGCCTCCTTTCCACTGATAGAGCCCGTTTGACGGTGGAGGGAGTGGCGAGAGAAGAATTCGTCGTGGCCGTTGTTCTCGAAATAAACGGCGAGGGGCATCGTTTGGAGGCCGAAGAAGAAGATGATGATGAATAGGACATGTAGCGAGAAGTGACTTCCCGGGATGTTGTCCGGCGAGAAGCATTGTCCGGGTCGGAAGGCAACAGAGGCCGTCGCTTAAGGTTTTGATTTGAAGTAGTTTTGGTGTTCAACGGAGTGGACACAGCAGCTACCATTATGGAAACAGAAGCTCAGAAATGAAATTCATCTCTCGCTCTCCTAAAACCCTAACTCCACTCTCGCAAGAGCAGCAACAACAACTTCGATTTATATACGAGGAGTAGCAGATATCTGCAACTAGAGAGGGAGAGAGATTGACGGCGAAAATTGACCGTTACGGGGTTACCGGCGAGAGGCGGACTTTGACGAGGGGTAGGAAGTTGTTTAAGGCGTGACTTTGGAGCATAACTGTCGTACTAGGAGAGAGCCACAATGTATACGGGCGATTAATTAATTATTAATTGAGTTTCAATTTTAATATAAATTGCAAAAGTTTTGGAGGAGAGGACGTCACGTGTGAGGGTATATTCGGGAAGTTTAGGACACGTGGAGGGGAATAAGTGGGTTTAAATTCCACGTTGTTTAGGAAATAGCATGAAAAGGAGGACTAACGGCAGTCCGATGCTTCGGTTACGTGAATGAATCTTCTTCGGAAAGACGTTACGCCAACGGAACTGGAATTTTCTTTATTAATAATAAATCTGATTTTCTTTGATTTTTCATGAATACAAAAGAGAGGGACTGTAAGAAAATAGCAATTAAGATCAAAAGGAACTTTTGCTGCTGATTGATTGCCCTTTTCAACTTAGTTCTTGCTGAGATGTGATTTACCACTAATCAGTAATAACCCAAAAGCCTAACCTTTAAGCTCTTCTAAATCTTCCTTTGAGTTTTCGTAACTCAACAACTAATCTTTAAGTTAATCCCAAGTCTTCTTTAGGTTATTTTTTATCTCCCGGGTGTGGTATGAAACTTGAACCTAATCTTATCCGCCTGTGTTACCATCATCATCGTTGACCAATCAACTTGATGATAATTAACAATTAATTTAGGCAAACAATATGCAAATTTTGCCTACATTGACATGCCGCGTCATACTCCAACCACCGTATTGAAAAGGGGGAGATAAGTTGGTGGCAAAAAGCTAAGAACTTTGATGGCCCTTGTCATTTTGTTGCCCCTCTGGATTTGCACAGTACACACAATTGGGTAAACAGCTATCCTCCTCAACTTTCATATCACATTCTAAGCACTTACAGTAGTGCACAATGACCTCTCAAAGCTTACTGTTGAGAATTCAGTGTAATACTCTTCCCTGCAACTCCACAAACATTCCTTTTGACTGTTTACATAAATATGCAGTGTTTCTGGTTTTAATCACACCATCTTTTTTGTTTGTAAGCTCCTCAGGTTCCTATCTGGTTTCTAGTGTTGTCTAAGATATAATATCCTTAACGGAAAGTCTATCTAGTGAATTGGATGCTTATGATCAATGGGCAATAACACCAGGACCACTTGAGACAAAGCTGGTTCCTTCTTTAGCACTCAAAATAGAAAAGATCAATGTTCTTTTCTTTCCTGTTACTATCCGCAAGAATGGCATGTTATCGTTCTTTTGATGGGAAACGAATTAACATCTTACTTGGATGAAGATTAAGGATTAAACAAATGGTAGATATGTGGAGAAGCTGCCTTCGAAAACAAGATCGATTCAAGCGATCAAATCACTGAGAATAAAATACATTTGAAGGTTATGATTACCTGACCAAATGGGTGAGTCATGAGACTAGAAATAACCTGAATCCATCTCAATAAGTACTGTTTTATTGGGCAGTAATCAACTAATTAAGACCACGTAACCAAACGACACCTCTTTCTAGGATGCTTCGTCCCATAATGATGCTTTAATTTCTTACACTTACCTTTTGCTTTTGCAAGGGTTGTCAGTCACTCTCGAGGGTCCCATGCTTACGCCTCCATGTTCTACAAGAAAAGATGCACAAAGTTGAACGATTTTGCTAATGGTTTGGACTTTAAGCTCGATATAGTAAATATTCCGCAGTTGGTGAATGGCCAGATGCTCTTGGTTGGAAATGCTCGAGTTCTTGAATCTTGCTTATTGCGATTTCCAAATTTTCAATTCACGTCTTATCGGGGTAATTTCATTGATACTGCAAGCTTTGAAGGATAGACAAAAATGCTATATTATAATCGGTTAATTTACAAGTTATCTTATCTCTAGCCAATAAGTGTTAATTTTGGTAAAGATTTGATGTTGGATCTATTTTGAAGACACGTAAAGGGAGAACAGTTGGTATTATATTAATTTCTGATTATTTGTATGGGAAAACAAGATACGTGATTAGGTAGCTTTAGACTAGAGACAAATTAGTGAATGACTTAACACTGCCTTAAACTACCTCTTTAACCTCGAAAGTTAAACTTTGACATCCCAATGCTAGTGATTGCCAGATGGCCAACGTCGAAGCATGCAACATTCAGATGTCATTATCCCGAACCCGCTGTCTCCTCTTTTACTCCAAATGCCATGACCAGGTGCGCAGCGGAGCATAATCTCAGTGGATGCAGCTTTAGACATAATGCATAAAAATAGTCGAATAGTTGACTGCAAACTCCATCTGGGTCCAAGCTGACATCTGCTAATGATCATATAGGCTAATTTGTAAGCAGAGACCGATGACATTAAGTCACATCTTTATCCGGTAATGATCATGATTAGGGAATTGGAAAGTAGAATTTGTCTTTTTAAGTAACTAAAACCTTAATTTATTAATCTTTTCTATACTTGAGTGCCACACCTAGCTAGCCAGCACACGTTAAAAGTTAAGAGCACATGATTTGCTCTATCTTTTCCAGCTTGGTCCCATTCCTTTGATCTTGCTTTCGACCGAGAAACCCAGAAGGAAAAGGAAGGGAGTGACAGTGGGGACTAAAAGATGGTTTCAGTTCCCCTTTTCCAATTCTTATATGGCAGAAAAGAGAGAGAACTAGTGATAAAAGAAGGGAAGAGAGAGTGCAAGAAATTGCGTTAATCAATGGGAGATAGTGAAGTGAGCTTCCAGAACAAGGCAGGCAGATGCATGGCCACCACCATGTTTGTAGGTTCTGGTTTGATGAGGTTGGTTAACTTTCCTTTATTGTTTATAATTTGTGCTTTCGGGCTTGGTCCTGTGTTTGGTCATCTGTGTTGAACCATAAATACGATGGAAATCTAATAAAATCAAGTTGGAAAACAAATTATACATCCGTGATAAAAACAAAAGTAATTGTTAGTGTCATTTAGCACAAAATTTATAAAGTTCCCCACCGAAGGGGACACCCGAGCATATGTAAAATTAATTACTGTTTAGTTAGACGTTAATTAATAGAATAGAATGGCACGAAATGGAACAAAATGGAACGTTTTATAATGAAATAGAATGTAATATAGTGAAAAGTTGTTTGAGAGGGATGAAAAGCTTCATAACAATACAGTGAACTCTTATTTGAAAAATGGATGGAATGAAATGTAATGTAATATAAATGACTATTATATTCTTGATATTAAAATGGTTATTGCAAGAGTTTTAATGTTATTATTTTAAAACATAAATCATGTCTAATTAAAAAGTTATGATTGTGACTTGTTCAATTCACAATCGTGACAAATAATTTCTTCATATTATTTCTATTTTAAAATAATAAAAATTTTATTATTAATTATATACAATTTATTATTAATTATACAAAAATATTATTATTAATTATTTAATAAATTTTATTCTATTGTACATGATTTATATTTAAAAATTATTTATTTATATTTTTATTTATATAGAAATATATACAAACAATTAAAGACTAATTTTTTATATATTTTTTCTATTTTTATTAATAAAAATTTTATTATTAACTATATAAAAATATTATTATTAAGATAAGGAGAAATAATATAAAAATATTATTAATTATATACAATTTTTGTTGCTAAACTTTCTCTAATCGCTCTAATGCATAAAATGATATCGAGAATGTAGAAATTCAAAATCAAATTATAAAGTTAAAATTGTTTCAATTAATCATCAACCAGATCATTGTCATCACAATATTAGGATCTAATAATGCCCATACGAGTTAAAATAGTGGACTGTCAAAGTAAGATGTTGCATCATAATAATTTAAATGGGCACTTCACTATACAAACTAAACTATGTTCAAATTTCACACCTACAAATCTGGGCATATACTTTTTCATCATGACATTCTTGAGGTGAAAAGTTGGTGTCATGAATAAGAATATGGATCAAGAAAAAAACAATACATTGTGGGCAAATTTGTAAGTGGCACTCTTTCTGTCATTGATGTCCGGCCCATACAAGTTTCATTACTATATTGCTTGATAAATGCTTCTATGTACTTCGGTGACCACACAGATAGCGAGAGAAGAGATTGACTAGGGTAAGTACAAACAAAACTCCTTATTGTATTATATATGCTGATAGTTTAGATGAGGAACAAGCATACTGCATCAAGGAGATCCTTAGAACCATATGATGCAATAAAAGCGAAAACACATGCATATCCAATAGGTATAACACGGCAGTCCAATAGATGGTGAGTTTTGTCCAATGGTGGCTGGTGAGTTTTCTCGCAATGTTTTTGTTTTCTGCTCTATTTCATCCGGTGAATAAGCTGAACAAACAAAAGAGCAAAATAAACACATAACAATAAGAAACCACTAAACTTCAGCACTGCATGATTTATCAAGCAAGAACCGTGCTTCGTCCGAAAGTAAATAACTCAATCACACCAATTTAAAACCAACTAAAAACAAAAGATAATTTAAGATAAAACCTTCAACGATTGAACAACACAGTACAATCATTTGATGATGCAATTAAAATAAAAGTATTTTACTCGCTAAGCTAAAAATAATCTCAATGAAAAAGGAAAAAGGAAAAAGGAAAAATCTTTGAATATACCGAGATGTGCTTGAATATAGCTAAGGCCACAACATAAACATAAGATATATTTGACAGAAAAGTTCATTAAAATAGGATATACTTTTAGGAAAGAGTAAACTGAAGTCTCAACAGGAAATCTTACCTAGATGGGGCAGCCATCTTTGAACTCTATAGCAAACATTTGGGGCTCCTCTGCAAATTGAACAAGCAAACTTGCTGCAGATAAAGGACGCACAATAATGACCTGCACACATCTAATGCACTTTATCACTATTTGATACGATTCAGGAACATATATTATAAAAATACATACATTACATGTATATGAAGAACCTTGATTCCTATTCATAGTTCAAAGTTAATACACAAGTAAATAGCAATTATGTCTATCCTCTGCTGTATAATTTTTCATCAACTTACTTCATAGTTTTCTGGACGTCTCTCAACCAGTGAAACTTTTGTTAGAATCAATTGATGAGGAACAACATCACCATGATCTCCTACACCACTTTTTGGGCCAACTCCCAAAATCAGTCCATAAAGTAAAGGGATCAAAATTGTACGAGAGCCAGCTGGCTTCTGAATCAACTTCAACTAACACTACAGTCATTATCGTCACTTACTGCATCTAAGGTGAACCGAAAGACAGTCCTAAAATGAAATTACACAAGTAATGTAACGTTATGCAGTAGATTGATTGAGTTTTAGGTCAGAATAGGTAGGATATATTTCCTTTAGATAATGATCTGATTATTTATGTAAAAGATGATATGGCAATAACAATATTGAATAATGAAATCCAAGATTTTAGATATGCCTTTTACCTTCTAGCCAATGACATAAGAGTTCACTCAATAAATCATCAAAAGCAAGAACATATGAATCAAAAGAAAGTTGATAATAACAAACAGCATAAGCATAAGTTGCCAGGTTATGGTACCTGAAGAGAACTCAGAGCCTCATTAGTCACAGGTAAACCACCTAAGTCCAAAACAGACAAGTTTTTAAGAGACGGGAGAAGTTTAATACCATCTGCAATTATGCCTGTTTATGAAATATGTAGTCCTTATAGACTTGGAATAGATTTAAGATGCTTAATAGCAGCATTGTTAACCTTACTGCATCTTGAAAGGTCCAACTCCTTTAAACTAGTCATACCTGAACACATTGAGAATATCAGACAGATTTATAAATCTAGTTCAACTTGGATTCCTTGGCAAGGTATGGACATAATTCTAGAGCAACTTCATGAAGCACACTTCATATTTTTCACTTGCTACAAATAATTTATCAGTAATTGCCAGTTCAAACCTCTAATTGTTACACCAAGCGTTAAATAAATAGAAAAAGACGAAAATAATTACAGTATAACCTTACGAGTAAGATGCCATAAGGCAGGACTGGTGATTCTGTGACAATCTGCCAGATTTAAGGATCGCAAGTATTGAAACGCTCCTAAATATGCCATCCACTCAGCATCCACTTTGCTTTCACCCCGGAAATCAATCACCTCCACACTATGTTTGAAAAGTCTACAAGAGAAAATTTTATTTGGTGATGCGAATAAACATTATATGCACAATGTTAGAATTAGGACGACTAATGCAACGCATTTCTAAGAAAGGTCACAAACACAATAGACTATTTCTGGCATAAAAATGCTATTATTCCATCACAGCTGAAGAAAGACCACAGACAAACTTAAACTGTCTTTAGCTTTTAACAAGAAAGGCTAAAATTAGACTTAATATCATGTATATAATTGCACACGCCATCCATGCACATACTAAATTGGTTAATTTTTATCACACTTGGACAGCCTGAAAATGGGATGTCAATATAAAAGAGTAAGAAGATGCCAAAAGTTGGTGGATAAATGATATTAAAAAGCAGAACCTTTGAGCAGTTTAGCTTTGATTTCATTCTGAACTTCAAATGATAGCAAACATTTCAAGTAATGGCCTGCTGTTATCCACCATCTTTTTAGGACCTGATGCATTACGTCTACGCTCAAATTCTTTCTAATAACTATACCTAAAAGTGTGAACTCTTTTTTTTTAAAATTCGAATAATCTATTACCACCCGTCATCCAAATTTCCATTGACATTAACATGGATATCAGTTAAATATGCTCAACTACGTTTCGGTCTAACACCATTACGTCATTTTCTTCAGACTCGACACTTAATTTTTATATAATTGAAACTAAATGACAATTTGAATAAAAAGGAAAAGCGTACTCGAGTAAGGAAGGGAAGAGCAGACGGCGATGGAGGAGGCGACGAAGAAGAAAGTCTGCGAGAGAAGAAGGCAAGCACTGCAGAGATCGTCGCTATCTCCTCCACTTTTCGATGCTCTCTCTGCTTTCACAGGCCGCCTCTATGCATAGGCTAACCAATCGGCCGCTCTGTCCTTCCGATTTCATTTCTCCGATTTCCAATTGCTCTGCTCTGATCGATAACTCACTATTCTGGTTAATGGAAAAAAAATATTGTAAGGTACACGAGTTAGTATGAATTTATTAATTTATAATTTATCTTAAATTTTTTGAATCGAAAATTTCTTATTTTTACTGTTTAGGAAAGAATAGAACGTAACATAAATTATACTACTCAAAGTATAGTGCATGGAAGCTTTGCCCGTGTTTGTATTGAGTTAGATCTCCTCAAGCCTTTGAGGTCTTCCATTTTTATTAGCAAACTTCTCCAACAGGATGAATATGAAGGCCTTTAATTGATTTGTTTTAACTATGGTAAATTTGGCTATAAGCTAGACACATGTTTTGATGATAAGCAGATGCCAAAAAGCAATGAAAGGGGATCTGATTTCAACCTGATCACAATGATAACGTTGAAGCAGGGACCCAAGTTTATTCTTCGAGATAGCTGATAAGTTCACAACCTACTGAGAGTTCCTTCGAACCTTGGATGATGGTCCAACGCTGTTCTCGGCGACCGTCGACAGGTGGCGCTATTAAAGGAAAGACTTCTGTGGGGATTAATACTCGGCATAAACATGAGAATCGATTTTCCACATTTACTAATAAGTTTGACACCGTGAGTCAAGCTAGTGACAAACAACCCCAATCTAAGCATGCTACTAGTAGTCAACGAAAAATTCCTTTCGCAGAAGCACAGATTTGGCATCCTAAAAGTTCTCCTGGTATTCGAATTTCCTCTCCCCAATCTCGTAACAATAATGGCCTTAAACGACAAGAGGAAAAATTAGAGGCCTTCACTAAAGGGAAAGCAGCTATTTTTCTGTCTACACAGTTCATGGAACCATCACCTGACTTTCATTTTCAAATGGGCTCTTCTGCTAATGTGGTTTCTGAGACTCAACGTTTAGATTCTTTAATTAGACCTTCCAAGAATGAGTCTACCTCTTCTACTTTTGCACAGACACTTATTCGCACATCAACTAGTACTTATTTTGATATTTTACAACAGAGCCCTATGGTGATGTCCCATCTACTTCAACCTCATAGTCGAACTGCTGAGAATAATAACCCCAATACTCTTCCGCCAATTCATCCTCCTCCTTCTGTTATAGGAAACTTGGGTGGCTTTAGCGATCACAATTGTATTGTTTAGGTGGAACCTGGTGTTAATTCCGACGATGACTTGTCGTACATTACTGCTGAAGAGCAAGTAGCTGACATTAATGATAAAAGGGACAAGGATGAGCCAATGCATGATTAAACTATCTTCTCTTTCTGTTTCTATATTGTGTATGACGATTCTTTTCTGGAATGTTAGGGTTATTGTTAGTGTCATTTGTAAAGGAATATCAAAGAGCTTGTTCACAGCCATAAAGTAGGCATTCTTATTATCACCGAGCCTTGGATTAGTGAAGGGACTGCAGATAAGGTCATTCATAGTTTGAGGTTTGACAGCCATGCTAAAGTAGATGCAGTGGGTGCCTCTGGTGGTATTGAGTACTTTGGAAAAGTTCTATTGGCATTGTTCAAGTATTTGAAATGGGCAGTTAGTTCTTATCTATTATTATTACGTCCCTTGAAAAAGTTAACTGGGGACTCATGGCAGTGTATGCGAGTCCTGCGGCGGTTACCCAATAGTTCCTTTGGGATTACTTGCAAGAGTTTTCAGATTTTGATAACCTACCTTGGCTTCTTATTGGTGATTTTAATCAAGTTTTGTCGTATGTGGAAAAGCAGGGTGGTAATCCGGAACCTTTATGGCGTATTGAGGAATTTCACAAGGTTGTTGCTACCTGGAAACTTATTGACCTTGATGTCCAAGGTTGTTGTTTTACTTGGTCTAATAAGCAATATATCTTCGAACTTATGCGAAAGAAACTCGATCCAGGGAGGCATTCTTTTTCTGAGGCTTTTGTGCATAACTTACCTCATGCTCATAGTGATCATTGCCCAGTTTTGGTTTCTTTTGAGAAACGGGTTGCTACTAATCGTTATGCCAGGCCCTTTCGTTTTGAAGCTGCATGGCAAACCCATTCTTCTTTTGCTCAGGTCCTCCGTGATAGTTGGAATAATGAGATTGAGCTTCACTTGAATCTTCACAAGGTCCACCTTACTCTCCAACATTGGAATTCAGAAACTTTTAGGAATATTTTTAAATGGAAACGTGTTCTGTTAGCTCAACTAGGTGGCACTCAGAGGGCATTAGAATGTACTCCCAATCCTTTTTATTTTACCTTGGAAAAAAGTTGTGTGCTGAATATAATGAGGTCTTTAATCAAAAGGAATTGTTGTGATTTCAAAAATCCAAAGATAATTGGGTTCAGTTTGGTGATCTTAACACACATTTCTTCTACACCTCTATTTTAGTTTGACGGAACTGGAATATGATTCATATGATTAAAGATGAGGCTGGTAATTGGATTTGGGATGATTTATAAGACCAAAGGACTGTTCTTCATCATTTTTATCAAGTTTATTTGGCCAAGCCTTTGAAATTAGATTTTCGACAGGCTTGTCTGAGGTGTACACAACCAATAAAGGAGAGTTTCCTTTTAGATATTGTTCGTATTTCATAAACTGATGAAGTCCTTGCAGCTTTGAAATAGATGCCCCCTTTAAAACTCCTTGCCCAGATGATTTTTAGGCAGGCTTCTATCAGGCTAATTGGTCCATTGTGGGGAATTCGTTGGTTTCCTTTATCCAAGACGCATTTATAAGGGGGAGTTTTGATGATACTCTAAGTTGGGTGTTGGTTTGCCTTATCCGTAAAGTTGAGCATCTAGAAACGACCGCTTAATTTCGACCAATTTTGCTTTGTAATGGCTCGATAAAGCTCATGTCCAATATCATTGTGAATCGCCTCCGGACTTGGCTCCAACAATTTATAGCGCTTATTCAAAGTAGTTTTCTTCCGGGCAGAGGTACTTCTGATAATATTATTCTTGTTCAAGAGGCTGTTCACTCTTTCTCTCCAAAGAAAGGGAAATGTGGCAGTTTGATGATGAAGATTGATTTTGAAAAGACTTATGATCGTATTAATTGAGAGTTTTTGAGATGAGTTCTTCAAGATGTGGGGTTTGCTTCTACCATTGTGTCTCTGATCATGTTTTGCATCACTTCTACCGAGATGAATTTTCTTTGGAATGGGGAAGTCACTAATTAGTTTAAACCATCTCAGGGTCTCTGTCAAGGTAACCCTTTATCTCCTTTTATGTCTGAATAAACTTTCTTGCTTGTTTGAATAAGAAGTAGCATACCTGGAACCCTATTAGTTTGTCCAGGGGCAGGCCTACTATTTCTCATGTGATGTTTGCTGATGATTTAATCTTGATGGGCGAAGCTTCAATTAAACAAAGCATAACCATGCTCGCCTGTTTAGGTACTTTTTGTGATTTTTTCGGTGCTAAGGTTAATGTCGCTAAGTCTAGATTTTATGTTTCCTCGAACACTACAAAGACAATGGTAAACAACATTCAAGGGTGTACTGGTATTGCTCCATTTGTTGATCTTGGATTGTATCTTGGAGTTCCCCTTCATATGCAGCGTGTTTCTCCAAGAACCTATGACCATATTCTAACGAGGATCAAGAAGAAATTGACTGCTTAGAAGGCTGATCAACTCTCGCTTGCTGGCCGAGCCACTCTTGTGCAATTTGTCACTAATATCATGGCTACGTACACTATGTAAACGAAGCTACTTCCTATCGTTGTATCCACAGAAATTGACTCTTTTAATTGGTTCTTTGGGATTCAAAGGATAATAAGCAGAAAGTGCCACTACTTAAGTGGGATATGGTGTGTCGTCCACGTAAGGAAGGTGGCTTGGGTTTTCTTAAAACTACAGATATGAACTTGGCTTTGTTAGCTAAGCTTGGTTGGAAACTTGGGTCCAATACTAGCAGTTTATGGGCTCATGTTTTAAAGGCTAAATATTTTCCAGGCTCCACATTTTTGCAATCATCAGTAAAATCTGTCGCTTCTCATACTTGGAGGAGCATTTGTGCTAGTAAGAATATTGTTCAGACTTATTGTTTCCAGATTGGTTGGTTATGGTGATCAAACATCTTTTTGGTTTGATAAATGGCTAGATAACTCTATGTTAGTCTCATTAATTGATCCAAATTTCCTGCCCCCTTTGCAAGATGTGAAAGTATTTGATTATTTGGACAACGAAGCAGCTTTTCGGGATATTGTGAACTCCTTCCCCGTAGCAACCTGTAATCTTCTCCCTCTTTTCATGCCAGTTCGTCCATAACCGGACATGACTATTTGGTCTACTTCTCCCTCTGGTGTGTTTTCGGTAAATTCAACTTATAATCTTCTGCTTGGTACATCGCAAGGGAATTTTAACTGGAACTTAGTTTGGAAGAAGAACTTGCCTCCTTGCATCAACTTTTTCTTGTGGCTTGTATTCATAATCGCTTGCTGACACGTGAAGCTTGTGTCCAACGCCATATCGCTGCTATAGCCAATTGTCCAAGATGTGACGATCCTTGTGAATCAATTTTACATTTACTTCGAGATTGTACAAAGTCGCAGGTCCTCTGATCCTCTTGGCTCCAAGGTCGTCAGTTAGATGTTTTTAATTCTTTATCTCTTATTAATTGGATTCGCGTTAATTGTTGTAGCTCTTCTTTCCTTGTTGCTAATAATATTCCCTGAGTTGACCTCTTCTGTTATACCTAATGGTATATATGGCGCTGGCAGAATTGTTTTGTTTTTGAGCCAGAGTTTGTTTGACCCTCTTATGCTACTAATGTCATTTGTGCAAGTGTACAGAATTTTTGTAGATATAGCACGATGTAAAAGGTCTTGATGATGAAACAAGATATGCTAATTGCTTGGAGTCCACCACCCACTGGTTGCATCAAAATTAATGTGGATGCCTCAGCACCCACAAATTCGGGAGAAACAACCATTGGAGGCCTTGCCAGGAACACTGAAGGACACTGGCTATGCGATTTTGCAAGGAGACTCGGTTGGGGGAATATTACGAGAGTTGAATTGTTCGAAATTTATTTTGTACTACTTTTGACATGGAATTGAGACTTGCAAAATGTGTTTCTTGAATGATAAGACTGCACCTGTTCCGGAGCTACGCAGGAGTACTCGCGATTGTCGTTTGCCAGCATACTATAGAGAAGATGTTTGATTTTGTTATTATTATTTATTTCCATTTCGGTATTTTTTTACTATTTTACTATCACAATTTACTGCTTTGGATGTTATTGGTATAAATATTTTTTGAGGACCATTTTTCACTCATTATAGAATAAACAGATACGTTTCTTTCTCAAACTCTAACCCTAATCTCAGTCCCCTTCTCCCTTTGACCGACGTCCCCCCTCTTTAGTCCCCATAGGTTCATATCATTGGTGCTTTCATTGTCTTACCTTCCTCCCGTTTTGTTGCTATGGCACCAGAGATTATGGTTGGAGAATCTTCATCAACGATGACTAATACTGCATCGCCCCATGTTCAACAATTGACCAAACGTGTAGAGATGATGGAGACAATGTTCTGTAATCTATCTGCAAAATTGGATAATGTCGCCCACTCCCTCTCTACATCATCTGGTTCGAATGCTAGTATCCTTGGTAGAGGTCCTCCTCGTACTGAGACTGACGGATCGGAGTTCAAGACACCTAAGATGCAGATTGATGCTCCCAAGTTTGATGGCAAGGATCCACGAGGTTGTGTCTTTCGTGTAGAGGAGTACTTCGACTTTTTAGACACACCCCCAGCATAACGTCTTCGTTTCATTGGTGTTTTAATGGAAGGATCTGCCTCCGATTGGTTTCGCTACATGAAAGGCAACAATTTACTCACAATATGGGAGGCCTTTTTGCAATCATTGCTGACACGTTTTGATCCTAAATTTTATTAGAATGCTTTGGGTTCTCTGTTGAAACTCATGCAACGTTCATCTCTCATGCAGTACCAGACTGAATTCGAATAGTTATTAATCGCTATGTTTATTTCTGGTTTGCGTCCTCCCTTGGATCGTGAAGTGCAATTACGTAACCCTTCGACCTTACCCCAGGCGTTTGCACTTGCACGAGAGCTTGAGGCAATCCGTGACTCTGCTGCGGGAATCTCACAGACTGCTCGACGTCCCTGATAGCAACCTGCTGTTCCTCGGCCTCCAGCCACGGCAACGCATCCATGCTCCTTCAGGTATTGACAAGTCCATTTCCATACGTAAATTAACGCAAGCTGAGAAAGCTAATCGAATCTCTAAGGGGCTGTGTTATAATTGTGATGAAACCTGATCACGAACTCATAAATGTAACCCCAAATTCTTGTGTTTACTGGTTGATGAATCTGATGATGGGATAGATACTACTAATGCATTACATGATGAATTAGTCACTGGTGATATATCCTCATTGCATAGTTTGGCTACATCATCAAATCCTCGTTCCTTGCGCCTTGTCAGTACTGTGAAAGATACTGTGGTTCAGGTTCTTATCGATAGTGGCAGTTCTCACAACTTTATTCACCTTACTATGGCCGAGAAACTGCATTTGTCTTTGGCACTTATTCCCTTTCGGGTTTATGTGGGAAATGGCGAATCCCTCCTTTGTACACACCATTGTCCGGCGGTTCCTTTGATTTTGCAAGGCTACTCCTTTGCGATTGATCTATTTGTGTTACCAATTCACGGCACTGATTTGATTCTTGGCATTCAATGGCTGCAATTATTGGGTACTGTATCTCATGACTATGCTAGTTTGGTTATGGAGTTTAATTGGGATGGTCAGCTTATCGTTTTAAGGGGCGATTCTCTTCCCCCACGAACGATTTTGTTTAATCAACTACAAGGTCTGCATTCCTCTTCGGGTTTATTGGGTTGCTATGAGCTTCTCTTATTGACTTCGGAGTTGGCGACGGTATCTCCGGCCTCTCCCAATTTCCCTACCGACCTACTACCAGGAGTGCTTGCCATTCTGGGCAAATTTGCGCATGTATTTTCTACCCCGACAGGCTTACCTCCCAGTTGGTTCTTTGATCATGGTATTACTTTGCTTTCGGGTGCCAAGCCTGTTAATGTACGGCCATATCGGTATCCCCACTTCCAAAAGACTGAAATTGAGAAGCGGATTCGGGATATGTTAGACCAGGGGGTTATCCAAGTCAGCCGTTGTGCTTTCTCCTCCCTGGTGTTACTTGTTAAGAAGAAGGATGGTTCTTTTCTCCTTTATGTGGATTATAGGGCTCTAAATGCCGTCACTGTGCCTGACAGGTTTCCTATCCCGACAACCAATGAGCTTTTCGATGAACTAGTTGATGCTCGCTACTTTACCAAGTTGGATCTGCGTTTGGGTTACCATCAAATCCGTATACGCCAGGAGAATATTTTTAAGACAGCCTTTCGCACACATGAGGGGCACTATAAATTTTTGGTGATGCCTTTTGGCCTTACTATTGCACCGTCAACATTTCAGGCCTGCATGAACCATTTGTTCGCTCCTCTTATGAGGAAGTTTGTCATTGTCTTTTTTGGTGACATTTTGGTGTACAGTGCATCCTTATCCCTTCACATCGAGCATCTTACTAAGGTTTTTGGTTTGTTAGCATCACACCATTTTTATGTTAAGGCCTCGAAATGTTCTTTTTATCAAGTGCAGGTTGATTAATTGGGACACATTATAAAGGCTGGCACTGTACTTGCAGCCTCGACAAAGATTACAGCAATGGTTGATTTGTCGCGCCCCACTTCCTTTCGGCAGTTGCGTGGTTTTTTAGGTCTTACGGGGTACTACCGCAGGTTTTTGCGTCATTATGCTTAGATCGCGGCTCCGTTGACTGACCTTTTGCGCCGTGATGCTTTTTCTTGGTCTCCTAAGGCTGAATTGGCATTTCTTGCCTTGAAGCAGGCAATGACTTCTACTCCGGTACTTCGTCTTGCAGATTTTTTAAAGACATTTGTGTGGAATCTGTTGCGTCTGGGATAGGTAGTGTTGTTACAGGAGGGTCACCCTATCGCCTTCCTCAGCAATAAGCTCAGTCCCAAACGGTTAATGGCTTCTACTTATCATAAAGAGCTCTATGCTATAGTAGAGGCTGTTCAGAAGTGGCGACAGCATTTACTGGGGCAGGAGTTTATCATTCGTTCCGACCAGTACAGTCTCAGGGAGCTACTTCATCAGGTTATACAGACCTCAGATCAGCAATTTTACGTTCGCAAGCTCATGGGTTTCAAATTCCGTATTAAGTACAAGCTTGCTGCTTCTAATCGAGTTGGGATGCCTTATCTTGTGTGGAGGAATCTGGGACTTTGTCGCATTTGGTTCCTTTATTTTGCCAACCGCCACCTATTTTTCTGGAAACTTTGCGACGGGAGAACTCTTCGCTGTCGGATTTGGTCAATTATCATGAAGCCGCCTACCGTAATGCCTTGCTGCCTCCGTTTTTTATTCATGATGGGTTGGTGTACTATAATCATCGATTATGCTTGGGATCTGACTCCGTTTTGAAGTCAGTATTGTTGGAGGAATGTCATTCTTCTCCTATGGCTGGTCACCCTGGTATTCTACGCACTTTCCAGTGCTTAGCCCAGTCTTTTTACTAGCCCCGCATGTGCAGGGATTTCGTCATTTTGTTCAGGCATGTTTTGTGTGCCAGACTACTAAGTACTCGACTCAACCCCCACTAGGTCTACTCTAGCCTATCCCTTCCCAGTTCTGGGATCTGGCGTCGATGGATTTCATCGCGAGTTTACCTCCTTCTCGTGATTACATAACTATCTTGGCGGTGGTTGATCGGTTGACCAAGTATGCTCATTTTGGCCCGTTGCCCACTTCCTTTGATGCATCGCACGTGGCTCAGTTATTTGTGGATATTGTGGTACGTCATCATGGTTTCCCTTCAACTCTATTGTTCGACCGAGACTCCATTTTTCTCAGTCACTTTTGGGAGGAATTATTTCGTCTCAGTAGTACCACTTTATAGCATAGCACAGCATATCATCCCCAAACAGATGGTCCGAAGGAGGTTATTAATCGATCCTTGGAGTAGTATCTTCAGGCATTCACGCATAACAAACCTCATCGCTGGTCCACACTCTTACCATAGGCGGAATTTGCCCTCAACACCAGCTACAACGACTCTATAAAGATGTCTTCCTTCCAGGCACTTTATGGTCGTCCTCCGCCTACCATTGTCCCAATTACTGGCACCACTACACAATTGCCCGTTGTTGATGATTTACTTAGGGAACGTGATGAGTTCCTCGAGTTGCTTCGCCGTAATATTATGGATGCTCAGCGACGCATGCAGACCAGCACGACTAAGCACTGTCGGGACATGTCCTTCGAGGTAGGTGATCTTGTTCTGTTGAAGTTGCAACCTTATCGCCAGCACTTGGTGGCCAGACCGAAATCTTATAAGCTCGCACGACGTTACTATGGTCCTTTAGAGGTTTTGGCTCAGATTGGTCAAGTGGCTTATCGCCTCAAGTTGCCGAATGCTGCCAGAATACATCCAGTATTTCACATCTCCCTATTGAGGCCTTTTGTTCCTTCAGCCATGGCTAATGCCCCCTTGCTCTGCCGGATGAGTTTTTCTAGGGCCGACCGGCATCCTATCCCACATCTGTGCTTGAACGTCATACCGTTCTCCATAATGGTGTTCCGGAGGAGCAGTGGTTGATCACTTGGTTGGATGGTGGTATTGCCGACGCTACTTGGGAACCTGCTTCCCACATTCACACGCATTTTCCTGACATACACCTTGCAGACAAGGTGCCTCTTGATGCGCCGGGAATGATACAACTGCACCTGTTCTGGAGCTACGCAGGAGTACTTGCGATTGTCATTTGCCAGCGCGCTACAGAGAAGATGTTATTTCCATTTTATTTTTTTTTTACTATTTTACTATCACAGTTTACTGCTTTGGATGTTATTGGCATAAATATTGTTTGAGGACTATTTTTCACTCATTATGGAGTAAACAGATACGTTTCTTTCTCAAACTCTAACCCTAATCTCAGTCCCTTTATCCCTTTCGCCGACGTTCCCCCTCTTTAGTACCCATAGGTTCATATCATTGAATCAGACTCTCTTTTAGCTGTTAACAAAGTGAGTGGCAACCTTTATCTTACGGATCAATTTTATCCAATTATTCGTGTCTGTAAGGAACTGCGTAGTCGCCCTTGGCAGTGTCGTGTTATGCATACTTATCGCGAAGTAAATATGTGCGTTGACTACTTGACTACTTGGACTTCTGGAGGCCCTTTTGAAATTACTTACCTGGAGAACTCCCCTAGACAGCTTCATCATTTTCTTCAGGAGGATCTTTTGGGTGTTGCTTGGTGTAGGGTCGTCCTTGTTAAAACCGAGCAATTTTTTAATTGCTCACTTGTACAAAAAAAAACCCTTAACCAAACAATAGAAGTGTGTTTTTACAAACAATGGAAATGTATTATAATCCATTATATCCTATTACTAATCCTCTAAACAAACAGAGCATAAGTGTCTGTTTGGTTGGATATTAATTAATGGAATGAAATGAAACAGAACGAAACGGTTTATAATGAAATGAAATATAATATAGTGAAAAGTTGTTTGGAAGGGAAGCAAAGGTTCATAATATAATGTAGTGAAATATTGTTTGGAAAATGGATGAAATGAAATATAATGTATAATAAATGATTATTATATCCTTAATATTAAAATGGTTGTTACAAGAGGTTTAACGTTATAATTTTAAAACAGAAATCATGTCCAATTAAAAAGTCATAATTCAAGTCACAACAATGACAAATAATTTTTTTATATATTTCCTATTTTAAATAATAAAAATTTTATTATTTTATTATTAATTATATACAATTTATTATTAATTATATAAAAATGTTATTATTAATTATTTAATAAAATTTATTTTATTCTATTATATTATATGCTTGTTAGGAGAAGAACATATTATATGCTTAATTACATACTACATTCCTTTTTTTTTTTTTGAAACGGAGGAACCTGTAGTTGTTACTCTTTGGATGCGCACCAAGTAAACCTTTGGATTGACGCAATAGCCTACAAATTATGCCAACCAGGTATTCCACACTAGATAAATTCTTTATGATAGATTCGATTGAGAGAGCGTAAGTAGGGGGAATCAAACACATAACCTTTTGGCCCCATGCCCCATGCCCCATGCCCCCCCACTCCCCAAACTCAACCATACATTAAGGGGGCCAAAGGTACACCCGAACATATTTAAAACTAAGTATTATCATGCATCAATCGAATTGGGCGTAATTTAATTTTAATCTGAAATTCAATTGGATATAGTCATAAAATTTATATTTACGCCAATAATTTTAAATTTATAAATTAAAATGATATTTTAAATTTTTTTAATGATATCATTTGAAGATACCGGATAATATTTCAATTTGATTCCCTTAAGTTATTAATAAAACTTGATTTATTTTATACAGGTGTGAATTTGGTTTAATTCTATCCAAATAGCTAGTAAAGAAAGATTTTTTAAACTTTGGACGAGAACTCACGGCTCAACATAAGTTTAATAAAATAGGTGTCACTTTTTGTGTTATATATTCTCTCTTTTTATATAAGAAAATCAGAATAACATGACATGTACTTAGAAAAGAACAGAAATGGAACGAATGGCGTCTGACCTGTGACCTGCAATAAAAATGGACAAGACACGAGAGACAACCAGAATTTATGCTGAATCTAAATAATGACAAAACGACACAGGCAAACACCTTTCTATTTCATCCGATGCTGAAAACAAAGTTTTCTGTGGAGTTAGTTAAATTTGGTCGGTTATCTGAGCAACTGCCCACTACAAAACTAGACTTGGGAAAAAGACTATCATCCAATCCAACCTTAATTCAACTGATAAAACTCAATTTAACATAATTTCATTTGATAAGATTTGATTCAATAGAAATTTATTTCAAAACTAAGCTTAAGTATAAGTTTTTTTTTTTCAAGTTTCAAGCAAATTCAAGCCCATCGAAACGACCCATTGCCAAGCTTAACTACTACCTTCTTGAAGCATGACAGTGATGCAGAGAACAAAATGTAGAAAAATTTCTACCAGATAAGATTCTCATTTTATGGTTAGACTTATCAATTACACTAAAGCATGTTAAGATAAACATTATGATATCTTATTAATTTATTTTGAGAATTATTTATAATTGGATTATTTGTGAAATATCACTATAACTAGTATTCTAAGAATTCCTTAAAGATAAGATTGCAAAAAGATAAAATCCTGAGATAAAATCATTGTATTTTAATAAAGGACGTGTAGATTTTTGGTGCTCTCTTTAGAAGCCTACTTTAAGAATAAAGTAGCTTGATTTTTGTAGATTCTATCTGACTGTTTTGCAGCTATGTTTCTATTGGGTTTTATGTGATTTTTTGGTACAAAAAATGTGCTGCTTTTGGTTGAAAAACCGATGAGGTTATGGTGACTTTGCAGCTGGATTTTTTGGGGATTTAATTGATAACATAATTAATTAGAAGTTGTCTTCGTCCTCCATTTCTATTGAATGTTTTGCATCCAGTCTTCCTCGCGTGCGTCCAGTCTGCAGCGTGCGTCCAATGTGCATCCAGCAGTCCACACGAAGGTCTTCTCCAACAATTGTTGTTTTGCCTATTCACACCAGAGTTCTTCTCCAGGCTGCGGATTCTCCATCTCTTGAACGACAACAATGGGGCTGTGCAGTTGCTGTTCTTGATCGATAGTAGTAGTTTTCTGAGTAAAATTTGAGTAGCTGTTATGGTTGTTGCAGCACCAATATTTGTACCGTTTCGGTGAAGAAATGTTTACAGTTATTGACGATTTGTTTGTTGCTGTGTATGTGATGTTACCTTTATAATATTGAAAGACTAAACTAAATTTATTGATGGACAATTTTGAAGAAATTGAAATTATTAAGAAAATTATTTCTTATCTCAAAGTGTTTTTATTTATATTAAATTTTATTTAATCACTTGAATTGTTTATTTTGTATTATTATTATTAAACATTGTCGATAAAATTTTCAGTTTAAGTTAGCACGAGATGGTCGTTTTATTGGATAAGAAATATTTTTAAAAGTTGTGAGAATGAAAGGTAGTGTCAAGGATTGAGCCAATTCAGTAAAGTTTTGTATAAAACAATTGTCGTTAGTGAAAATATTAAGTTTAGTAAGAGTTCCGCAAATATAAACAAGGTGTGTCGAATTGCGTTAACAAATTTTGTGTGTTAATTTGTTATTTTCTGTTTAATTTTTTATTTTCGCTTATGTTATAAACAACTGCGACAGAATTTTTACAAAATTGCACCCTTTCGAAAATTTTCATAGCACAACAATTATAGAACTGTTTGCGTAGTGAAACCTAGGCAGACACATAAACAAATCAAGTACCGAATAAGATACATCATGGTTCAAATCTATCAACCAGTACATAATCTGCCCTTGACAACAGAAAACATGTTATGTAAACCATTCCACCATTCCTGGGATGACTAGGTGCAGGCGGAGATGGCTTAGGAATGTATGGCATCAGTGGAACGTCATGTTGACTCGGACCTGTTTTAATGGAAGCCTTCGAGCTTGGAACTGGATCTATAGAATGGTAATCTTCAAGATTCACGTTGTGGTTGCTTTTGCTTTCAGGAACTGGATTATAGACCTTCTCCTACAAGTTTTAAAGGGTAGCAACTGTGTAAAAATATGAACTTCATACTCTTTCTTTTCGTGACAGATGATTACGAGAGATATATATTAGGCCTGTTTGGTTGGATGTTAATTAATAAAATATAACAGAACAGAATGAAACGATTTATAATAAAATGGAATGTAATATGGTAAAAAATTATTTGAGAGAGATGAAAAGGTTCAAAACGTAATGTAGTAAAATATTGCTTAAAAGATGGATGAAATGAAATATAATTTATAATAATGACTATTATTTTTTTATATTAAAATAATTATTACAAAAAATTTATTATTTTATTATTAATTATATACAATTTATTGTTAATTATATAAAAATATTATTATTAATTATTTAATAAATTTATTATATTATATTAAAATTTATTCTATTTTATATGATTTATATTTAAAAAATAATTTATTTATAGTTTTATTTATATAAAAATATATACAAACAATCAAAAAATAATTGTTTTTATATTTTCTATTTTCATTAATAAAAATTTTATTAGATTTTATTATTAATTATATACAATTTATTATTAATTATATAAAATTGTTATTATTAATTATTTAATATATTTTATTTTATTTTATTCTATGTAATTTATATATAAAAATAATTTATTTATATAAAAATATATATAAATAATAAAAATATGTTACGTTCTGTTTCATTTCATTTTCAACCCCTCAATTATACAGTGCCTTAAGCTTACTGTTTGTTTCTACCATTTTAATTTGTAGTACCACTGATCAAACCTGGCATGTCATAGAAAAATTACTTGCTGTCAGATAAAAGATCAACATCTGCATGCAGCATAATTCTCATGGTATAGAAAGCTTAAGATGCCTTTCAATGGCGAAGTGTATACTTCAAACATTCTGTTACAAAATTTGATGAGATTTGCAAGTAAGACTTACCAGGAAGCTGAAAGCATCATCATCAGAGAGAGGAAACACAAATCAGTTAAAAGAAGAAGATTAGCTCTAATCAAAACCATGAAGACGAAGCTAAGCAAGTGCTTGCCTTACGAGGTCGATCTTCTGTGTCACCGTAGTTCTTTTACAGACAAAAATAGAAAGTCAAACGACTGGAAATAACACCCATACAGGCCAGTTTTATCCGAGTAGTGAGAAGGATTCATCGGGAACACTATTCGGAGACACCATTGATCAAGAACAAGATGAAGAAACAAACACAAGGCAGAAATTCCTTACCTAAATAGTTATCTTCAGAGGAAAGAGTTGAAGAGAGACTTGAGAAATCTACCCTAATTCGGAAGCTTCTGGAGTTACATTCAGACAGGGAATAATGTTTTACCCAAAAGGAAGCACTCTATGTCGGTTTTTTTTTGGATATCCCATGAAGTCGTTTTAATGATTGAGTTATCCGGTATCGTTTGGTTCATTATGTGGAACGAGCTTGTTCTCTTTATGGCTTATATTGGATGGATTTCATTAATTATTTCAATTCAATTTTGACTTTTAAAAAAAAAAAAAAGGACTTACCAGGAATTGACAAGGTAGCTGTAGAACAGCATGGGAAGCTGGGGAACATAACTGAAGCAGTACCAACCACCAAACACAAGATCCAGAGCCCAGAAACAGGCTTTCGTCACAGAAGATGGGAGAAAGCGAAACTAGACCAGAAAAGAAAATCTGTGAAGACAAGGGCAAAAATTGAGGAGAGGAGAGGGGCAAGCCCATGCTTTTTGGAAGTATAGAATAATGGCGTCGTCTTTAAGGTGATAAGTGAAGCAACAAAGGAAGACATGTGGGCTTTGTTTCGTTGTCCTGCAGTGCTGGCGAGACGCAGAAACAGAGTAATTCTACGGTGGTGGAGTTAATCTCTGTAATTATTTGAAATGTTTATTATCCTTTTCTTTTGTAGAATTAGAGCCGCTAAGCTCGTCTGGATTTGGATCCTTTGTACCCGTTATTCTATTCTCATACGAATATGGCTAAAATTTATAGCTTTTTTTCTATTACATTGTAAAATAACCATTACAATCATATCAGAATACAAGATATAAGCCTAAAAATTCAGAAACAATGTAACATGAATAGTTTTCTTTCGTCTTAGGAAGCTAAAAATGGCTTCTCATATTCTACCTCTTCCACTTGACATAACTGAAAATTGGCTTCTCTGGAACAGGCATGTACTTGACAACCCAACCGATAGGCCAAGAGAGAACTCCAATGCCAACGCATACCGCCCATTGCCACCAATTTAACCTCTCTGTATCCGCAAACTTCTTCAGAAATTCCACCATAACTACCTGAAGCAAAATTGTCGTCCCAACAATTCCCACAAACAACCTGTTCTTATGTATGCCTTTGAAGACGTTCTTCTTCTCAAGCTTTCTTGCGTTGAATTCGTTGAACACTTGGCAGAGGACAAATGTGTTGAAGATCAATGTGTGGTTGACTGCCTTGGTAACACCAAAGATGGATTCACCTCTGAATTG
>JANZXR010000002.1:3020233-3036737 GCA_027575705.1 Erythroxylum echinodendron | reverse complement strand
TGATCTTTGAAGATTGGACCGACCGGCCTGTGAGTCATTACGACTGGGCTCGGGCCCAGCACGACCGACCCGACCAGTGTCCAACCCTGAAAGTGCTTATAAAGTTAAAAAATCTTGCTCTTCTCTAATATATTGTACACATTTGACATAAAAAATGTGAATTTTCTCACGTACTCTCACACTAACGTGTCGTCTCTGTGCTAATTCGAATATCAAGCTTTAACTAAGACTCATTAATACTTACACGATTCACAATTTGAAATTAATGATCTAACAGTAAAATTCTACATTCCAAAAAGAAATAATTAAAATGACTTTCCAACAAAATTTCTTTCTAGTGAGAATCTTTAGAGAGCGATTGGTTCGCACGAGAAAATGGTAATAAGAATAAGAATGAATATAGTGAAGAATGGGAGTGAATATCATCATTATAATTATGATGGTTAGTTAAAAGGAATGAATGATTACTATTACTATTGATAGTGGTTGGTTTGTAAAAAATATTGAGAAATAAAATGTTATTATAATTTAATTAATTATATTGTAATTAATCAATTATAATATGTTGATTAGTAAAAATATTGTAATTAATTTTAATTAATTATACTGTAGCTAATTAATTAATTATTATTATTATATTTTAATTAATTAATTAATTAATAATTATATTTTAGTTAATTAATTACAATATTTTTATTAATAAATAAATTATATTTTAATTAATTATAATGTAGTTAATTAATTATATTTAAATAAATTATAATATTTGAATTAATGAGTGAATTATATTTTAATTAATTATATTGTAGTTAATTAATTATTAATAATTTTTTAGTTAATTATATTTTAATTAATTAATTACAATATTTTAATTAATTAATTAATTATATTTAAAATAATTAATTAATTATATTTAAAATAATTAATTAATTATATTTAAATTAATTAATTAATTATATTTAAATTAATTAATTATGATATTTTAATTAATTAATAATTATATTTTAATTAGTTATATTTTAATTAATTATAATAAGTACACCTTTATATAACAATGATAATCATTTCTCCAGATTAGGAGAGAAATGAGTTATTATTTAAAAATAGATAATCAAAATAATGACTATTTAATCATAATCCCTTATGAAATTTAATCTTTCACTCGATAACCATTTCTCATTTTTCGTACCCACTACCTTACTATTTTAAGCTTCATCGCAGAATTTTCCTTTTAAGTCATATCATACGCGTACATAACTTTTCAAAACGTAGACTTTGTATTCGAGTTTTCTAACTAAAAGATAAATATAAAAATTAATAAAACCCCCTTTCACGATTCCTTCAGAAACTTCAACGAATTCAAACGATTATTCCTTTTATGAAGACAGATAAAAGCGTTTTGAACCTTTGATCAGAAGTTTGAATAATGTAATAAAAGCGTTTTGAACCTTTGATCAGAAGTTTGAATAATGTAAACTTCCAAGGATATTACAGTGAATATATAGTCGTATCGTGCTTCAATACTTCCAAATAAAAAAATTTTGATCTTGCACGGAACCCCTCATTTATGTTAGGATGACCTGTAGAGACATTTTCAAATGAAACACCATTTTCCTCAACTAATTTTGACTTGTCATCCAAGTTTTGACTACAAACAGCGGACTCGCATTCGCACATGGAAAGGTTACGCTGTCGATTTCACTTTTTAGGACTTTTACGAGAAATGTAGGAACTTTTTACATACTAATCAACACTGTTATATACCAATAAATTAGATAAAAAAAGCCTTGTCTTTTAGGGCTGTTGGGCCGAAATGGACCCAACTTTTTTGACCCAAACTCAACCCCATTAGTTGGACGTACCAAAGCCCGATCAAGATTCAAACAAAAACATCATTTTTAATCGGATCAGGCTCAAGCTCACAGCCCAATAAATTCAGACTTTACCAGTTGGCTTGGCCTAATACAGACCAACTTGTCATTCCTAATTACATCCAATTGGGAATGGGAGCATCACCAAAAGTTAACGATTGACAAGAAATAGATAATGACGCAGTCGCGAGCTCAAGTGGTGGCATGCGAATCATTTCTCACTTGTTCTCATGCCGTGAAGGAAGTTTTGAGAGAAAATGGGCAGCCGAATAAATTTTACTCAAGAGTACGAGTTTCAATCAAATGGGTTGGAACTGTTTCGTTAGTTCAACGAAAGAGTACTAGGAGTGCAAAGATTCTCCAACTAAGTAACAGTTCTTACCAAAAATCCACGCTGAAAAATGAATAATCTTGTTAATCTTAGAAAGATCACAACCAACTTCTCAATGAGCCGAGCAGAAGAACAAAAAGGGCATGAGGAAACTAAAAGGGACACGACCACGCGGCATCATCATAAGCATTTAGCGGTACTGCAAAATAAAAGGAAGTGTAAGTTACGAGAACACAAGCCTAGTTCATATTTGATATAATATGAACACCCTATCGTTAAAACAGATTTCTTTTAAAACAGAACAAACCTTAATGAATCCAATCTCCTTGGCATTGCTACGGAAGCATTGCCTGCAGCACATGAGTCCGTATTTCCTGATCAATCCATGTGGGTTTCCACACACACGGCTGTTCAACATAACCACAAATCAAAATCAGCTGTAGACAAGCATCAATCGGAAAATACACAGTAAGGACTCCAGTACTAGAAGCGCCTCGGCACTAAACAACGAATAGCTATTAAAATCAAGCTTGAGAGAAAAAATCAATGAAGAAATCAGGTATCAGTTAGGATCTAAAAGAAATACCAGGTACGAGATCCAGGACCATAAGTCTTAGGGTGAGAATTCCAAACGTTAGAGTGACCCATTGCTTGAAGTCTTGCCGGAGAACCTCGAACTTCGCCGCCTCTGTGCTTCAAATCTCAGCGAAAACCCTAACTAAGCCGTTCGCGAAGCGAGAAAAAAGATTCTGAGGCGTTATATCGGTCTGCGATTGTGGGTCGGTTAACGCACAACGCACCGTTTCAATGAGTTTATTGTTAAAAGGGCCGGATTTGTTGTTAGGCCAAAGCCCAAAAATATTAAAAAAAACAAAACAATAAAATTATTATTAATCAATTATAATAAATTAATTCAATCTTAAATTAAATTATTAATTATTTTTAGAATTGGAACTTAGATAGTCTATATTTCCTCGTCAAATCTTTGCTGTTAATAGGGCTCCCATTTAATACTATTTATGATTATTATTGTAATCACACTCAGTCCGAATTCTGCACTAATGTAGAATCTAAAAAGGTTTAATAGTACTTAATCTTACTCTTACAGAATAGAGAGACTGTAAACTTATATGTAAATGTGATAACAAAAACGTAATATATTAATAATACAACAAAACTAAAACTAAGTGATGTAGGCTAAACTATTTATGATCAATTAAACAAAAAGAAAGAAAGAAAAGAACAATGGCAAGGTGGAAAGACACATTAACACCAAGATAATGTGCAGATTTATATAACTAAAACAAGTACATAATATAGCATAAATATGCTAACCCCAGAACACAGGATCACACATATCACGAGAAATTTATTCCAATGATGATAAAACGACAGACGAGAGGAAGATATGAGGGATGATATCCAATCTTGTGGGGAAGATGCTATCTACAAAAGACAAGCCCTTATCTTTGTGTCCATCATCTTATTATCAACTGATAAAACCTATCATCACCGTTCATGGTGCAGTTGATGACAGAGTGTTGTTCCAATCCTCAAAACTACACACACACACTCAAAAGCTGCGGCGAAAATAAGGGGTGCATCTGGCCCATCCCAAGCAGCTCCAAAACATGGTCTTCCTCCTCTTCCCTGACAATCGAGCATTTTCAAGTTCGTTCCTCCTCAGCATCTCCCACATAATTTGAACATCTTCATACTCGCAAGCCCGGACATCGTGCCTCAGTTTCAACAACCCTGTTTTGCAATGTCACAATGCACTTCAGACTATCTTTCAATGAAAAAGAAACCAATGAAATCGATCAGACTGGATCTATACTCATTAACCTGATGTAATGGAGATAGGCATTGGAAACTTGTATGTTCTTAAATAACACTCAATTCATCATTTAATTAATGCAAGAAAATCCTAGAGTTTTCATCCCCACGATACAACTCCAGCTCTGTATCTCACCAGTTATAGGTTTCACAAGGAGACTAGCGTTAATCCATGGAATTATTAGGCATACTTTCACACTCAAGGACTTGCGAAGGTCAGGACAAAAAAGAGTTTAGACATTTTATTACTCAGAAACAGATGTTATTGCCCTTTCTTTTCCAATTTAAGGCACTTCTATATCCCACCACTCCGAACAGGATTCCACAACTTGCTTCTACATATCAATTGTTTTTCCATTACATACGAAATGATCATTGATAAGATCCTTTCGTCCATCTAAGGCGTACTAAAAGAGAGACAAGTCTGTCAAAAGGAAGAGTCTACTCAATCAACTATCGACATTTCACATACTTGTGTCCAAGTGGGCGAAAAAAGTGTAACATTTCACTAAACCAGAAAATCAAAACCAAGAGTTTTGAAGTCAGACAACGACAAACAACAACTTATAATCACGCCACGAAGCTCAAAACATCAGTGTCCACGAATCCTAACTTAAACATCTCAAACACATCCATCAAAATCATAACTTTTACAAACCAGAAAAGTAACTTGCAAAGAGTGAGACTAGGAAACATGCAAAAGACCGATGATAAGCAAATAATAACATAATCGACGTCATACTTACCAGGTTTTCGAATACCCAGACGCACAGCGACGCCTTTACAGACCCGATTCACCGGACGCACCATCTTATCCCACCACTCCATTTTTTCTTTCAACTTTATGACATATATACTCCCCACTGCCTCTTTCTTCTAATCGAGAGATGAGGAAGCAGCGGAGATTTACCGCACCCAAACTCAACAAAGAAACAGCAAGTTAAAATCTAATATCTTCCTCTTCTGTGACAACTGACAAATAAGAATGAGCGATTGATTTGTTTTTTTGTGTACAATACAAGTATTAGGAAACCTCCCAATTGGAAGTTAACAGACAGGAATAAAGTAAAGAGAGGCCTAAAGTGACAAAGCAACTAACTTGCCTCTCTCTGTCACCCTCTCTCTCTCTTTCCCTCCCTCCCTTCCTCCCTCCCTCGCTCTTCAAAGGTCACTGAATTAATCAGTTAGCTACGTACATGGCTGATTCAGTAACGACATAAATGACTGCCACGTGTCTATTGAGGCCGCGTCCGGATCCTATTGTTAGGTTCCCAGATGGTGACCGCTGCTGGCTCGGTGATCCATACGGTGGGATGCATTTTTTGTCACCACGTGGAGTAAAATCATAGGATGGAACTTTTAGTGGTCGAACGGTCGTGTTAAGATATTTTCTCTTGTGGACCCAACTTGCTTCACCTTCGACTTTGGAGCTTTTGATGTGGCCCACGGGAAAGTGATGAAGAGCTTTCCGTATTTTCACTATGCACGCGTGACGAAGTTGGGCATTTTCTTGGGGAACCGAAATCGAGAGCGTGAAAGAAACGTGCCATCTTAAAGAGGAAGAGTTAGCGATCGTGATGTGAGATGAGGAGCCAGCCAGCTACGTGGCATTACGTGAGGGGTTTGGTGGAGTGTGTTTATATCATCGGTGTCGGGGAGAGGCAATGAAATTTAAAAGTGAGAGGTCCCACCGGCGGTGACCGACACCGTTTGACACGTACGTAGTCGCTTATGTAACGAAATTTGAATTTGTAATACCGACCGTTTTGTGTTTGTAATTTTAGCTGAATGAGAATAAAGCTTTATAAGCATGAGAATCTGAAACTAAAAGAATACCTACCCACACCAGTGATTGAGTCTAACTAATTAATTTGGCGATTGTCAAGGGAAGCAGACACATCATAGCCAAGCTTAAGGGCACATTATATAATTGTATATCAGAGCCTAATAACTAACGTTCAACTAGATTTACCAACTAACCCTAGAAAACAAAAAGCAGGTTGTGTACCTGAGCAGCCAAGTCTGAGGCGGCATTTATTAGGGAAGCTGTAATCGTCTTGGTGGTAGCTGGGTGTGAATTAAGATTGCTCATATACCACCAAAGAAGCCCAAATTTTGGTTTTGAATTGCAATGAGATGATTACAAGAATGAACGTGATGGCAAACAGACAAACTTAAGAGACTTTGGATTGTCTCGTTTTCACGAGATGGTGGCGCGAATGGAAGCTTGTTAGTACAGACTCTCTGCTTCTGTTGCGATGTAAACGAACTTTTCGGGATAATTGGCTGCGAGGCAGCGGTTTTACGGTGGTTTCCATGGAAGCGCCGCCCATTTTAAGGAAGATTGAATCCTCTTATCCAGTTATAAAAACATTTGATTTCTTTTTCCAGTTATCTTCCTTCGGAACTCTTCTTCACACATTACATTGCCGGTCGTGAATCTTCCAGTAAAAAGGTGAGATTTAAACACTAAAATGAAAATGAAAATTTCTTTTATAAAGTGAGGATCTTTTTTATCGCAGCCCAATGAATCTCGCCGAAGGCCCAAAGCGTCGAACTTTTGCGTTGAAATATCAATACATTTTCACTTCACGTGCATTATCAAGTACATTGCCAAATCAAACATCTTTTCAAGTTTCAAACTTGCAAGTGACTTAAATTTAAGACCTTTAAATTAGTAAGCAACCACACGTCTAAAAATGTTATACCAGTCCAAACTACTCCGGTTGAGGCAATTCAGTGTGTTTTAGACGAGGAAGCTTATGGCTTCGCTTGGTTCTCCTTCAATCAGCCAATTTTTTAGCTGATTAGGTGATTTCAGCGGTTTGACTCCTTTGATTAGTAACTGATTGAGTGACAATCAGCTGAATTTAAAAACGCTGCTACATACCAACGTTTTCTCCCACCAGCCATAAATTTAAAACACCAATTCCTATTTCACCCTTTTGAAGATTGCTAGTTATCATTTCATTTTTGCACGTGTTTGTGTATAATGAAAGGTCATAAATTTATTGTTAAAATATGATCATATGAGCATAGAAGTATCTTGTAGCTTGTCATATAAGCAGGTGTAGACAGTAATAGGTTACAAATAAAATGTTGATTTTAATCGAAAATAGAAATAGAAAGATCTGCATTATTATTATTATTATTATTATTATTATTATTATTATTATTATATGTTTTTATTATAGTTATAAACTTAATTTTTATAGAATTAAATATCTAAAATCTAAATTCTTATAAGAATATTCAACGAAATACTAACATATATAACATTCATACCTTTATAATTTTTTAAAAGTCACATCTTTATAAGTCATTTAACGCATAAACAGTCAATATTAAACAGTTAATTTTACCAAAGTCAAATCAGCTGATATAATCAGCTATCAGCTAATGCAATCAGCTAATTGTCAAACAGGGCCTATATCTCACTAATCTCCTTGTAGCTGATTCAATGGCCTTCAAAGGAGTAGCGAATCACAAAAATACGGCTTCCAAGTTGTGCCCACACTCTATCTAAACCATACGCTCATTGGTATTGTCGTCTTTAATTATACAAGTTAACAGATAACAGATGTATCGGTATCCGTAATGTTGTGTAAAGGAAAGAGAGAACGATTACAAATGGTGAACTTAAGCTTGGCCCGTAGAGGGATCGGACCTGTTGGAGAAGAAAACCGAATCAACCGATTAGTCTCCAAATAAACTATTCGGTAGCCTAGCAATGTGGAATTGTTTAATTACCTATTGATTAAGGAGGAATTTTAGCACAGTTGTAAACACCATATATATACAGTTAGTATGCTTTGGTGGTGCAAGGAATAAATTGAACCGGTTCTCTAAGAGGATGATTACTGAAAAAAAAAAAAAAACTCAGTGACCTTGACATTGAAGATGAAGAAGAACGACAGATTTTTGTCCAATCTGATTCTTGAAAAGATTGCTTCTTTCTTCAGCTGAGTTAAATAGCAGATAAGATACCACATCTTTCTTTCTACTGCAGTTTCAAGGGCTCCACTCAACTGTATGCACATATCAGTGACCAATAATGCAAACCATGCAAATACTACCAATAGTGATATGAGTCTAATAGTAATATAGACATATTCCATTAAGCTAGATGACAACATAACAAGGAGTTTGCATGGATTGTTCTGCAAAAGTACCAAACTAGTGAACCATAAGATAAACTGGGATGGTAGCTTTTGAGTCCATCCCTACAAATCTCTCTACCACAAACCTTTCATTTATTGAGATGCGGGAAGCATGTATAAAGGTCAGACTTGGGGTGTTTCGCTTCTGCATGCTCCTTGCACTTCACCTCCGACGTAGTGCAGATAAATGTCTGCATACACACTTTGCACTGCAAAAAGTTCAACATCCCCACCAATCCATTAGCCACAAATCCAACCAATTCATGTCCCCCAGATACTAAACTTTCTTTCACATGTATAGAAAGGTGCCCTTTTCTTAATTATTTCGAAACCAAGTTGTTACAGGCCCTGTAATATTGGTCATCAGCCTTTTCTCCTATGAGAATTGACATTAGAATGTCTGTAACAAGGCTCGTTCCTGTAAGATATGAAGGCTCGTTCCAGCAAGATATGTATACATAAAGAGGAATCGCCAGACTTGTTAACGATCCAATTGTAATCCGTAAAAGGGGTATAATTTACAGGAAGAAAAGCGAGATTCTGATCACTGAGAAAAGGAAAAATGCCTTAAAAATAAATAAAAAAGAGCAAACACAATAAAATCACCTGTATGGTCATGGCTTTCTTGTTCGAATCGAGCTGACTTCCTGAATATAGATCGGAGCATAATATAGTCAAACAACGAACGCAAACCAATAGATCTGGATCAAACAATTAGGAAAAAATCCCTACGAAACCAACAAAACCCAGCGGCAACTATTTTGCTAGCACCCAGTCCCCAAAAAGAGAGGGCAAATCCCAAATTCCGTCAACGAACTTAAAAAGATTCAATCTTTGTTGAAATCGGCCTAATTAGGTAGAGAAATACCAAAAACCAGGGGTTAAGTTAATATCTTACTAACCCTTAGCGGCGTTTTTCTGCTTCTCTAAGTTTCTTTCACGAGCCATCTTCGACTTCTGTCCATTGCCGCCTCCCATTGTGTTCTGCTAGCGGGAAAAGGGTTGGAAATTAGGTATTAAGAGAAGAAAAATTAGGGATTGTTGATAAATACAAACTTACTTGTATATATATAGCGTGGCGATGGAGGCTAGAGAGAGAACCGTTAGCTTCAATCAAACATTCAAACCCCAAATTATTTCTTTATTTACAACAGAAGTTCGAATAAGATAACTAAATATTCCAGACTTGGAGAGGCCGGAGACAGAAAACAAACCTGATATCAGTAATAGGGAAGGCAAAAGATTCACTGGATCCTAAATTAATTTTAATAAAAATTTGGATCAGATTTAAATTTTATAATTCCCGACTTAGGTGCGTTTACATCTGCATTGTGGTGAGGATAAGTATTTATTTATCTTAGTTTTTAAATGCAACAATATGTTTGAATCTGCAGTAAATAACTGGAGGTTGGAGAAAAGTACGATGCTACTGTAGAAATCAATAAATAGAAAGAGGGTTACGATAGGAAACTATTTATGAGATAAAAATTTTACTTTTTATTAATAATATTCACTACAAGTATTATTTTCTATTATACTCTTAATTAATATGACTAATAATATATTTTTATGAAATATTTTATTTACTAAATTTATTTTATTTATATTTTTTATTTTAACTTAATATTTTATTATTTATAATTTTATTAATAATATATATTTAATTATTTATATAATAATTAATAGTTTATCAAATCAATGAATTTTTTAGTCATTTTATCTCTTTTCAGCAACTGTAATCGCACTTGTTAAACACCTATTTTTACGTTTCAGCAGTTACCAAAACAGCAAACTCAAACACATAAGTACTTATTGAAAATAAGTATTTATCATTTCGGCAGGTTGATTTCAACATATTGTCAACCGTCACCGCTCCCACAAACCAAACCTTAAGAAGTCAAAAATTATTTATAAAATAATGTTTTTATTAATTTAACAAAATAATATGTTTTTATGAATATTTTTCAAGTCACACTGCAGCCTAAACTAATAAGAAAAGAAGTTTGGGGTCGTTTGGTTCTATTTTTGTTTTTTGTTATAGTTTTTAAGTTTCATTTTCAGATTTTCTTTCAAATAAAAACAAAAACCTATTTGGCTGTTAATGTTAATGCAATTATATTTTTATCACTGACAATAATTATATTTTAGATAAAACTTAAAGATATTTTTTATTAAATAAATTTATTTAATCTCTTATATAATATTTATTAACAAATTATTAATAAAATTATGTTATTTTAATAAAATAAATAATTTAATATTTAATTTTATTTAAAAATTAATATTTATTTGAAATATATTTTAATTATTAAATCAAATTTTATTTGAATATTAATATATTTTAAATTTATCTTTTTATAATTTAATTATATAATTAAATTAAATTAAATTATTCATAATTTTATTGATAATTAATTTTAATTTATTTAAATATAAATATAACATTGAATTAAATTATTCATAATTTTTATTAAAAATTAAATAATATATTTAAATGATAGTAAATCATATGATGAAAAAAAAACAGGAAACAAAAACCAAACTGGAGGAAACCAAAATCAAAAATAGAAACTAAAAACTCAAATAAACAAAATTTTTTACTAAATTTGAAAACAAAAATAAAAAACTAAAAATAAAAATAGAAACAAACACCCTTCTTAGGTTCAACAATAATAAACCGCCATGAAATCAATCAAAGATTTAATAATTAAATTTTAAAATATGATTGAAAGAGAATTTAAAGTTTATTTTAAAAAGAACACTAAATGAAAATTAATTAATATTTTAGTTTATAAGAACTTATTAATTTAAAAAATTGACTGATTAATTAATAAAGTGCTCAGTTTTTGACAACAAGAGTTATTAAAATAAATCAAACCAAAAATTTAAAAACTGAATCAAAAAATTAAATAATTTAAGATTTTTATGGTTCAATTAGTGAACCTGATTAAGTTTTTTAATATTTGCTTTTTATACAACCCTACAAAATAATTTGTCTCCTTAAACGTTGTCGTTTGAAGACACGAGATAACAAATCATGTTTATGCAGGAGATTTGTGATATGGTATTATTCTTGCTTGTTTTGTATTAGAAACAGCTATGAGCTGACTATGTATATATATATAATTGGGATGGGTAAGGCATAATGCGACAACTTTTAGGAAACAGCTTGGAAGCTTCTCTCGAACCCTCTCAGGTCCATGGACTTTATCGTTCCAATTTAATGCTACTGGGGTGTACTGGGTAGGGTAGGTTTTATTAGTGTTATGAGAACCATTTCGTATAGATTGGTATTGACTAAAAAATGGAATGGTACAGGTTAAAATGGTATTGACCGTGGGTACTGGCCGATATTTGAGTTTTCACTTGGTAGCAGCCGGTATTCAAAATATCGGCAGTATACTAGCCGATATCATAAGATTTGAAAATATCAGGAACTAATTAATAAAATTGAAAATTTTAAACCCCCTCCCCCCGACACATCCATCTGCTTCTCTCTCATTTTTTATCTCTCTCCCAAGCACTCTCCAATCTCTCTCTCGTTCTCCTCTCCGGCGGCTACTTCTCCTCTCTGGCCGGCGACAACACCGCATGCCCTCCTCGGTTCCTCCACACCACCTCCGCACGCCCTCCTCTCTAGTCTTCATGCGTCACCACTCAAGGACTCACCACGACCGAACCATTTTCAAGCTCCATCGCATGCCATCCATCATTCGCTCTCCACCATCGTCCGCTTTCCACTATCGTCCACTATCCACCATTGCCTGTCACCACCGCTTCTGGAGTTGACAGTTGCCAAATTTAGAAAAGATCCAGATTCATGACCGACCCGAGTCACCAAACCCAATATTTCGAACCACATACGTTGAGAATTTTTTGGGTGTGTTTTTAATTATTTTTCTGCTTAATTGCATTTGTGAATTGTGATTGTGAATAGGTTGGATTGTTGGAAGTTGGAAATAAATTGTATGGATTTGTGATTTATGTTAGGTTAGAAATTTGGAATTGCATATTTTGAATGGAGTTGATGATGTTGGTTATGATTTAGTTCATTCGGCTATGCAAGAATTGAGATTTTTAATTTTAAGCATACCATACCATTTGCATTTGTAAGTAATCACAAACTATCATCATACAAAATAAACATGACTTTTAGGCATTACAAGAGTAATTATGAATGTGATTCTTTCCAATCTATGTAAAGAAATTTATATAATTAAAATGAATACACTTTAATAATTTCTTCTTCTTTTTATGTCAACGAAGCTTAAATAAAATTTCCTCTATCTTCTTTAACAAAGAATTAAGATGAAGAATTGATAATAATTTTCTTCAATTTCAAATATTAAATTTAAAATATTTCCTGAAGAAGTGTTTAAAGTTTTGACATTTAATTTGTCTTTTCTTTGGAGCACTAATGTAAATTATATAAAATAATGGTTGCATTTTTTCACTTTTAGAAAAGGATATCTTACAATTTATACGTTATCTTTTAATAAACTAAACTCCTTGTTGCTTTTAAATATTATAAAAGATATATGAACTTCTTTATTAGTTTCCCAAATCAAATCTAAATAAATTCAATACCTTAGAATGTAGTCAAGCTTAATCTTTTTTTTATTGTTGATACTAAACTTGAGCTTCTATAAGATGTCATTAAAGTGATTGAGTCAATATCATGGGCTTATGGATTAGGCAGAACTTAATGCTATCAATTGAAATCATGCATCTATCAGTTCTTCAGTTATCCTGAGAATTCATTTTCATGAGAAATTGATATATATATATATATATATATAGTTATTGAATTGTATGTCATTAAAGTATGGTGAGCCATAACATTCATCCTACCATACATGCAGTTTAATCATAAGTTAATATATTTTGTTACTTCAATCATACGTGATAGAACTAATTTCCTTTTACAACTTGTAAAGTCCTGCTAGCAAGTGTGTGGTTTATTTATTAGCTACAAGTTTCACTTTCGTACATATGAATGTATCTTCTATGCCCACAAATATTTGTCCAATTAATAAACATAAACAACATAAACATATGCTTTCATTATCAAGAAACCCAGTTTTATATATATATATATATATATATATATATTATTTATAAATGTTCATATAGGGAGGTGATCATACAAAATGAGTTATATTACATATGATGGACTTGCATATTATGTAATTATGTATGTTGAAAACTCGAATTAATGGTTTATGACTTATTGATGAATTGTGTTAGATAAAATTGAATTGTTTAGAATAAAATTGAATTGTGTATTATTTTGATATATGTCTTCGTTTATTGTTACAAATTAGTGGAAGGAAGTTCAAGTGCTCCTGATCACACTGCTTTAGGAAGATATAATGATTCAACTTGGGTTCATGCTGCTTTGGTCCTAGGTATAAGGAACCATACAATTTTCTTATTTTGAAACAAACTTTTGAAAGATGGAGGAATCACCCGATTGAAGAAGCATTTAACTGGGATTAAAGGAGATGTAGAGCCCTGTAAAAACGTAAGTCATGATGTGAAGTGACAAATGAAAACATTGCTTGAAGAATATCAACATAAGAAAGATAAAAGGGAAATGTTGAATTTTGAAATTAGTAGTGGAAGTTCGTTTATTGGTTTTCGTGGTGACTGTGGAAATGTTAAAGGTGGTAGTGCTAGTTGTAACATCCCATTTCTATATTAAGGGTTAGAACCCTAGATTTTTATAAATGAGAAATAACAATGAGAAATTAGAAAATTCCATTTCATACTCGTGCATATTATTAGCCTACACACATGTGAATTTGATTGTTTTATACACAGTATAATGACTATTCATGCACTCATTTGACATTTTTCGGGTATAAATGATTTTAATGTGATTATGATGTGAATAGTGAATATATTGTCTTAGAAATTGATTTGATGAAGTAAATTATTGATTTAGAAATTTGGTAAAATTTTGGGGAATTTCTTATATTTATGAGTAATTTTAGACTAGAAAAATTTTCAAGTGGCAAGACAATTGATAATTAGTAGTACAATTAAGGGTCAAATGGCAGCAGAAATTATTGATAAGTGACATTAAGATTTAATGACAAGTGTCATTGAAAATTGGGTGGCAATTGGATTAAAAATTAGAGGACAAATGGACTAGTTATTAAAACAAACCAAGTGAGAACCACAAGGTCACTTGCCATGCCACACACCTCATTCTCGATATTGTCTTATTTGAAAGACCATCTTTTGTCTTTCATTTGATTAATACATGCTTTCTTCTTCTCTCTTCATTTTGTTCTTCATCTTCTTCGCTTTCAACTCCATTCATGACACTCTCTTCTCACCCATTCAACGTGAGCTTTGCTATAACCCTTCATTTTCTACTCCAAGATCATGTTGTCTTCTTTTTGAAGAAGAACCCCAACCTATTTCTCTTTGATGAGAATATGATCATGTAATGCGTGGAGAGTTAGGTCAAACCACAATCTTGAGTTTTTATCTCCACCTTTCATCTTATCTCTACAACAATTTGTTGCCCTCTTCATGTTGATAAAAACCCAGCATATTCAACCCTAATTTGTGAGGATCATGTATGTTTGGAGCTAGAGTTACTTGATGATTGAGAAAGGTTTTGAGTTAGGACAAGTAAGTGTATTATTATTAATCTTCATGACTTTGTTAAACGAAGCATATATGATGATAGATTAAGAGGAGGAATGATCATGAAAAAGATGTTGACAACATATATGTAACGTGGATGAATAATGGATATAGTCATATCTTGCTTTTGTGTTTATGATAAGTAATAGATTATGGAATGATATAATGTTGGATTGATTGAGTAAACGGTGCATGAGAGTGTGCAAAAATGTGGATGAATGAGTGATGAGCATTGACGAATAAATATATGGGTATATGTTATGTTTTCATATAAATGATAAATAAAAGGTCATGTATTGTTTTACTGATGATTAATAATGAAATTATGTTTGAATGAGAGCTGATAGTTGACAAAAGAAAAGTTTTGTATAGGATTGTGTATGGGATGAGTGTAGTAAATTGATGGATGAATAAATGTGTTTGTGTTTTGTTTTGAAAGTATGAAAACCATGAGTGATGAGTTGTTATATAGAGATGAATTAGAGTGAATTGAAGTTAAATAAAAGACTAGTATAGTGTCTTGAAATGAAAAGAACTTGGATGTCAGTTTAGAGATAAAATGAAGAGTGAAAGATGATGATAAAATATGCTGAAACATTTGTGAATGTATGGATATTTGGATGTCCTATTTTTGAATATAAGAAGAACAATGATTTATGATGTGTTTGATAGATGTTTTTGAGTTAAAATGGATATGAGACTGAAGAGGAAATGAAGTAGAAAAGATAGACTATATATAAAAGGTGTTAAGCATAGTATGAAAGAGTAAAAAAATCTGGAAAAGTGCAGAAAGATGGGGTAGGCCACGTCATGGCACCCATCCCACGATCGTGGGTAGAAGAAATTGTTTCTGTCACAATCATGGGTAAGGTCTGGGAAGGCCATCAACATGAGTTATCTTTCCTTTAAATGATGATTGAAACAACAAATAGTTGGGTACCTTCCTATGGTGCATCTAGGTTTGAATGAGACTTGAAATGAATTTAATTGATGGGGGATTAAGTGATTAAATGTGTGAAATGTTTAGAGTGATAAATGAGGTTATAGTATAGTGAATGAATTGTTGATTTCAAAGCACAAAAATATGGAAAATTATGAGTATAATGGGAATGAAGGTGTTCATATGAATGGCTAATGTGATTCACTTGAGATTAATGATGTGTATTAAGTAAAGATGAAAGAGAACTTGGATATTATGTGACCATATGATACTAGAAAGGAAATGATGATTGATTGAATTGTGATATTAGAATCACTAAGTTCTTTGAGCTATGAACCTAAGTGCAATCTTGATATACACAAATAATAATGCTTAAATGATCAAGAGATTTGATTAAGGAAACATATACGGAATAGTCAAATTGAGCATATATTATACATTAAACATATACATATGTGTACAATTGAATGTTTATGTGATTGTGCAAATTAGTAATGTGTGTACAATGTGTGTATTGCATGAAGTTGATACACAGGAGTGAATTTTAGCGTCTAGTCGTTTCCGGATCATGGAAACAAATGCTAATTTGAAGTGTAACACCCCATTACCCTAGGGTACGCACCGGAACTCCCGTAGGTCATTCCGATACATATCCTAAGATAAGGGAGTGCTACGTGCACACACTACAGTACTTCACATGGCATCG
>JANZXR010000002.1:3003725-3019671 GCA_027575705.1 Erythroxylum echinodendron | reverse complement strand
TCCAAGGATTTCAGATTTTGTAACTAAGTTAGTGACAATCACTTTTAGATGATCTTAGAAGCATGGCAGCATAACCAGCATTGTATTATTTTTGTGATCATGTTACTGTTGCGACATTTTGAAGCAAAGTATGAAAATATGTATCACTTTGATGTTGGGAATTGATAGTCATATATGTATGCAAAATTTTTATCCTATGAGATTGGTTTTGTACTGAATGTTGGGAAATATTATGATGGTTTGGTTGTGGCAAATTGTGTAGCAAAGGAGTTTGGTATATAAGAAAATCTATGTTGGTTCTGGTCCTTTGAATTTGGTAAGGGAATTGTTTGTGAATAGATGAGTGAAAACAGAAAATATGGTAAAGATGTGATCTGAAACTTTGAGTAATAAACTGTATTGATTTAGGTAGAGTTAGGCTAAGTGGTCTACATGAAAGTTGTAGATTATTCTTTTAGCTTTCTAACACTATAAAGATTGAAATTGTTGGACTTCAGACGCAAAAGTTATGATCCTCATAGAATAGTCGTATGGGTGTTCAATTTTGCATAATCGGTGTATAATTTTGATTGAAATGGTAACCTTACTTAAATGATTAAACTGTATCAATACAGGTCGAATTAGGCAATTTTGTCTTCATAAAAGTTGTAGGTCTTGATCTTAGCTTTTCAACGATATATATTTGTAATTTTTGGATTTCTGAATTGAAAGATATGTTGCTTAGAAGTAAGGATGTCTGATTGGAAAAAATCGCGATCGTGAGACGGTGCGATCGCGACGGTGCTGATTTTCACAATTCGCGATCGCGACATTGGCATAAAAATCGCGATTGCGACACAGCGCAATCGCGAATTCGAGACTCCTTGATGTCCAAAAGTCGCGATCGTAACACAGTACGATCGCGACACTCATCCTTCCTCTGTTCCCCTTTCACACCCATAGCATGTTATTAATTTTTTTTAAAACACCCAAACCTTTATTATTTGTTTATTTTTGCTATGAAAAATTCTAAATTAATTTTTTGAGTATTATTTTTACTTTCCTATGAATTTTATTTAATTAATATAATTACTATCTATCTCTCTTATTTGATATTATCCATTAATTATTTTATTAGTAGTTAAGTTGTTTTTATTAAATCATTTTTGTTTTTGAATAATTTAATTATATATCCGAAATTATTTTATGATCCCACCATAAATTTTCTATGTATAGATTTTAATTAAATTAAATTGTTATAGTTTATTTTATTGAAATGTTCTCAACTATAATTATTATTCTTACAAATAAATTTACAACGGTGACACGTAGTCGCCATAAAATCCGTACGGAGACCGGGGCCAACATTTTTTACACCAAAAACAACTCCTGGATCTCAACTTTCAATTCGTAGTGCAATGTAATCAAGAGATGCAGCTCACAATATCCATATGGCAGTAGTTAAATGGTGGTATGATACAGGTTCATCATCCAATGCTTCTCAGTCTTATGATTATGAACCTATAGTGGAGGCAATAACCTCTTATAGTTCGGGATACAAAGCTCCTGCAATTGATGACTTAAGAGGTAATCTTTTGAGTTACTCAGTTACCAAAATTAAAAGTTATTTGGCTGAAAGAAGAGTTAATTGGGCTACTTTTAGGTGTTCAATCATGTGTGATGGTTGGGCAAATAGAAGACAAGAGCTTATTATTAATTTTTTGATTTATTCTGTAAATGACTCAATGTTTTTGAAGTTTATTGTTGCATTTGGCCTTATTAAAATACGGATACTTTATTTGAGATATTTGATGAAGTTGTGAATAAGGTGGGGCCATAAAACAGTGTTCAATTCATTACTGACAATGATTCTGCTTATAAAGCGACAGAAAGAAGGTTATAGAATAGGTATAATTCCTTTTTTTGGACTCTTTGTTCTACACATTGTATTGACCTAATGTTGGAGAATATAATCGATTCTAGGTATTTTTTTATTATTGATGAGACTATGCTTAAAGTTAAAAAGGTGATCAAGTTCATTTATAATCGTGCATAGTTGTTGAATTTAATAAGAAAGAAATTTACCAATGGTAGGAATTTGGGTCATCATGGTGTAACAAGATTTGCAATAAATTTCTTATCACTTCAATCTTTTGTTTCAATGAAGAAAGAGTTAAGACAAATGTTTCTAAGTGGATTGCATCTCAGCATGCTCGGTTTAACGTTGGATTGGAGGTTTTCAACATGATACTGGAAGATAGAGAATTTTGGTCTTAATGTCAATTTGTTATCCGAGTTTGTGAGCCTTTGGTGAGGGTGCTTGATTGGTTGATAGTGAAAAAAAGCCAACAATGAGTTATTTTTTGGATGTCATGAAAAGGGCGAAGGAAGCAATCAAGGCCTATATAGAACATAGGCCTTCTTTGTCTATATCGTATCTTGCAATCATCAATGAAAAGTGAAAAAGGCAACTTCCTTCTTCATTGTTTGCACCTGGGCCGTTTTTAATCCTAGTGTATATTTCACACAAGATTTTACAAAGAAAACTGAAGTTAGTAGAGGAATGTCATTCACTATTACAATAATTGTTGGCCATGAAATGGTATAAGATCTTTTAAGCTCACAAATGAAGCTTTATAAGCAGTCTTCTGGAGATTTTGGATTGTCAATTGCTATTCGACAAAGTGTAAAACTTTATCCAGATATTAGTTGTGTCCTTTTTCTTATTTGGTGAAAATTAATTATCACTTTATTTTTTTTGTAACGCTACTGTTGTTATCTTACAACTTACAGTTTCTTGATGGGATCAATTCAAAAGTGGTGTCCTAGAATTGCAAAGGTTTGCAATTTGAATTTTAAGTGAATGTGTTAGTGCAACAGGCTGTGAACAAAACTAGAGTACATTTGAATTCATCAATCCCAAGAAAAAAAATAAATTGGAGCATAAGAGATTGAATGACTTGGTATTCGTTTGTTACAATTTAAAGCTTGGAGAAAGGTATTAATTATCATTATTCATTTTGATGTATTTTCTAATAATTAAATTTTATTATTTACTAGGAGTTTTAATAGTACAAGTAGTTCAACAGATCCAATTTCTATTGCTAATATCGATGTTTTGGCATATTGGGTTTACGAGTAACCAGATTTGATAGATGTGAATAACTTGGAAGATATTCTTGGTTAGGAAAGTATTGGCATGTTATTTGATGCATTGAATTTGAATGATGATGAGGAGGAGGATTTTGTACCAAATGATAAATGAGGTCAATGTAGTTATAGTTGGTATTCCTGCAGACGATTGAATGAAGCTTCAAGTTTTTGTTTTTCTATTCTTTTAATTTTACTTATATTTGATGTATATGTTAAATTCTATATATGTAATGTAATTATAAATGTTTTTGTTACAGATTTCACTTCTACTTGGTTGATTCCTCATCATGAACTATTGTCGTAAATTGTAATAGTTTGAGATAAGGATATTTATCATTCTTTTTATTAGATGTTTTGATGTAATTATTATTTATTATATGATAAAATTGTAATATGTTAAATAATTTTTATTGTTTTTAATTTTATATTTGTATGATGATAATTGTCTTTTTTCATATTAATTGTGAATATTATTTATATGTGTAATATTTGAAAATTATTTTTATTTCATATTAATTGTGTTATTATTTATTATTATAATTTTTAGAAACAGCGTTAATGTAAACTTATAAACTATACAGTACAAATATGCAATATAATAGGGGACTATTTTGTAATTTCTAAAACAATTTAAGGACTATTTCATAAATTTAAAAAATTATCCGAAACGGCACCTAATATTGATCTATACCAATACAATACCATATCAAAACTCAATCTAATATTAGATTTGACACGACATTCACAATATTGGGTGTTACGACTGGTGCTTGATTATTTACGAAGAGAACTTACGAAATCATTTACAAGTTATTATTTATAAAAATAGACCACGCAGCTGGATCTCACCAGGAGTTGTGGTGGCCCGACCACAAACGACAGTCATGATTGTATTCTTCTTTTGGGCCGTTGTAGAGGCCTTCTGACTGTTAACCTCAGTGCTTTTCAATGTTCTTTCTATTTGGAGATAACGATTTGTCATATTTTTAGAAACATTTTCAACATGGGCTCGTTTTGTCTGAATAATGTAAACTTTAAATTGAAACGAAGTATCCTTTTCTCAGTTTTTCCACTTCTCTTCTCCTTGTTTCGCAAGCTTAGACTACTTTAACATAAGAGTCTTATTCCCTTCCGTTACTTGAATCCATCATCCGGGTCATTTGGAAACAATAAAAACTGAATTGAATGGGAAGCTCATGCAAGCTTTCTTTGACAGACTTGTTCAAATGGCGAACCGTAACCATTCTTTAATTTCCTGTTGCATCAATTTTAACAATAAATTGACCTCTCCGCACGTAACTTTGGATAAGCACGCCAATGCCATGCCATGTGAGGATATCTTCCACAACTGCCAAATAAAAGTCCAACAAGAGAGAGAGCTCGACAAAACATCAGAAAAGATCTTCGATCTATATATTTTATACATTTTCTTAACCAATCAACTTGCGACAAGTAATCCTGCCGGAGATTACCGCACGGAAAGTGATGTACTACAACGTATCTCCCATACCATAGATTGCACATTTTTAAAAGTAGACCCTAATTTAGATTCCGCCGGAAATTTCACGCCATTTAATTCTACAAAGTCCAAAACCAAAAAGAAAACCAGACAAAAGTAACAAACACGCGGTTGATAGCGAGTGACCTATGCAGATAACTTAAGTTTTTGCCACGTCAGTGCTGTTAAATGCGGGTGTTTTTAAGACAAAAAGGGTTGTGTGGGTCCCACAATACATTAGTACCGATGCACCATCCCCACAAGAAAGGAAAGAAGCAGAATATGCTTTGCTCTGCTTGGTGATTATCCTTTTCTTTCTCTCTTTGATCCTTTCAGTTTTCTGTGCTACTGTTTCAGTTTCTCTGTACATCACCTACCCATTATTTATAGCAAAGTTTTGCCTCTCTCTGTTTTTCTTGATTTTGCTGTCTGATGGAGCTTGCTCAGGAGCTGATTGTCACGGCCCTTGTTGCTGTTTTGGTCTCTTTCCTCATAGCCAAACTTGTTTCTTTGGCCATGTCTGCTGACTCCGATCATGTCTCCGATAGTACCCATGTTGATTCAGATACTATCAGTGACGACCTTGTCACGGAGGAGCTCCAGTTCTATGAAAAACTGCAAGTTCCCGGGTCAATCACGGAGAACAAGGCTGTGCTTTTGAAAGAATCGGCGATTCTTCCAGCGATGGATGACTTCGTTGCGGAATCGGGCCGGGTCGAGGAAAGTGCGATGAACCTGGACGATCCGGATGAAGTTGTTGGCGACGACTGCTCTCGAGGAATTGTTGTTGAAGGAAAGAGAGTGGTGATTGAGAATTTGGATAGTGATAAGAGCGCTACAGAGCAATCCCAGAGCAGTAATGGCAAGAAAGAAGGAGGAGAAGAGTCTAAAGAGGTCAAAGAAATACAATTGGCTGACTCGGCGTTACAGAGCCAAGGAATTGGACCCATTACTGAATCATTCCAAGCAACTGACATCGTCCAAAAAAGTGACGAGATTACTGTAATTGAAGAGAAGAAAGTAGAGATTGAAATTGATGATGCTGATGATGATTGGGAGGGCATTGAGAGGAGTGAATTGGAGAAAACATTTGGCGAGGCTGTCAAGTTTATGGAGAATAACGGTAATGTGACAAGTGATGTGCAAATGGAGTTGTATGGCCTTCACAAGATTGCTACCGAAGGACCTTGCCACGAGCAACCTCTAATGGCTCTTAAAGTCTCTGCCCGTGCCAAATGGTATTGAACTTTCCTGTGTACTTTCTTCCTTTATGTTCTTCATCTTTTATTTGCTCCTACTGTTAGATAAGGAAGGAAATAGAGATGCCTAACAATGTAGCTTAGTTGTCATCGGTTGCAAGAGAGATAGTTCTAGTGATTGACTGATGATCTTATGGAAGTTTACACATGGGACATCTAACTTCTCTTCAGCTAAGAAACAATAGGAAAAAAGCAGGAAATTGAGAACTTAGAAATGGATGCTAACCCAAAATTTGATCATTTAACTTAGGAACTGATGCTCTAAGAATTCTTGTCTGGTTCTTCTTAACTTGTGCTATGTTTTGGAGTGAAAAACACGAGCCTATGCCTCTAAAACCTCTTGTTTTCCATCTACCTACCTACCCTATCATCCTCCTCCCCGTCTTTCCTAAATGCTGTTCAAAAGGGTCCAAATTCAGGTGCCTTAGCCAACAATTCAGAATTGCAACCACTAAAGGGTCTTGTATTCTGAAAATTTATCCACCTCTGGAGAAGAAAACGAACAATACCTTAGGGCCTCCCTGTGCAGGGTTACACGGTATAGTTTGATAGTACATTATAATAACAGGGTTGACAGCTGCTATGTGTGAATGATGGAGGGCACTGATTACGTTGTGCAAGGAATGCTTGGCAGAGGCTAGGAAACATGAATCCTGAGATGGCTATGGAGCAGTATATTGCGCTTGTATCAAATAAAGTCCCAGATTGGATTGAACATAAATATATTGTAAGTGTTGGGGTTGATGCACTGTGGAGTTGTTGGTTCTTGCAATGACTTTCTTGTATCTTGAATACCTTGTCAATTCGCTTATCATACAGGGAGATGACAGACCTGAATCATTTATATCAGCAAATACCAGTGAGTCAATTCCAAGTACAGTTTCATCCCATCATCCAAACATCACTTGTGACGGGTATTTTATTGATCAATGAATCCTTTTAATTTAGCATTGGTTCCTTTATTTATTTAATTATCTGATTTCTTATCTCTACCTCAGTAATCCGGAAGTGAAGCTTGGAGCTGAGAGATCAAGTTTTGAGAGCAAGGTAAGATTTACCAACACTGAAAACTACATTATGGACAATATCTGTTGCATATTGTATTTCTCTTCTGTTCTGTTACAACTCATCCATATCTTGAAACTTCAACTGATCCCCTTTTTCTCTGATGAACTTTCTCATTGTACTGTACATTACCTTTTTTCTTTTATTAATGCCTACATATGACAAAACTTTATCTGAAATATTAGGTTGAAGAATGACAAGAAGAGGCTGTGTTTGCTTGGCAAGAAAACATGACTAATTCTGATTGCAGTACCAAAATGTTATTCAAGTACGTAAGGCTCTTTAACGTTTGTATGATTATTTATTTGTCCCTATTTCCAAAGAATATGTGTGTGTTACGCTAAAAATGTAAATGGTCGTGCATATCTGCATGTTTATATATAAAAGAAGTGTGTAATTGGTTAATGTTGGATGTAGTTTCTAATTTGTCGTACAAGAGAATATCAAATACCAAACGAGACAAATCCTCTAGATAGCTTAGAATGAGTCTTGTAAGTCCCTGCAAAACAAGTTTATGATGCTGACATAACAGGATTATATTACCAAGAAAGTTATGATGGTTTTTGGTACGACAAGTTAGTGGTTAGGAAAAACCGGCCTAAGATATCGGAATTCAAGGGTTTTTTAACTTCCAAGGCATGCTAATCAAAAGATATTACGGAAGATTCAGCGGGCACTGGGGTACATCTTATTTAGTACAGTTTCTCGGTTGGAAGTGACATTGTTAAGTAGCGTGTTACTGAGACATGTTCAACACATGTAATCGGCCTTTGAAACTTGTGATGACTTACAATCTAGAATGCTAAAATTTTGGGGTAGTGAAAAGGATCAAAGTTCGTAGGACTAATGCTTTGTCGATTATGGTCCTGAATTTTGGGTCACAAAATGACCATATCCTCCCCCACTCCCACCGCCTGACCCTCCCCCTACGCCACCGCTATCATGCCCGGAGCCGGAGCCGGAGCCGGAGCCAAATCCACCACCACCTCCTCCTCCTCCACCACCTGAACTATAACCATCACCTTGGCCCATACCATTTCCATTGCCATTACCACTGCCATATCCACCACCAGCACCAAACCCACCACCTTGACCAATGCCACCGCCACCGCCATATCCGCCACCTAAACCGCCACCTCCGCCACCACCATTGCCATATCCACCACTTCCACCACCATTTCCTCCACCACCATTGCCATATCCACCACTTCCACCACCATTTCCGCCGCCACCGCCACCATTGCCAGATCCACCACTTCCGCCACCATTTCCGCCTCCTCCACCACCACCATTGCCATATCCACCACTTCCACCACCATTTCCTCGTCCACCACCACCACCAACATTTCCTCCACCACCACCACCACCATTTCCTCCTCCACCACCACCACCACCACCATTGCTATATCCACCACCACCATTTCCTCCACCACCACCACCACCACTTCCGCCACCTCCACCACCATTTACATTTCCTCCAACATTCCCATAATCGCCACCGCCTCCGCCACCACCTGCTGTTGCATGAGAATAGTAGCCGTTGTTCGCTTTGCCAACTCCACTCCCTTTCCCCAAATAATCCGGTGGAGGATGCCATCCAACTTCACCGTCGTTCCCAGTGCCGCCACCACCCCCGTTGCCAAAACGGAAATCACTTGAGGGCGTTGAAAACCTAACCTTGCCATTGCCCGCACCGCCATTAGCAGAATCAGGGCCTAATCCACTGTCTGAGCCCAACCCGTTCCCATATTCAATAGTTCGATACTCCAGCATATGCTTCCTTTCGTTCCCTGCTCCAACGAGCAAGCAACTAGTGAGCCCAAATCCTGAAAGAATCAAAACCCATCTCTCAATGCTTAGTCTTCCCATGACACACCCAACACTCGAAAGTTTTGTAAGTTGTTAGGAAAATTTTTCAACTTAACAGACTAAGAGAGCCTTAAAAGGACAACAAAAATGGTCTGTATAATGTGCTATGAACTAAATGGGTAGGCGTGCCTGCAAAATGGTGCGTGAGCACTTGAAGCGTGCAAGCTCATTCTGGTGAACGGAGCAATTCGCATGACCAGCAGCGAGTGTACAGTGGCGCGAAGTACCTGCATTAAAATTGTTCAATTGGCAACACATGTACAATTGCTGATGGGCCTTTGGTATGTGGACTGCGTAGAAAGATACCTGAAATTTTTAAGACTGATCCTATGCATAGGCCTGATCATAATCTAGCTACATTATCTAGTTAACATTTGTCGTAAGATTCCGCATCATTTTCATCATCCATATTAGTCAAAACATAGCTGAATTAGTATACAGCTGATTTGACAGTTATTGCAACATAGACTTGTACTAGTAATGAGGGGAACCTACTCGTCCATAGGGGATTTATACGGCGACAGATAGGATCACTAATGCATGCATAATTTAATACGTCATGTCGATCCTTATTAAGTAGTTTGATAGTCTGAATTATACCCTTAATTATTCCCACCGAAAGCATAAACTAACGGTTTGAACAATTTTAATTAGACTTTTATTATCAAAATAATGTTTTAAAAAATAGACAGGAAGTTAAATCTGTAAGACAAAAAATTTAAAGTTTAAAAGATTCAATTGGTATTAGATTGTTGTAAAACAGATTCAGATTAAATAAAATTAAAATTTTGAAATATAATTAAAAGAAATTATCTTTAACTATTGAAAATTTTAAAGTTTGATTAAAATTTAAAATAGAAATTATTAAATAAAAATTATTTGATTTTTTAATTTATAAAATCATTACTTTATTAAAATGATTGATTAATTAAGAAATTGATTGATTTTTAACTACAAGAGTTGTCAAAATAAATTAGACCGAAAAATTAAAAAATTAGATGACTCAAAATTTTTACCATTACACTAATTAACCTAGTTAGATTTTTTAATTATTGGACCAAAATAGTAAAAATACTACTCAATTGCCATCGCAAGTAGCAATAATTGGCCACACCAAAAGTTTATGCTTTATTGCAATTATTATCTTTCAAACTATTTTTTGAACATATTTTAATCAATTATTGAGTATGCTTTATATAAATGAATAAACTAATAAATTAAACGACAGAGTTAATATAATTTGTATTTATAAATTTAATATGTTTATATTTTTATCAATGTGATAACAGTGCCTAGTTATTATTCAAATTTAAGACTTTAATTTAGTAAGCATATATATCAAAGTTGGCTACATCATCTTCAAGCTCGTTCCTAATGTTTTATAGGTTACGAGCAAAGTAAAAAACGTATTTTAACTTTTTTTCTTTATGAGTATAAAAAATGAACTCTTATAAAAAATAAAATATAATAAAATAAAAACGAGTTAAGAGCAAATTTTAAAAATGTGTCCTTTCTGTCCTTGTCCAATGCCCGACTTGATCATCATATATGATCTTGTTTTAGGTTGTGTTGCTTCATGATTTGGGCATATGCTGGAGAGCTTGACTGGCCTCTAATTAGTGTTGCTTGCTAGCTTTCCCACGTTAAATGAAAATAAGATTGTCCATTCTTCAGAAAAGATCGTTGAAAAACTGCCAGCAATCAATCAAGACACTGTGTGATCAATGATTTAAACCATTTGCACATTAGAAAACGACACAATAGCAACCCCCTAAAGCATTCAATCAAAATCATTTAAAATGCAGTACTAAGGTCCATGTGGTGAAGCGGTTAGACACAATCAATGCTTCTTCACATCATTTCAAATCTGCTATTAAAATCTTCACATTCTATTACGTACAGTATGTCTAGAGCAGTAGTAAAAGAATACTCAGAATTAAGAATTAAGATGAGTTAAAAAATGACAGAGGAAAAATGTGCTATACTTTTACCATAAGGACTGATCAAATCGATCAAATCAAATTAGATCTAATCCTAAGTTACACATAGTAATCGCCTAATCATTATTTAATCATAGCCAATCCTCCCATATCGTCCTCTCATTTCACATTTTGGTTTCTTCTATTTAAAGTTAGTTTGAGAGAGCGGCAACAGTTAATAATATGCTAAAATTAACTTATTGAAATGATAAGTACTTATTCTCAATAAGTACTTGTATGTTTGGGATTGTTGTTTTGATAACTGTTGAAACGTGAAAATAAATATTTGACATGTACGATTGTAGTTGCGGTTGCTGAAAAGAGATAAAATGAGTAAAAGAACTCATTGATTTAATAAAGTATTAATTATTGTATAAATAATTAAAAAATATATTATTAGTCATATAAATTTAAAATTATAAATAATAAAATATTAAATTAAAATAATAAAATATAAATGAAATAAATTTAGTAAATAAAACATTTCATAAAAAATGTATTATTAATCATATAAATTTAAAAGAAGATGATGATATGTTAGATTTGTTTTCTATTAGTTGAGGTTGTAATGTAAAATAATAATTATCAGAAGGTTATTAATAGAAAGTAGAATTTCTATTACAGAAGTACTTTCCTACCGCAATCCTCTTTCTAGTTATCAATTTCTGCAATGACATCGTACTTTTTTCTAACTTCCGGTTGTTCGCCAGTAAATCTAAATAGGTGACTGTATTTGAAAATTACAATAAATAAGTACTTATCTCTACCATATTGTAAACTTAACGAATGCCAACTCTGAGTTTTAGGATAACCGGGAGGAATTGATAAGATAACCAACATGAAAAAGGAAGCATCTTTTCAGGTTCACAAATGGTCCAAAGTTCACATTGTTTTCAGCATTAATTAATTTGGTGTGACATCGATACCAACATAAAATAAGAAAAGGATGGGCGTTCCAATAGTCAGATTTGTAATTTAACGCCGCTTTTATTTTTAACTATTGAATATTTTAATTCAAAATTTAATTAGCATCTGTTAACAAACATCTTATATGATATTCCAATTAGACAAACACACCTGTAATTGTGGCACATAATAAAAGTTCTATTAAGATCAATGAAATATCTCTTTTAAATGAAAATTGTAATCTTTAAAGTTCTCAAAGTAATTATTTTAATTTTTGTCTTTCAAAAAAATTATTTTCAAACTTTTTTATTTAAAAATAATTATGAAACACAATTGACGTTAACATTACACGTCGACCAATTAAATATTGTTAATATAATTTTGCAACCCAGCTGTTAAATTTAGTTTGGATCAACTAAATATTAATCAAACCAATAGTTAAAAATAATTACGATAAACTATTAGTTTAAGTTAAATTAATTAAATCGAATTGAATTTAAGAATTAGATTTAATTGTTATGTTTCAACAACATTTAAGCGATGAACGTATAACAGTTAATATTATGTATATTTCGCTTTTTTTTAATGAAAATCTGAATAAAAAATAAAAAATAAAAAAAAGAAAAATTAAATATGATTTTTAAAGGTCTCATGTTACATTAACAAAAGTTGTAATAATAAATGATTAATAAAATTTAAAAAAGAGAAAATAGAGTTAGAAATTTAAAATAAAAATGTTAGGTTGAATGTAGTTTTGTCCCTATTAGCAAATTGCATGTTGGGTTCTTACTAGATTCTGACTCGAAAGCACTTCACGAATAGATTATAGGCAGATTTATTTTAACACATCCTCTAGGCGCTTATGCAGAATCCATAAACGCCCAGTAGTGGCTTCCCTTCCTGTTTATAATAACCAATCGAAACTGTCCTTCTTAAGAGATAAGACGTAACTAACTCAATTTTGATTACATGTAAAACTTAGTCTAAGCATACAGTACACTACACACACGTAAACTACTGCTTTCAGGACCGCAATTATTTGCTGCAGAGGGGTCCAGTCCAGCTAGCTGCCAAAAGCTACCAAGCAAAGTGAGGAACGCCCCATCTTGGTGTCTGTCATGATTGAACGTTACAATTATTTGAGGTATACTTCTAACATAAACGAGCTTCTCCACTATAGTTTAATTAATTTTATTTTAAAATTTTATAATTATTAATTTCATGATTATTTAAAAATAATAAAATACATGTAACACAAATAAAATATGTAAAATAATTAAATATTATTAACAGAATTGTAATAAATTATTATTTTAAATTAAAAGAGCAAAATTAAATTTTTATTAAATTATTATTTTAACTGATCAATTTTTATAAATTAATGAATCCTTACAAACGAAAATAAAATAGTTGAAGTGACTTGGCTTTCACCCTAAGGCTCTTTTTTCTTGGAAACCCTTGATTTCCTAGGTATAATAGGCCAAACATGATCTATTAGCTTTAGAATTTTGCATCAACTTAATCAGTACTTAGTTGCCTTTCATTGCCCAAAATCTCCACTATCGCGCCTAGTCATCCACCACCACCACCACCCACCCACCACCACCTGGTACAGATAAATACTATAATATGTTAAAAGGAAAGGGGACAGGTTTTAATCCATCTCTCATGCTTGTAATACTATGATTGGCGTTCTTTTACATTATGCTTTTGAGGATATAATTATTGGTTATATGATGGGAGGTTGGTATACACTGTAAGAGATAAAGTTTTAAGAAACCTTAATCAGAAGAAATCTCACTAACAGAAGAACGAATAAATTAGTTATTTTTAGGAAGCTGAGCCCAGAAATAAAGGATCAGCCACAAGCTAAGAGTGCAATGATGCGTGCAGGACTCTGTAGCTTTGTCTGTACATTTTCGTTCTAAAATATTCCTCGTGTTTGATGATAGAAACAAAGGCAGGCAGATAGATAAAATGGGTACACAACAGATACGATCTTGTCTTGTTGGAAACTTTTTTCAATGAAGTTGGTGAAGTGTGAATAGGAAATCTAGTAAGGGGCCTTTCGTCGTAGGGGCATTCAGATACACGTAATGCACGCAAAAACCTGAAAAAGCAACATGTAATGCAGTGGGCATCTTCCCATATTAGAATGGATGATGACATGTAAATCAATCAAAGCTGTACACCCGTTAAGGTCCATGGAGTACGCGCAAGGAGATAGGCTTGAATTTGATTAGAACTTTTTCATATTTTTATTTTGCAAAAATTAAGATAACGTTAATTCTAAAAAAAATTAAATAAAACATAATTATACCACTTAAAATACAAGAAGAAAAAGAAAGAAAATACTTTCGTTCATAATCCTTTCTATGAAACACATTAGTTATAATATACAATAAGGAAAGAAATTCTAACAATTAATCCTAACACTAAAAATTAATATTCTAAAAATATATTTAAAGTTGTACAATCCTAACAATTATAGAGAAAAATCTCAACAATTTCTCTAAAGTTAATGCATAGATATTATCTGTGCCCAACTTATTGAAAAATTTTGAGAATACATGATTTGAAATGATTTTGCAAATAATATCCAGTGGAACATCTAGTTCTTTACCACATGTTGGAAGCTCTGAAATGCTAGAAATGTTGAAACATATGGCAGTCTAACCACAACCGGCATTCAATTACTGAATCAAATCAAAGGTGCTGTCAAGGAAATAGGCTGGAGTTTCAGACAGAACTTACCCCTTGACGCTACTGCCCCTTGACGCTACTGCTCCATCAAGAGACACAACCTCACTTTTAGCTACCCCTGTACGATGGACAACCCGCCTAAAACCTACAACAAGCTGAATGTAGACGCGGCAGTCTGCAGGCCAACCAACAAAGCAGTAGTGACAGGTGTGCTCAAAGACAGTAATGTAACCTCGCTTCTAGGATTTAAAAAGAAACTGGGAAGATACAATGTTACACAGGCTGAATTATGGGCAATCCTAATCGGCATGCAACTAACATGGGATTTCGGAATCAGAAAGGTACTTATTGAGTTAGATTGTTTAGACGCAATCGATCAATTAAATCAAGAGGGTTCAACCAATGCACTCACCGGTATTTGGCCGTTAGCAACAAGAATCTTGAACACTTGTCGCTGCTACGGGGAAATCTCCTTCAACTACTACAACAGGCGGGCAAACTCAATCTCAGATTCAATGGCGAAGCAAGCCCTCGAGAACGACCATTTCTCCACCATGCTGTTCGACCGTCCACCTCAAGACGTCTATCTTGCCATAAAGGATGAACAACCGCCCATGCGTCCTATCGCCTCCACCGACGACTTTTTTGGGCATATTTTTGCTCAACTCCAGTACTCCCTCACCAACTACCAATCGCAACCCTCCTCCGCGGGAGACGCCTCAGTCAACGGGATCTTGGGGAATATTTTTGCCAATCCCAGACTCCCACCATCAATTGAGAATCACCTTTTTTTGACACGATCTGCTGAAACACTTTACCCTAGTTACTAAGATAGGCACGATTGCTCCTTGTGCGCGTTGCCCCATCTCTCGTCGTTTTGACCCTCTTAACAGGGCCACATTGTAATTTCCTCTTTGGCTTTCAAGCCTCCTTTATATTTTAAAAAAATTAAATCTTGGACAACACCACAATTTTTTCATCCAACTTCTCCTTAATGAAGAACTTGTCAACCTTAACATGCTTTGTTCAATCATGTTGGACATAATTGTGTTGTGAGCGATATCACAAGTGGATTGTTGTCACAATATAGACTAATTAGTTGCTTTAGATGATAGCTTAAATCCTATAAAAGTAGTGTATATGCCTGTTTAGATGAGCCTATATCAGTAGAGCTTTTGTCAGTAGAGTTTCTCTGAGAAGAGCTTTTCTAAGAAGTTAGTTGACTGTTTGACTGTCATTTAAAAAAGAGCTTTTTTGAAATAGCTTCATACAATAGACTGTTTGGCAACATAAAAATAAAAAGTACTTTTAATTTTAACTATATTTTATTTTGTAATAAAAATTATTTTTGCATATAAATATTATTTAAAATAAATTAAACAATATGCAAAGCACAATATATTAATTATTATATAATTTTTTGAGAGAATTATTATATAATTTTAAACTATATGAAACATAAATGAAAATATATCTAACCAAATCTTTTGTATGGATTATAACATAAGTAAAACTAATATCAAAAATAAATATTA
>JANZXR010000002.1:2978214-3000651 GCA_027575705.1 Erythroxylum echinodendron | reverse complement strand
AAGTCCGATGGCTTTTAGCCAAAAAACAAGTCTCACATGACAAATGAGATTTATTCTTAAATAAAGAAGGAAATAGGGTTTGTAAATAACCAAAAGATGGGTGACCTAATCGTCGATGCCAGAGCCACACTTGTCGATCTGTCGTCCCATGAGCAAGTAGAGCAGTTCCTTGTTGAGCCACCTCGGTCACAAAGTACAGCCCTTCTCGCTCAGTACTAAGCCCAATGATCTCCTGCGTATGAATGTCCTGCAACAGACAAAAATTGGGATACATAAGCACCTTACAATTTAATTCTCTCGTAACATGGCTAATCGAGAGTAATTTACAAGACAAAGTGGGAACATAAAGACAATTTGACAGCTTAAGTTTAGGAGAAACTGCAATTGATCCTACCCCCTTAACTTCGGAAAGACCCCTATTAGCCGTTTGGATGTGGGTTTTTTTAGAAATCGTAAGATTGGTAATATCATTAGGGTCAAAGGTCATTGTGTCGGTTGCCCCGCAATCAAATATCCACTCTTTCTCCTTTGATTTTTTCGTATTCTGGGTAAAATAGGCTTTTGCTAGAGAATGGGATTTTTCTGGGTTAGATTGGTCAAATCCACATTTTGGTGGGCCAAATTGAGGCAAATTGGTTTCTGTGGGGCTGTTTCGGACTTCACATAAAGTCCTGGGCGTCGGTTGACATTCATCATCATTACTGGAGTCAAATAGAAGGATTTCAAACTTATTAGGTGAAATAAATTTAGGGTTGATAGTTGGAGGGTTTGAGACTAAATTTATAGTCTCAAACCTTATACCTCTTTCGTTCTCCTCATTTGCCCAACTTGAGATGGTGGCCGCCCTTCCAATTGCTGAAACTCCCCTTTGCTCACCACTGTCTTCGATCTTCCCTGGTTCTGGGCCACTGCCGCCGATGCTGGTGGCTTTGGCGCTGCTCACGGCGGCGGTGGCTCTGCTATTGGGCTGTCGGTTGCCAGACTGAATCTTATGGGCATCTGCCCACCACTCTGGATATCCCACCAATTCAAAGCACGTTTCTTTTGTGTGCTTCTTCATGCCACAGTGTGAGCATACCAGTCCAGATTTGTCCACCTTTTCCCGCGATGATGATCCGTGTGATTTTCCGGCGGTGTCTGAGCGGTGGCGATACCCTTTTGCCGACTGTCCCCCTGTGTCATTTCTTATTCTGTCATTTTGCGATTTTGTCGCCAGTCCAGCCCCGATCCCGATCCCAAGTGAATCGCTTTCTCCGATTGTCAGCCTCAATATTTGAAGTCTGGTAGCCTCCTTTCTAATGTTGGAATAGGCTAGTTCAACTGATGGGAACGGAGACATCTTCAAGATGTCTCTTTTGATTGCCTCATACCTGCTGTTAAGTCCTCCAAGGAACTGGAATAAGCGTTGTTCTTCCTTTTTTCTGTTATATACTGCAACGTCTGATGCAGACCCCATCGGATTTGGTTCCAATCGGTCAATAGTTCTCCAGATTCCCTGTAAGGATGTCCAGTATTCTTCAAGTGACAGTTCTCCTTGCACCTGTCTGCTTGCCCGATTATGTAAATCGAAAATATGGAGGGGATCTGCTCCACTCCCATAAGTTACTGCCAATGCATCCCTCAACTCCTTTGCTGTTTGATACTCGGATACACTGTTGATAAGTTTTGATTCAATATTCTGTAGAATCCAGGAAAAAACTGTCAAGTCACTCTCCTCCCATTTGGTATACGCTGCATCTTCAACACTTGGTGGGGGTGGTGTTCCGGTAAGATGACGGAGTTTTCTTCTCCCTCCGATAGCCACCCTCATAAGACGGCCCATAGGGGATAATTCTCCCCTTCCAATTTGAAGCTCACTGTCAGGGAGTGCCCTCCGATCTAGGTTGAAATATCACTTTGATTTTCTGACATACTAGTTTTGCAATTGATATGCTGGTGTTTGTGGGTTTTGCAGGAAGCACTAACTAAGAATTTGAGGGATTTGAATCGGTATGGTAGATGATGATAGCAGCTTAAACGGTATTTCAGAACCGTAATACTGCTCTGATACCATCTAAGATGGTAACAAAGGGTTTTGAAGGAAAAGATTTCCCATTTTTCATTGATTGATTTGTGTTACATCGTATAAGATATATACTGTTATGTCTAAACTAATTATGGAAACAATTACATTGATTTCTCCCTGATTTTATGCTATAATTTGATGCCTGATTTCTTGCTCATCTTTGACTCCATGATTTGCTCTGTCTGTTTGAATATTCCCACACTCTCCTAAGCCGTATGGCTTTGCTATCTGAATTTATTAGATTATCTTCACTAGAAATGTCTTCTTCGGAATCAACATTACGGTGGCCGTTCGCATTAACATGTCCTGGTTTTGGCCTCAGCATTTGTTAACTAGTTTAGCTATTTTGGCTTTAGCACTAGTTTAGCTATCTTATATCGGACTCTTTGTCGAACACCGTAAAGGACAAAGGTCAACGAATGGTTTTGTTATTGTTTTTGATTGGAGTTCAACACCAGCTTGTTAAAGAAATTTGAGGTGTTAATGGCACTAAGCTCCTCTCCTCGGAGACGGTGAAGGTGGGCAAAGAGACGGAGTTAGAGGATGAGTGGAGAAGGTAAAATGGTGTGTATAATTGGGGGTTCAGATTACATTGCTTCATGGCTCGTTAAGCTCTTGCTTCGACGCGGTTATACCGTCAGAGCTGCTGTTCCTGACCTAAGTTTGTATCACTCACTTCATACGTTAGTTTCTCTGTTTCTTCTCTGCTACTTAACTAGTAAGGTTGGAAAGATTCTGCCCAATTATAATTTAGTTTTATACATCAGATGATCCAAAGAAAACAGAACACTTGCGTGCACTGGATGGAGTCAAAGAGAGACTTACCTTGTTCAAAGAAAATTTATTGGACGGAGTTAAGACGAGTTTGAACCTGCTTATTAGTTGACTGTTGCATTTCAATCCTTATTCATACCCCTTTTGCAGAAAATCTTCATCGCATGGTTTTGTTTATGCTGTGTACTGTAGGTAGATCTAATCGTACCCGCTGTGAAGGGAACGTTAAATGTTCTCGAGTCCTGTGCAAAAGCTGCATCGATCAAGAGAATTATTATAACATGCTCCATGGCAGTAGTTTATTTCAATGGGAAAGCTCTGACATACTGACGTGGTAGTTGACGAAACCTGGTTTTCAAATCCATCCTTTTGTGAATCACAGAACGTACACCGGCTAATCCCTAAGATTTGACCGCATCTTTTTTTTTAATATATTAAGTATTTAGCTTAATAGAACTAATTCTAAGTCTTTAAAATCTCACTTTAAAAATTTTAGAGGATATAAATCTAGAATCTCAAGATTTCTTAGGTTTTTATGTAGCCTGTACATTTTTACGCACAAGGAGCCGTCACATACTTAATTGGTCAATTGCTAATTAATCGCTGGCCCTTTACTCAGCATCAGTTCCCTAGTAACTTCAACTCCTACACTACCGCTAGAAGCGAGATGTCCGTAATTGATCCGATCAAGGAGCTGTACTGAGGGAGCTAGAGGATCATCAATAGGACAAATTTCTCATTTCTTCTCCTTTGACTTGATTCGAAATCAACCTCTTATAAAGGAGAGCTTTAAGTAAGAAGCTGAAACTATTAAGCCATGTTTTTATTTTTCTGTTCTGTCATCATTTGTCAACAATATGCATCAGAACTTTTATCTATAGAATTAGAACCCTGTTGATTCAACAACCCTCTCTCTGGAAAATTGTTTTTCCAACTTATTCCTCTTTCTTGTTTAGCTTTGTACGAGCTCTCGAAAACCTTAGCTGAGGATGCCGTTTTCTAAAGAAAATGGAATTGACCTGGTTATAATAAATCCAGGCTGGGTGATTGGTCCTATCTTACAGCCAACGATTAATCTCACGGTGGAGATGATTTCCGATGGCTTAACTGGTATTCATTTCACATATTTGACTTCACTGCCCAGACAAGACTCTATTATTGACACGGTTACTATATACACGGCTCGAACATTTCTGGATCAGATTTTGACATTTTTTGATGTTAGTTACATTGGCATATTGCCAATGCGCGTATTCAAGCTTTCAAATTACCTTCAGCTTGTGGAAGATACTGTGTAGTTGGAAGAGTAGGACACATTGTGAGGTTTTCAAGATTGCGTGAGAGCGTTACCCTATCCAGCGCCTTCCTGAATAGTAAGCTCTTTTTACTTAAAATATATAATCAACCATTAAAAAATTTAATCGGTTCAATCGATTCAATCAGTTCAACATAAAAATCTTAAATCGATTGACTTTTTAGTTTAGTTATTATTTTTTGATTTGATTTACTTTTATAACCTTTATTATCAAAAACTAACTAATTTACTAATTAATTAACCGATTTTATTAATTAATCAATTTTTATAAGTTAAAATAATTAAATTAATTTTTATTTAATAATATGAGATTCCATACCGATTAGAAAGAGGAACGAAGTACGCCTTATAAGGGTGCATCTATCTCTCTCTCAAAGACGCATTTTCTCAAGATATAGGAAGAGTAAAATCGTGAGGGCTTGGCTAAGTCAAAGCTTAAAGCGTACAATATTTGTGAGCGAATGGTCTAGGGCTGTTATACAAATTTTTTTAATTAAACTTTAAATTTTTATATTTCAAAATTTTAATTTTATTCAATTTTAGATAATTTTATGATGATCATGAACTTTTTTAAGTGTTAAATATCTTATTTTACTGCTTTAATTTTTATGCGGATTTTAAAACATCGAATAAATACACTGTAATTCTTATAACACTTTATTGTTTTGGAAACTCAAATTAAAATTTTTTTTTATACCTCTTTTATGAGATTTCATATATTTTATTTGGATCGAATTAGATATTACTAAAATATAATAACTTCATCTTTCTAAGATTTTGAATTGCAATAGAATTGTGATATTGACATTCCTACCTCTGGCAAATTTATGTTATTACAAATTTATTTAATCTTGTTTATATTTGCATTAAATAAATATCTAAATAACAGGATATGTTCAAGTCAAACAATGGACTTGCTCAATGCTTAATCAGAGTCAGATTTTTATCCAAAAGCAAGCAGAAGATGTTAGACCCGACATTCGGATGAAGAAACGGTCAACCTGTGCAAGAGTTGGCGTGCAGCAATTTTGACTGTTGGGCCATTGGAAACGACACCGTTAACGAAATGTCCTCCCGCAATTTTTGGAAATTTACGCGACGACGAGGAAGAAAATCTTGCCCCAACTTTAATTAAACACGGTACAATCATGTGGCTTAGTAATCCCCTTTCTGTTTTTTTTTTTAAATATAAGACTTGTTTATTTTTAAGCACCAAAACAGCCCGCATTCCGCTTCATTGGGCGATCTCCGGTGGGGACAAAAAAAAAAACCCAAAGAGTTTCCGTATCCCACGCCTTCTCTCGATTGGTGGCGGGGATCCAGAGAAGAATCCAGGAGCTAGGAATTACTTCATTGGTTGATCTTTGATTTTAATTTTTGTAAGAAGTGAGTAGTTGGGGGTTTTAGATATTTGTTGATTGGTGATTCTTCCAATTTTGGGGTATTAATGACGTCGAGCTTTGATCGATGGGAGAAGGATCCCTTTTTCTCTGCGGCTGAGGAAGTTCAAGAATCGGCCGACAGGTATCGGCCGTTGTAATTATTACCATTTCATCGTTTGAACTTCCTTTTTTCCTTTGATGTTTGGTGCATAATTAATTGGTCTTCTTATTTCAATTGTCTGGTAAGCTATTGAAAATGGAGACTGGAGTCTTTGGTTCATGTTTATTAGCATTTGTGTGTGTGTGGTTTTAATGGATTTAGGAGACAGCTGCTACATTATTGGATTTAATTTCGGTTAGGTTGATGTGTTAAAATCTGGTGGATTTTATGTTCGTGTTGCTTATATTTTATTTTTGTGGGTGATCTCTGAAGGATGGAATCAACTTATAGAACATGGGTTCATGCGAAGAAAGACGCATCTCGGATGTGGAATTGCGAAGAACTTTACCGCGACCTGCGTACTGCCCTTGGTACTACTAAATGGCAGGTTACTCTCCTTCACCTTCACTTGTTTCTGTGGATTGTACTGATTTTTCCATAGAGTTGTGAGTTAGTGGAAATCAACTTGATTCTGTATTGTGAACATTGCAGTTGGAGGAGTTTGAGCGGGCAGTCCAGTCAAGCTACATTAAAAGCTTACGTGATGATGCGAGAAACAGGCATCATGAATTTATAGTGGCAATTGAGGATCATATTTTGAAAATTCAAAGCTCATTAAGAGAAGCTGCAGTTTGTGAAGGAAAGACATCATTGCCTTGGGTGCATTTGGATGAAGGAGAGAGCAATGAACTTGCATTGTTTTTATCTGGTGTGCCTGAAGATAATACCACTTGGAAGAATCACAGTAGGGACCCTGAAAAGTTGCAAGGAACGGAAAGAAGGTTAGACAATGAATGTTCAAAGAACTCTACCCAGTCAGTTGAGCGGAGTTCTCTGGAATCTGGAGAGGAGAAACCTCATGGGCATAGAAGGACGGCAAGTGCTAGTGCTGACATTGGTGCTTGGAAAATTGCAATCACTGATAATGGCTTTCAACTGAATTCCTGTATTGCGCATCTTCCTCCACCCACACGAAAAGTACCCAGTTTGTCTGGAATTTTAGGTTCTATGGAAACTGCTTACAAGTTGAAGTGGCCAAAGAATGGTGTTCGAAAATGGAAGGCAACAGATTGTCATCAGGACTCGGATACTGCTCCATTACAATCTTCAGAGTTGGCTAGGGTGTGTAGTTTGCTCCTTGCTAAATCTAATTATCTTAATTTACGTTGTGGAAATGCTTCATTATTGAACTTTAGTGATTATACTAATTAATTCATTGCTTTTCTTAATTTTCTGACAGGGCATTAATGCATGTTATGAAAAGACTAATAGTTGCCTTGATGGTTATGATGAATGCTGTGAGAAGCAACTGTACGGCTGGTATGGAGCTTTGCAAAGACAGCTTCAACGGTCTCAGTACCGAATGCAATATAGTCGACCTGTTCAAGCAGCTTTTTCACTAGTTCTCATTTTCTTGATTAGTGAGCATCGCAAACTCGTGATTTTATTCTGTGGTCTCTGTGATTTTAGTGTTGCCTTTAAGCATGAATAAGGTTGATGATCCATAACGTGGATGATTGGTACATGGTTGTTATTCGCTATGAACATAGAGTTTGTTTTTGTCCGTGGATTTTACGACTATATAAGGCTTGTTTCCAACAGAGGCAGGATTTTGCTTTAATGTGTTGCCATTGGACTTAAGGGCATGATTCTTTTGAAAACGGGCTTTGACAGACAGTATTCTTCGCATGTGTCTAATTCAACTATATGAAGCATCACGTTGAAACTTTCTTTTTCTTCTTTAGAAAGTCCAACCATATTAGTTTTTCTGCTGATGCTAGATTCTGGGCGTTGTTTTTTGTTTCAAGTATTTAATATTCTTTCAGTTGCCCTTTTAGGGTTTTTTTTTTCAGTCGCTGAATCTTGAAACTATCATTTTTCTTGTGGCAATCTCTCACTACATTGTTGAGTTGCTTTTGTAGTTTTGCTTTGTTTTGAAGTCCATCATACTCCAAGTTATCTTCGCCTATCTTGCATACTCCTTATGGCTTCATCTAGACTGAATTAATATCTTTTATCTGTGTTTTAATTTTCCACTTTGGTGCAAAAGTTGTAACAGGATTCATTCTGACTGCATATTCCGATGTAACAAGTAGAATAGGCAGAATCATGTCAAAAGACTATTTTGACAATTAAATTAATTTTAGAAGGGACTAGGCCTAACTTTGCAGTTGTACAATTTCCAGAATATCTATGTGCTTGATTGGACTCAGTTGGGACAAATTGACCTGAATGAATTTGTAGAACATGTTTAGTACGATTTTAGGTTTATCTTTTGGAGTGTTTGACCTCAGTATTCAATATGATGTTTTCTATATTTTGATGATAGTTATTTAGGAGAAAACAAGAATGAGTGCTTTATAGGATGCTTTCCTAGGGTCATGGACACTGATGTTATGGACTCTCTTTGCAGTGTTGATATTGTTGCGTGTACTGTGAAGGGCAATACAGACTCTGCGGGACTGCGTCCTGCATGTTAGAACAGTGAGCATTAAGTTGAGAGGAAGGTATGCAATATAAATGCTGTAGTCTGAAGCCAGATGTCTGAGAAGTTACTCTAGCAGCCAACAGAGCAGAGAAAATTGGTCAAAGAATGTCCGCCCGATGTGCTAGTGGATCTTGTAACATATAAATGTACTTTGGCTGAGGCTGTACTCTTCCATGCAGTTTAATTAATACAATTCTTTCCAAAACGACACTCTGAAGAAACATTACTTAAAAACTGTTAGATTATTGCTTGAAATTTTGTGCACACATTATTTACTATTCTTTGATAAATGCAGATAATAAATTTATAAGCACTTCGGCGTTATATCAGTACAAAAACTAGCTTAAACTGCTTAGCTGGTCCAACCAATGTTCCACGGGGTATTATTTGGTAACCTGTAAGCACAAAGGATAGTACAACAATCAACAAACCCCAACAGCTTACAAGTCCCCAATTTACAGCTACCTTATTATTTTCTTACAACATGAAAAAACAGAAAGCAAAATGCAAGAGGAGGAGGAGGAGGCGCAATTTCAATTTCAAGGCACAATCTTGTAGGCTTTGACCTTATCAATCCAAGAAATGAAGGAATTCTTGGAATTCCTAAACCCTAAAAACCCATGCTCCTTACTCTTATTCATGCTCTGGATCATCGAAGCTCCGGACAAGACCAAATCACTAAACCACCACACCCCGACCTCATCAAGCTTTGTGGACTGTAACTGATTCTCCTTAACAATCTGCTCCCATACGCCTTCCTTCCCCTTCATAATCTCGACCAACCTCACCCTCTCAACACCCTCCTCCTCCCCAAACCCATACTCCTCAATCCCAAACTGCTCCGCCAAAACCTTCCACAAATGCTTCCACTTGAAAACGTCACCGTTGTGGATGTTAAAGGCTTCGTTTTTCGCATACGGGTCCACCGCCGCCCATATATGGTGCTCCGCTATCAGATCCGCATCCGAAGCAATCGCGTAACTTTCCCACGCATCTTTGGTCCCAGGAAACACCAATCGCTTCCCTTCATGTTTGCATATCGCGGCGTATACGCATAACGTCCCGATTATGTTCATCAAACTATAAGAAGAAAACCCCCATATTTGATCGGGTCTGTGTACGGACCATGTCAAACCCTCGTTTTTTTGCACCTGCTCAAACATGATATCTTCCAATGTGTAATAGAAATTCGGCAAGTCTAACCTAGGCATATCCTCCGTGAAAGGAGGATCGTGCGACACGCCTTTGCCGAACGACTCGAAAGGTCCGACGTAGTGTTTCGCTCCGGTTTGGAGACAGATGTGTCGGAGATCGGGAGCGTTTGGGATAACGGCGTTGAGGACGTTACGGAACATACGGCCGTTTATTTCACAGTTCTCGACCTCCGTGGATCTGCTGGCCCAGGTGACGTAGAAGATGTGAGTGACGTCGGTGAGTTGGGAGAGCTTTGCTTCCGTGTCGGCTGGGTCGGAGACGTCGCACTGGATGTAATCTATCGGGTGGTCGGCGTTCCACTCGGGACGTGTACGGCGTGCCACGCCGTAAACCCTCCATGGACCGCCAGGAGTGTCGGAGAGCGGTAAGATCTCGGCCAAACTGTTACCGACTATTCCGGTGATGCCCACAACTAATGCTACGCTCTGGTAGCTTCGTGGAGCTTCGTCTTCTTCGAATTTCTTCTGTAAAATTACAATCACAGATTTTAAGATACCATTTACAGAATAGAAATGACACTTCAATGAATAAAGACTGAACCTTGGCAGCGCCAATCGCACCGGCCCACCACCAGCTCATCTTTTTATCGGAGAGGAACTTTGCTTTCTCGTTGTGTAGCTAAAAGTTTATATGTGGCAAGTATACCGAGACGGTCTGGTATATATACGGCGAGAGAGAGCTTGAGAAGATTAAAGTGGAACGGCAAGTTTCCGTTTTTTGTGTACAAAATTCAAGTAGGCGTGGTACAATTCAGACGGAAACCATGGATAGCTACGTACAAGAGAAAATTAGGTATATTTGGTTAAAGTTTATTAATGGAATAAAATAAAATAAAATATTATTTTTTCATTTAAAACAGAGTTTATAATAGAATAAAAAAAAATAATTTGTATTACATTCAATTTTATTTTAAAAATGAAAAGCTTTTTATTTGAAAATTTAAAATAGAATATAAAATAATAAATAATTTTATACTATATTATATTATAAATTTTCCCTTCAAATAATATTTTACTATATATTTTGAACCGTTTCATTTTTCTCAAATAATAAACTTTTAATATTTCATTATTTATATTCCGTTCTTTTCTATTCTATTCCGTTCTATTCTATTAGAAATTTTATTTTTAACCAAAGAATTGGAAACTAAAATCTCTTATATATTTCCCGTCCTCTTATTGTTTTGATTGGATAGTATTAATTATTACGTCTTTTAATTGTGTTTGAAAACTTCCAATTTCTGTGAAATTAGGTTTTAGGGCGTGAACACTATTTGGATGCAAGTGACGATCACGTCCATATACATCACCCCCTTGATCATTCCTCAGAATTGGTTTAGAAAAAAAAGAGCGACAAGAAAAGAAAGAACAAAAATGCAATTTGGCAACGGTGAGTCAAATCCCCAATCTCCAACCAGTCAAAATAAAGGGCACTTTTCATAAGAGGGTTTGATTAGCTCTTTCACCTAAGATTATACACCAAAAGGTCAGACTCAATTTTGAGTCCTCACTTCAAGTTCATCGACAACAGCATTCATACAGAACCGAGAATATAGTTGAACAACTATGCTCTATTTACAGATTGAGAAGAACATTGACCCAGCTCCAAAACTTACGAGTTGAAGTTATGAATCACCCAGGCCAATAAAAACTAGTCATGTGAGCCAGTGTTGTAATATGTGGTCAACAAACCTTGCCTCTACCTAAACATTCGTCCTCCACGTTGTGTTGTTAGCCACGTTATCATGAGACCCCTCCAATGCAGCAACTTTTGCTGAGGTAGGCATGGCCTGCTTTACCCTCAAACCCTGAGGAAGTTCACAAGTTTCACTTACCGATGCGAATCTTAATTCTGCCGGAGGAATGAAGCAATCCATTGACAAGCCGGGAACGTTAAATGCAACTTCCTCGATTGCCCATGCTTCTTCCATTCTGGTCCTCTTGTGGCTCATTGCCGTATCTCCAAACCGGAAAAGAGTTACAACAGAACGTCCGGAATGAGCAATCATGATTCCGTCCACAGGCTTATAATCATCAAGGAAAGAATTGATTGTGGTCTCCCAGTACACAGCATCACCTCCATTGTTTTGGATTCTGGTCAAATGAGAGTCTTCTAAATGAACAAGGAGCCCTGTCTTTTGGCTAAAATAGCCAAACAACACATGCCTTATAATCTCTGCCGGCCCTTCGCTTCTAGCCTTCAAAGTCGCAGGATCAGCACATATCTTGAGGATAAAGCAATCATCTTCATTTATCCTCTTTTCCCCAATGCACCTTGCATTGGTAAACATGCTGGCAGTTGTCCTCGGATCAAGCCCCTGCAAAGAAAATTGAAACTGAGTCTCACAGTGTTTTAAGTTTGTGAACGGTCCTTTCATTTTTCAAAAAAAAAAAAAGTTTGTGAACAGTCGAACAAGTGAAAGATAACACTACGTTTCACCTGAAGTGCACGGCGTAATGGCCTAACAGGACCTTTTGCAGCATGTGGACCAAGCCAAGGTGTATGCCTCCACACAAGCTTACCATTGCAGCCAGCATGAACTTTACTTCCACCAAGTGCCAGTTCCACATACCACATGTCTGGATTCATTTGCCACAGAACAAAGCCACCAGACTCTGCAGCTTTGGAGGCATTCCGGTTCTTTGTAACTTTGTTCGCGGTCTCAAACTCAGAAGCTATCATCCTCACTTTTCCCATGGCATATGCATTGTGTATGGAGTTTTGAAGGTTTTGTCCTCCTGAAGCTGCCGTGTACTGCTGCAATATGTACTGAGCAGAAGATGTTTCCTGCCAGGTAAAGGCTAGCCTTAGTCTAGCCTTAGTCCTTAGAGACACCATAAGAAAGAAACATACCAAACACCACGTTTCTCTTAACTTATTTTCAAAGTACTGATACAGATACAGAAATGAACTCCTTTCGGTACAGTTTATTGTACTACCAAAACAACCATACTAACACGAAAAAACTGGTAGAAAGCTCAAAACAATTAGCATTACTAATTTGATGCCACCCATAATACCAAAGATCGCATCTTTAAGCAATAGACAAATAGAGAGAGAGAGAGAGAGAGACTAACTATTGGAGTGTCTTTAATACTAAGATGGGGCAAAGGCTCAGAGCTGCTAACGTGCACAGGAGCGAGCGGCGCACCCAAGACACCAAGCAACAACCTCAGATCGGACCGTTTGCACACATTCGAAGAGGCAACAGAGGGTGTTCTCGAAAGCTGTCCCTTCATCCACTGGCCCCACCTTCCCTCTGCCCTCGACTCACCGTCGTTGTCGTGGTCCAGGCCCTCCTTCAACGGCGACAATGTCTCCGCGGGCCTCAAGCTCCCCGATCTCCCAATAACCCACGTGTCAAGCTGCGCCACGCGTCGCCCACCACGTCCCCTCCTCCTCCTCAACAGACTCGACATGGGTGAAGCACTCCTCGCCGGGCTTTTCGCCCGAGACCTTGCTGGTGACAACCCTCTAACCACTTCCTGTTTCAGGGCCGAGAAAAACCCTTGTTTTCTCTCCATTACTCCCCAGAACTATACTATGCCTCACTCACTCACTCACTCACTCACTCCCTAGCACGAGAAAGAGCAAAACAGAAGCAAAACGGGAAGAGTATGTGCGCAATAAAGATGAAGCATAAAAACAGTAGTACTACTAGTATAAATTAAATATTGTCGCGAGCAGAGGTGTAGGAGAGGCGTGGATTGGAGCTGCTTTGGACAATTACTAAATTCCGTGTTTTCTGGCCTTCAAATTAAAAGGACAAAGGCTCTCCACTCCAGGGACCGTACCAGGCGATCTTGTCTCGTGACGGAAAATATAACGGCGAATAATGTATCGTGACGCCAGGAAATTCCCGCCGTTGCCGTTATCAACGGTCAACAGTGGGGTTTGTGTTAGGTTGGTAATATACATATAATAATATTTATCTACTTGTCCCTGCAACAAACAACTAAGAAAAGCTTCGTTTCTTACACTGTTGGGGCTTAGATGTAATGGAGTGACTAATCACCACGCCGAGCACGCCAATGCACTCTTTTTCTTCCTGATGTGATTTTTATAAGTTAAAAAACAAAAACAGCTTTTTATGATTTTTATAAGTCATAAAATTAAAAAAAATATCAAAATTAAAATTTCAAATAAATAAAAAATTTTAACAGAATTTAAAAATAAAAACAAAAAACAATACTGAAAACAAATAGGTCCTAAAAATTTGTTTGTTTCGGTATTGCCAGTTAACCTACTTTTAGATTTTTTACCTTTATTTTTAAATTGCATAAAATAACATCTTTTTATTTGAGTTTTTGACTTTTAATTTTAATTTATGTGCCATTGTTATTTTATAACAATTTAATTTACCATTCATTAAATATATTATTTAATTATTTGAAATTTATTACATAAAATTTTAATTTAGTTTAATTTATAAATAATGTAAATTTTTATATTTGATCATTATTTAATAAATATATTTTCACTCAAAATATCTTAGAATAACAAATTTAGTTTTTAATAATTAAAACATATATGAATAAAAAATATTAATGTATAGATAAATTCGTACTTAATTATTTGTTTATTTTGATAAATATGATGAAATTTTAATTAATATTTATAAATAAATCTTGTATAAGATATTAACAGAAATTTATTTTTATTTTTTAAAAAATTTAATTATTTGATATTTTATCTATTATCATTAATAAAATATAATTGCAATAATATTATTAATTAAATAATATTTATTTTGAAAAAGTAAAAGTCAATTTAACTGGACTAAATAGGCAAACTTCCTCAAATGCCGTATGGTAGTTCCCTTCCTAGGCCCTAGCTTCGTGAATCGTGTTGCCTATGTTGCTCCATCCATACAGTATCATTGGCCAATCAGGCAAACACTCCCGTGCTAATTAGTAATCATCTGGATCTGGTTTCACATGATAATGTGATTTGTTTTAAAGAGTGTATAGAGTTTAAGGTTTAATAAAATTATAAAATTGACTAAAAATTAGATAAAATTGAAAATTTTAAAATATAATTAAAAAAGATTGTTATTACGTATTAAAAAGAAATTATAAAATAAAAATTTATTTATTTATTTTAATTTATAAGAACTTATTAATTTACTAATTAATTAATAAATTGATAGGTTATTCAAATAAATAGAACCGAAAAGTTAAAAATTAAATATATCATAATTAGTCTCGTTGCGAGAGACTTAACTCTCCTTTAATTGTTAAGTTTTAGGTCATTTTTTTTGCTGGTAACTTGCCAATTAAAGATGAAGTAAATCCAGTTAATTAAAACACTACTTTAGAGAAGTTTTGATGTAAGAAACATAATCAATATAAGGTGAAATTGATGTTTGGGTGTCCATAATGAGTCTTTTTTATTAATAATTAAAATTTTAGGTATATATGATAATTACATAATGAGTTATATTAATAAATAATTTAAATTATACTTATATGATATAAGTAACATTAATTTGAACAGCTATGTCATAAAATGATATTTTTAAGAAACTTTTTTCTATGCGTCATGCTTAAGTTATTAGACAAAGAGATAGATATTTTCAACGAATCCTTATTTGTTAACCACTACTTTTTTGGGTCTTAAAGACAACTGTAGAGACTGAGAATGCGACTGCGACTGAAACATGCAACTTCCTGTTTTTGTTTATTACACAAAATGAAATCATGACGGGACGACAACACATGCGGCTCGAGGAAGGTTGAAAATGATGGCACTGTTTTCTGAAAGGCTTCCAAGTTCCAACCCCTCCCGAATATATCTATGATTATTACTTTGTAAGAATGCTCCAACTTATTGAACAAACACGGTGTCAAGAATCATGTGCAATCATACACTCGTTTGAAGAACATACCCCAAAATCACGTATCAAACCTTAATCATTGTCAATAATTATAAGTACATCAAACATGCGGCCAATTGTCTATTGGCTAACATACCTATTCACTGTTGTCTTACAAGGTGGTCCAAACTTTTAAGAGGTAGTCCAAATTCATTCAAACTGCTCCTCGGTTTTAGAAAAAGCTCAAATATAAGATTTGTGATGAATTAGTAAAATTAAATTAGATTTGACAGTCCATTAACTCCATAATTAAATCAAATCGAACCAAAACTGTGGATTATTGCATATGTTAATTAATCATGGTTTCTGTACACTTAATGTTTGCAGCAGGAAGAACCTAAACAGCATTTACTTATACCAGTAAATCACAAGCAAGAGGTTTCTTATATCCATTTCACGTACCTCACAGATTGATGAATGGTTATCTCTTTACCAAATCATATATATGAACATTAGATATAGATAATACATAGGATTTGAAAGTATACTCCTCTTATAATTTATGAACGGCGGTGCTTTTTGTATTATACGGTATAATCATAATTGATTGTTGGTTGGTTGATTGATTGATTGATTAATAAAGGTGCATTGGATAGGTATGAATCTGCAAACGTCAAGAAAAGAAAAACGGCATCGAAGTCAAAGAAGTTTTCCAAAGCTTGGAAAGACTACATTGTTTAAATTCAACGCGGTATCTCAATCTATATGAAGGAATATGACAAATTCAGAAGTTCAAAAATCTTCAGACAGCCCGCCACTTGATCCCAAGCAGTTCTTCACGAGTGATATTGTATAACAATATCGGTCGGTCTGATCAGAGACACGCAGGTTAAGGTTTCATGCAAGAACACGAACCAAAGTTGGAGCAGTCAATCTCAAACAATAACCTTGAGATAAATTAAATAAAGTGCAGATCGTTCAGAATTTATTTTTATATGTACTACTAATTATGTAACTATTAAGAAAGTTTGAATTCAACTTGTTGAATGATGATAATTTTTTTAATTTAAAATGATTAGTGATTAGAACAAGAAGATCTGGAGGCCCAAAAAGTGTTAGGCTCAATATGGTCTTTGAGTAGATGTGGCTAAATGGGCTACGAAAAGTACCATCACTTGGGCTGAGAATTTGAGTTGCTTGGTAATGGGATACACAGGTAACAGGGAATGTCAGTGACGATAACAAGCGCAGTTTGGTGCAATTCTATTTCTGGGGTTGGTTGAGATTTGGTGAAAGTTACAAACAGCATGCAAGTGCTGAATTCATATTGTTTTGTGGTTAAGCGATTGTTGAAGAACGTCAGGATACTAATGAAGCGTATACGAATTCCATACAAGTTTGTGGATATGGTTAAACATCAATATGTGTTATATGATCGTTGCTGGTTTTTGCCTATAATGCGTGCCGTCTCAGGACAGCCTTTTAGCATTCATTTGCTGCTTTTGATGTGCCCGTAAAGATAGGGTAAATGGGTAAAACACAATAGTTCAAATAAATTATTTAGAACGGATCGTGATCATTCGCAAATTGTGTTTTCGGATGAAAAATAAGTGTTTCAGTTGTCCATTCAAATCCGGAAAATGTTTACTGATAACGGGGTAGGTCTGCACTTGTACAATTTGGGGAAAAAGCTTTAAAGATGATGAGTTCTTGACTTAAAAAGTGAAATATGTCCAAGTCTTGGCACATAGAAATCGTGTGTGCACAATGAATCATCAAGCTGTCTCCCACAAGACAAATTACTGCTTGCCTTTACTCTTAAAATAGGAAAAGCTAATGACAGAGAGGACCTGCAAATTTGGTTAAGCTTTACGTAACATCTAGCATTACTGTCATCCATAAGTTACTAGTTTGAAGTTCCCCTATTAATAACGGCCTCTGTAATGAATTAAAGAGTCTGGATGTAAGGCTTATGTTTGCTAATGATAAGGACAAATAAGCTTATAATCTTGGAGCATTTCTTTTGTTTTAAACAACTAAACCTGAGTCTTCCATTCTTTGTTGTTTGCGTAAAGATTAGTGTTGGTGTTTGCCCGAGTATTCAATGAATTTTTGAATATGTCATAATTTGATGATTCAAAAGATCCCAAAAAAGTTCTAATACCTAGAGATGTTAAGAGAATTCATATGATTCATGTTTCAAACCTTCAGTAAAGAGCCTCTTTCGGCCACTTGAAACGCCATTAAGATGCCGAGTTTCAGAATTGCGAAAGTATCAAACTAACCATGATGTGTCCGCAGTGCCAAAACAAAACCACATGGCAGTATATATGATGCCTTTTTTTTTTTTCTTTCCTTCTTTTATCTCCAAAGGCACTTCCTAACGTCTCACCTAACATACTGGGATACTATAAATACCCATCTCTAGCACAGACTTTTGATCAGCTCATCAGATATCAATTCTGTTGCAACTTGATAGTCTCTTTAAGTGAAGCCTTCAGTTCAGGTGCAGATTTTGCGTACGTCCAAATACCAGGGAACAATATGAAGCCAAGCCTAGAAACCCTTCTTCTCGTTTCTCTTCTTTTCACTTCCTCTTTCTTCGAGGTCACATTGGCCGGTTCAGGTGGTTAATTAGACAACATACACTGTTTTTCCTTTCCATTTCTTCCGGCTCAAAACTTTCGAGCTGCTTTTATGGTTCCGTTTTCTGACTATATTTCTATGCTATGGTGCATGTTTGGATAGTTTTCTGTGATTCAAAGTGTGCTGTTAGGTGCTCAAAAGCAGGAGTTAAGGACCGGTGCTTGAAGTACTGTGGAATTTGTTGTGACAAATGCAACTGCGTGCCTTCTGGGACTTACGGTAACAAGGACGAGTGCCCTTGTTATAGGGACATGAAGAATTCCAAGGGCAAGTCCAAGTGCCCTTGAAACGAAAGTATGATCAAACACAGGTGGATCCTCAGATATCTTCGTCACGCCACATGTCCAACATGTGATAACATATTTGGAGGATGGTGTTAATTATGAAACTATATATGGAATTTTCTGTAATGTTTATGGATCCAAAATTTACGTATTGTGTTGTTGTTACATAAGCTATGAATGCAATAATATAAGTTTAGATACACTCTCGATATCTTTCTTCGAACTCTTTTCATGAGCAATCATATATCTGTAATCAGGTCACTGAAACTCTCAAGTAAACCTTGTCCAGGAAAGTGCTGTAAAGTCAGAACTCGAAAACTGTGTCATTTTAGTGCATCCGTTGAGAAATTTTGGTTACAATGGCAATTCATCAGATCGTGTGATTCAGTTTTAAATAGTAGAACAATTTGAGGAAAGCTCAGCCAAACAACAAAACGAAACTCGCATGACCACAGGCTGTTTCTTTCCACGATTAATTGGTTAAGACAGCCATTTGTGAAGTCGATGGTTGGAAAGAAGGAAATTGCCAACTCACGCATCGTTGATCATGCGTGATAAAATAACATGTCTGATAGTAATTCAGAGAATTTCAAAATGAATATAATCAAATTTGTCTTTATTGAGGAACTGTACTCAGGATCAGAAGTTACTTTCTTGAACAACCCTATACGAATTTATCGGATTTGTTATGCGTATGAATGGAAATCTTTATGAAATGCTGTCTTAACAAACTGTAGGAAAGAACAGACGAACGAGAACCAAACAAATCCAGAGAGGTGTCCTCAAGACAATGCTCTAGAGTGTTCCCTCTGCAAGCATATTCAGCTTCAACTTTTCTTTGATCTCACGTACATGATACTGGTTATGCGGAACTTTGAATCTCTTCTCGTTCGTCAGTTCACCTTTAGTTGATAACTTTGGAATTTTTGGAATGAAACTTTGCAACTTAACTCATCTGTTTATTCTATCTAATCGTACCTTTATATAGGCTTACAAATAAACTGAAAATCAAAGCAAATCTTCAACAAAATCAAATATTTTGATCATAATAAAATCAAGAAATTAACTTATCAAATCTTTAAGATTAAAAACAAACTAAGATCTATTTTAAAGGAATTTTAACAATTTTAAAATTTGAATTAATTTCTTACATTCCCTCTTAATTTAAATTTTCTGGAGCATATCTCTCCATCTTTAAAATATTTTGTGAAGCACTTCTCTTCACTAACATGTAATCATTAGAGCACGTATCTCCAAACTTCTTATTTGTGAAGCACATTTTCTTCACTGTATGATGCACTGTCTCATCATCTTACTATTGTTAATGCACTTTCTCACCAACCTACAAAAAAAAGTTTCTTTTGCAGTCACATCAGGAATCTTCTTGGCAACTTTTGCAGTGGCACCCTCATCTTCATCGGATGATTCCTTAGAATCACTATCATCAAAGCTATCACTTGACTCTACTTTTTTTTGAGTAGCCATTGGAAGATTTTTTTTTTTTTTTACTTCACTCAATCTCATAGTCTCTCAAGAATTTATAGCTTTGATATCATGTTAGAATTTTTGGGCTGCAACTTTACAACTTAACTCATCCATTTATTCTATCTGATCATGCCTTTATATAGGCTTACAAATAAACTGAAAATCAAAACAAATTTTCAACAAAATCAAATATTTGATCATAATAAAATATAATAAAATCAGGAAACTATCCTATCAAATCTGCAAGATTAAAAATAAAGTAAGACCTATTCTAAATTTTTTTTAACAATTTTAAAATTTGAATTAATTTTCTACGCGTACAATCACATGCATCATATCCAGAAGAAATGCAGTATATAACTCTTCTTTCTTTCAAAACCCAAACTCAGTATGGTAGACAAAATTTTATCACCTCGTAGTTTTCAGATAACACGCGTTTATTATGCCAGAACTCTAAGGTAATAATGACAGAGGCTCTTGCTTGGGATTACTAACAACAGCTCCACCCGAGGTTTGCCGTCTACGTCTCCGGATACACCATAAGCTGATGCCCGGTAAAATAACAATAAGAATTACTGCAATTAAAATAGAGACGCCCACTCTGTATCGCTGCTACCAGTTCCTGCCATAGGAGCCAATTGTTATTGAATAAAGATACAAAGAACTGCCCGGAGAAGAAAAAAGATACATTAATGTCCTAGTATTGTGGACAGAAAGCCAAACATCATTTAAGTACAACGCCAACCAAACACAAAAGAAGAGTATCCCCAATCTACAACTGTAGTAGAGGGAATGGTCCACGCTATACATAACATCTTAAATTTCAGCCGACTTTAGGATCCGACACAAATTATATTTAGTTCCCTTTTACAGGAATGATAAAATTCAAAAGCAAAAACAACATATATGATATGTGTGTGTGTGTGGCCATATGTACATGTTGTAGAGGACTGGTACAAATTAAAAGAAATTCAAGATGCACAATATCGAATGTCTCAGTGAGTCAGAGATGGGATAAAGAGGGAGCACCAAATGAAAATCACATACTTAGTTTGAGGCTCAAAATTCCAGTCAATTAGCTGATGGCTCCCAAGCCTGTCAGGTAACTGCACTCTATGTTCCTTCAACCGAAAAATTATATCCTACAAAAGACAGCAACAAGGAAGCATTATTTGAAAGTGGTCAGGTAACTGCACTCTATGCTCCCTCAACCACAAAATTACATCCTACAGATGACAACAAGGAGAACATTATTTGAAAGTGGTCATCGGGCAACATAATCCATGTATTCCATGAACAAAGTTGCATGTATAACAAACTAATCAAGATGAATTATAATTACCGTTGCAGTGTGATAAGAAATGTCATCAGAAGACTCAGCCGGAAAGATGGCCCATCGAAAAGTATCTTCACTCAAAGTGGAATTCCAAAGGCAATAACTCTAGTATTGGAACAATATAAGTTATATCTAAAATTAGTGAATGTAAAGATTCTGTTTCAGCTAAACTTCACCATACCTGTGAATTATGGACTTCCAACTCATGAGCGATGAACATTACTGTTTCTGTTAAGTTGGGCTTGATGGACAAGTTGTTCACGGTAATTAACACGTCAAATGTGATAATTCCAATGTGAAAGTCCCCTAAACTCAAATTGAAAAGGGGATAATTAGAATGCACTGCAATATAAGTTGCTATACAGAGAAGCTAAAAGGAGCCTAAATTAACACTAGAAGAAAAAACTGGTGGAAGTACCTTAGTATTTTAAAGTAATTATTAGATCCACAAATCTAAGAAATTATATGTTTCTGGATGCAAAAGAGTTGTTGAGCTAGTTTCTTATATAACACTATCACGTTCATTAAGAAATCAGCCAAATACAAAAAAATGGGAAATATTAGACATAATCTACCATGGAAGTTGCATCATCTGTGCATGGTGAACAATAGTAGCTATTTCTGTAAAGGATCAAGAAAAGCACCCTGTTGGCTGATAACTACATCCTACTGAAAAATTGCATAAATAACATCCATTAAATCGTGTATTTACAAATGTTTTAAGGTCGTTCGACAAAATCATTGAAGTCAACTGCCAACAACCTACTGTAATCCTATTAAAGAAAAGGAAACTACATTCAAACCGGACATGATTACTAAATTCATGCAAATTCTTTTAAATCAAACCAAAATACTTCTGCTCTGAATACAGCCAGTACTTAAGATAAATGAAACAGATAAATATGGAGTAAAGAAACTTGATGATACGGAAATTCCAAGAAAAATAAAGTTCTTGAAACCCCTTAATTCTATTGAATCAAAACCCTAATCTTTTTATTCTAAAAACATGCTAGATCAAACCCCAAATCATAAGTTTGAGACCCAATCTTAAAAAAATCAGAAATCAATTTACTTTGTAAGTACTTACTTATTGATCTAAATCAATTTCTTGAAGTAACCATAAAGACATTCACGTCTCACTTGAAGAACTAAATTCTGAAATTTTATTAATCATTTAATCTAGAGTTACAAGGATATAATAAGGTATAAATACCTTGACCAAGTCTTAACCATAATAGTAATGAGTTTGTAAGCCCATTTAATAAAAACTAGGCTAATCCTAACAAATCTAGGAGCATCTAGCCTATTGGACATAATCTAATCCAAGTCCTTTTAAGAATGTGCTAAACACATTAAAACAAATAAGTCTCAAAATAACCCAGACAAATACAACATATGCTACTAACTAAAAGAACAGCCCATAAATAAGTCCTTGGGCCTAAAATAAGAGATAATAAATAATAAGCCCAAAT
>JANZXR010000002.1:2952766-2963243 GCA_027575705.1 Erythroxylum echinodendron | reverse complement strand
GATGATGGCTATTGGGTATTAAATATAGGGATCTCAAATGGGTCAATGACCCTTTCCCTCTCTCTTTCAAAATGAACTAACATGATGGTTGGTACAAGATATATATAAGTTTTAGAAACTTATGAAAGTTAATCTTAACCATCAAAGAAACAAATTAAGAGAAAGAAGACTAGAGGGAATAAATCTTTGTCAAGAACGTCGCTAAATTATGGATACAGGTTTGTCTTTATTAATGTTCGATCCATGAATGTATTTACACCCTAATACAGTTCATGGCAGGGAAACTAACCACATCATTCAACAAAGGGTAAATTATTTTCCCTTTTTCAGTGCTTGATAAATACATAGATTTTTTTTATTACTTACCAATGAAAATGCAATATAATGTTTTAATTGATACAAAAACGCTGTTTAAGCTACAAAACTTTACAAAGTTGTAAAGTTTTAATTGATACAAGAACGCTGTTTAAGCTACAAAACTTAACCATACCTGTGAATTCTGTACTTCCAACTCATGGGCGATGAACATTGCTGTTTCTGTTAAGTTGGGCTTGATGGACAAGTTGTTGACACTAATTAACATGTCAAATGTGATAAATACAATGTGGAAGTCCCCTAAATTCAAATTGAGAAGGGGATAATTAGAATAGAATATAACTCAAGTCTCTAACCAGAGAAGCTAAAAGCAGCGTAAATTAACACCAGAAGCAAACACTGGTGGAAGTACCTTAGTATTTTAAAGTAATTATATGATCCATAAATCACAGGAATTATAGGTGACTGGGTGCAAAAGAGTTGTTGAGCTAGTTTCTTATATAACACTATCACGTTCATTAAGAAATCAGCCAAATACAAAAAACGGGAAATATTAGACATATTCTACCATAGAAGTTGCACGAACCGTGCATGGTGAACAATACCAGCTATTTCTGTAAAGGATCAGGAAAAGCACCTTGTTGGCTGATAACTATATACTACTGAAAAATCGCATAACTAACATCCAATAAATCATGCATTTACGGATGCTAGAATGGCATTGAACAAAATCATTGAAGTCTGCCAACTACCTACTGAAACCCTATCACATAAAAGAAAACTATATTCAAACCTTACATGATGGCCAAATCCATGCAAATTCTTTTAAATCAAAACCAAAATACTTCCACTCTGAATACTGCCAGTACTGAAGATAAATGAAACAGATAAATATGGAGTAAAGAAACTTGAATTAGTTACATTTTTCATATAATGACTGCAGTTCCGGTTATAACCTATAAGTGTCAAGTAATGTTAAGTAAATTAAGAGATGGACAAACTTGTTATACTTAGACGTCAAATGATTAAGCTCCAGTTAGAATATGTTCATAACAGAGAGCCCCTAAAACCATGGATAACTTCCCAAATTCTGCTCCACCTCAAAATTTCTTTGATTCCAATGCTAAACGGAAAAAAAATGGTAGTAGATGTTTCCATAAAATAGAGGACATGTTCTTAAACAACAAAATGCAAATTGACATCTATGAGAAGTATGGCCAACAACACAGGCAACAAATTTATTATAGCTGCAAACATTCACTAGTGAACCATCTGGAAGAAAATCAGGAGGTAATCCAACTGTGGAGTTGGGTGGAGGCATTGCTTCACCTGTATTACTAGTAGGGAGCACCACAGGCGGAGATTGCACACTAGAACTTGCCAGCCTCTTGGATAATTTAGAGCAATTAGTTTTCTAGAACCCAATTTTGTTATTCTCTCTATCATATTTCACAAGTGTATTACGGACAATAATTCCTGTTCAAGTAATAAAATAGTAAAACAAAACAATTTTGTACTTCAAGATAAAGTATAAAAGGACAAAAGTGGGAGAGATGAAGAATTAGGAATTGGGTCTGGCCTAGTGGAAGGCAAGGGTCTGGCCTGGTGGAAGGCAAGGGCCATAAGAAAGCGTGCATCTGGTATGAATAGCATATGCAGTTGATAAAAAATGAGAGAGAGAAGTCATGATAAATGCAGGAAGATACCTCCTAAAAGAGTTGTTGGATCATTTCCATTCTGGAAGATTCCCAAGCAATAAGCACCACTTACCCTTGTATGCTACAGAAAATGGAACAAGATGAATTGGGAAGAAAAAAGAGGAAGTGAACAGGAAGAGGTGGACATAAAAACAGAGAAGGGAGATCCAAAGGTTAAATATAAACAAATTACTTGAAGTTGTTGCAGATGAAGAGGAGAGGCTCCAAATAATGAATCATGACTAGGCAATTACTCGAAATAGATAGTTCTCTAGACATAGAGTCAATTTCTGACCATTACCGAAAACCATGTCCACATAGGGGAAAACTTTTGATAGCTCAGAAACTTCCCTACATCACATTTCAGGTGACAAAGACAAACAGGTTCATCAGATTTGAAGAGACAAAGGATTGAACTGAAAAGGGGGAAAATAGTTGAAGAAAAGTACTTTTTGTATTCTTATCAAGAATAATAACTTCCAGCACAGTAAAACAAACATCATTGTAACTAGGATCAGGGCCATGCATCTGTTTGAGGGATTGGATTTCCTTCATAATCTGCATTTTGATAGAAAATTCGATGTAAATCGATTATGCAACTACAGTTTCATTTATAACCTGAAAGGAAACAGGTATCAGTTTCTAAGCAATATTCTCCAGATACATAAGCAAACAAAACTTGGCTATGGGAATATGCTTAAAAGAGTTTAAGCTACAAAAGAGCATGCATAGTTCCAGTTTTGGCTTAAGTCATATAGAGCACAGTAACACCAGATGTAGCTACCTTTATAGGGAGATCTACAACTACAACGTACGCCAACAAAGACAAACAGGACATATATATCTATATATACCATGAAAGCTAAGGAAGATCTTTCCCCTAAATCTAGTCCTGTTTGAGTAACTCAATGATCTTTTATTACTCATTACGTGCTAGTGTTTTTACCTTACGATTTTCAGATACAGAATATTGTCCTGTGCAAGATTATAACTGAAGAGAAAGAAAAGCTTTGCCCAACTCAATGACTTAAGTAGAAAAAGGGTAAGGCATGGTCTAAATACGCGCGTGTGTGTGTGTGTGTGTGTGTGTGTTGCTGATTATGTTCCTTAAGAATTTTATTCCCTTAAGAATCAAAGGGAAAAATATTAGTTGAAACTCAAGGAATAACACATTTCTGGAACAATAGTACATGAACTTTTGCATAATGCATTGTTCTTTTTCTGTTCTTTTGCTCTTATCAGAAAATGAAGTTTTTAAGGTGAGTTGGTACCTAAGAGGCAAGAGCCGTTGCAGATTATGATCCAAATAGCAGGACTTTTATTTTTGGTTGACTTGGACAAAGTAGTTTGTTTGGAATACAAAACTATATTATAATCAACTATCAGATGAAAAGAGAAAGCCCTGAAAAATCTTCAACAGTTTTCGATAATTTTTTATTGAGAAAAAACAAAAAACAGAAGAATTTATGTTTTTAGAGAAATTAGCTGTCTTAGCAGAAAACTATGCTCATTTTGGCATTAGATACATGTAAATGGATCATTCTAAACCCCTGACTTTGTGTTACAGTTTGATCCAATGGAAAGGTATAGGACTTGGATCCCACATTGATTAAATACAAAATTGGTGTAGGATTTATAAGGACTTTGGGCTCTCCACTCTCATAAGCTAGCTTTTGGAATGCGGCTCTCCTAAAGTTCTTATAACTTTGCTCTACTAGTGCAGATAATCTGAAACGGTGATAATATTCACATCATCCAATGCATTAAGCCACACATCTGCAGACATGTTGACAGGAGCCTACATCTGCTGGAAGAAAGTACCTGAATTGTTTGTGGTTGTGGCAAGAAATGTAAGGCAAAACTGGGAAGAATTGAAAGGATAAAAGTTCAAATAAAGTTCTATCATTTCCTGCAAATGAATTGCAAACCGACAGTGCATCTTGGATACAGGAACACTTGGAGGGCGTTCCTTCATATTGATGAAACAAGACTCCAGACTTCAACACAAACCCGTGACACTGCCTACCATCATCAACTCTGCCACCATCAGAACATTACAAGAAGAAATCACAGTAGCAAAAATATACCCAGTAGGCCTCACACTACCCTCCAAAAGCATACACTTTAGCAACACAATGACTTCCAATGACAACCCATGTTGCCAGTACCCATCCATCAACGCACCCCAAGACACCACTATCCTTTCACGCGTATCACCAAACAGCTTACGGGCGTTCCTGACCTCGTTGCAATTGGAATGAGAATTTATCAAAGAGTTGGCCTCATATGCGTTCTCTTCGGAAGATGGATTGGACACAATCAAAAGGGCATGCACAATTTTTCCAATTTTCAGGTTCTTGGTATCTGCTGATAGTAATAATAGTTTCAGAGGGTCTTGGACACAGAAGGCTACCCTCGCTAGCTTCAACATTGCTTTGAGTGATACTCCAAATCCAAACGCGCCATAAGGTCACTTCTTTGTCATGAAATGGCATTGGCATAATACCGATATGTGCATATGGCTTTTGTACTCCAAAGGACACAGTATGAGACAAGGAGGACATTCTAGGACTGGTTACATAGATTGTAATGCTGCTTAGCTGAGACGGGTAACAGTCATTTAATACATACCTGCCTCCAATCCTGGCAGGTGCAACGTCGTAAGAATTAAGGATGGGATTAAAATAAAATTATTTTAGTATAAATGAAATGATCGGTTATATAATAGTAGTTATTAATAATTACTATTGTACATTGAACTGATATTAATTACTAATAATAACTAAGGTTAATTTACCATTATTTTATAATTAATTTTACAAATATTTTTTAAATTAGCAATATTTTTCTAATTTGATATTTATTTAATAAAATATTTTAAATTCGAAATATCTTTAACAGAAATATTTTAAAATATTTATGAAAATTTTAATTCTAATAATAATATTATTATAATAATAATTAAAAATATTACATAAATATTAATTTATAAAATTAATTTATCTCTAATCTTATTCAATATTTAATTATTATAACTAAAAATATAACTATATTAATTTTATCAATTAAACAAAATTAAAATATAAATATAGAATCCCTAAATCAAGTGCCTTTTTTTTATTTTGATGGTAAAAGTTCAATTATAATTATATCATATCATAATTCTACCCTAGTCTGTATTGCGAAGTTTTTTTTTTTTGAATAAAGGAACCCGCAGCTGCTATCCTTTAGATACGCACTGGATAAACTTCCGAATTGACGCAATAGCTTGCAAATCACGCCAACCGAGTACTCCGCGCTAGGCAAGTCCTGTACGACAAACTCGATTGAGAGAATATAGGTAGGAAAATTCGAATACAAAACCTTTTGACCCTGTGCCTTTCCACTCTAACTCGACCACCCCTAGGGGTTGTATTGCAAAGATGGTTTAAAAGATTTAGTGCACTAGATCTCCTGACTTTTGATAGATAAGGTTATCATTCCAATCTAAGATTATATTCCAATTTAATTATATTTCTAATTTCTTATTACGCCAAATTTTTAAAATACTTGTTCCTGTTCAATGGTGGATAAAATCTTCTCCTAAATTCTCTATTTGAATCAAACATATTAAAGGTCACGAAGCTCTGTCCTTTGTTTTTCTTCTTGGGGTAATCTGATAGGCTCTTTTGAATGTCAGGTTGATATAGTATCTGTTCTTTGAACAGATTAACATTAATGTCTGAAGCAATCCCCATTCCTTCGAAAGAACACTTCAAAGTGGAGTTACTACTAACCCTATTCCTAATTTATGTTTAATCTTTACTTATCACAATGATTGGTTAGTGACTTCTAATCCCTTTACAAACCTTGGAGCTTTGATGTACAGAGAAAATGCACCTGTACATGCATGTGTAAATACTTTTTTTTTTATGTGTAAATATTAATTATGCAATTAGAAATAGTTTAATTAAAAAATTCTAATAATAAAAATTAACTAAAATCGAATTTAATTTTTCTTGTAATCTCATCATTTATTTATCTATATTTAAAATTAGTATATTTAAATTTGGCTTGAATTCAAATTTAAGTATTAAAATTTAGTTAAGTTTGAGTGTTGATTTGACAAGTTTGAATTTCACTTGTTAATTTCACTTGCATATATACATCAAACTTAAATTTTAATTAAGTTAGATTTTAATATAATTAAAAATAAAATAAATTTAAACTAGAGTTTAAACGTTAAATTCAATTAATTGCCACTTCTAAATATTATGAAATATTAACTGAACTAGTGTTAATGGATTTTAATAATTATTTAAGAAGACCCGTTGATTTAGTTTTAATTATTAATTTATCAAATAATTTATTTTAAAAAAATATATCTTAATATATGCATTTTTATAACAACAATTACAACAACAACAACAACAACAACAACAACAATAATAATAACACAGTTTATTAATTTAATAGTTAAATTGACTATTAACTAAGTTAAATAAATTATAAAATATGTTTAATAATTCTCTTTAGCTATTAATTTTATGACACTTTCTAAATACTTTTAATTAAAATATTAACACAAATATTTATTTCTCTATAACTATTAAATTTTGCAACACTAAATCAAGTTCGAAATGCTTTTAACTAATATATTAATATGCATTAAAGCTTTGAAAAGGAATACTATTTTCTTTCCAGTATATATTTAAATAATTATTGAGTTTTTAAGACAAATGTTTTAAGACATGATAAAAAAAATGATTCAATTTGAATGATTCAATTTGACATAATTAAAAGTTAACAAGTCAAATCAATTTAATTTAATAGATCTGATTGTTAAAATTACTATCTTCAATGTCATGTAGACAGACTCAACCTTTATTTGTACAGCATTTCACGGGAAAAATATTTTTGATTCTCGTTACTTGAAGAGCTATGAAGGAGAGATTCGTGAGTGGCTATCCAGGCTTAAGCATTTTCATAATAAATCAAGAAACTGGAAAAAAAAATATAGAGATGTGTGATTAAAATTTTTTAATTAATTTAAATTCATCATACTAAAATAAAGCATGTGATCATTTGCTTTCTTATTTGTGCTTTTAGGTGATATGCATTATATACATATGTATATGAGAGAGACAACAATTCTTATTACCATCTATGAATACATTAATCATTCAATTATTTATTAAATATTAATCATAGCAAAGCAAACTAATTAAGCATAGCAATCATATTTCAACATTACCTTAATTGTCTTGTAATTTTAATTTCTCCATTTCCGATTACCAATACTAAGGATAAGCCAAATAATACGCAATAGCAAGACAAGTTTACAATAACTCCAACCTTACAATCAAATTAATTCAACCTTACAATAACTCCAATCTAACATTAACGAATATCTATCAGGGGAATGTGACAAATCTTGGGCCAATCTTCACCCTTCCCCCGCTCACACCTTTTCTCCAGTAAAGGACAACTCCGGATAAACAGATAAACAAGGGAGGAGGGCAGGCACTCTTCTGGCAAGCACTGGAGCTTGGGGCAGTTACAGATCCACAGTTTTTTAAGAGAAGTGAGACTTTGAAGTCCTTTAGAGTTAAGAGATTCCAAATCAGCAAAACGCAGTATTTGAAGATAAGTAATAGTGGAAGGTAGCCCCTCTTCCGGCACAGATTTCAGCTTAGGACAATTGCCGATTGATAACCCTTTGAGATTACTGAGTTGTTGAATCTTGCTGTTGACAACAGATTCTAAGTTTTGTAAATTTTCTATGTGCAAAAGGGTGAGGCAGGAGGGGACCTCTTCAAACACAGATGTCAGCTTAGGACATTCGCGGACTGATAACTTCTTGAGATTAGTGAGTTGTTGAATCTTGTTCGCAACAGATTCTAAGTTTTGTAATTTCCACATGCGAAGCGAGTTGAGAGAGGAGGGGAGCTCCTCTTCCGACACTGATTTCAGCTTAGGACAATTGCTGACTGATAACTCCTTGAGATTAGTGAGTTGTTGAATCTTGCTGTCGACAACAAATTCCAAGTTTTGTAATTCACATATGCTCAAACAAATGAGGGAGGAGGGGAGCCCCTCTTCTGGCAACAATCGGAGCTTTCGACATCTACTAATAGACAAACTTTGAAGAGAAGTGAGATGTTGAAACCCCTTGTACTCGAGGGATTTCAGATTTGGAAAAATACTGATTTCAAGAGAGATAAGTGTGGGTGGGAGTAGTGATTCCTCAGGGAAGCATTTTGCATGTTTGTAGCCACCTAAGTGAAATTTCAAAAGAGAGGGGAGACACTGCAAATTCCACTGATTGCGTCCATTTATGAGTTCAGTGCAACCAACAATTTCAAGCCTTTGTAGTTTTAAAGGCAAGCCTCCTTCAGGAAACGACTCAAGCTTTCGGCAATTCCAAATGACCAACACCTCAAGGGAATAGAGTAGGGAGTGCATAGACTCTGGCAACCATTTCAAATTTGAGCATTGCTTTAACTCAAGACTTTGCAAATTAGGAGTTTTTAGTCCCACTTCAGGAAATGATACTAAATTGGAACACTGGCTGATTCGCAAGGAGAGGAGAGATACATAGTTTCCATTAATCGTCTCAAAGTTTGGACAACCCTCAATACTTAGATGCTTTAAGTTGGAGAAGGACTCTAAGGGGAAACACTTCAAGAAATCAACCTGGACAATTGTAACTTCTTCTAAAGCGTCGAACAGACCACAACAACCCAATTGCTCTATTCTTTCGGGCAGAGGATCTTGGAATCTAAAAACTGAAAGCCGACGGCCTCTGCTTAAAGTCAGACCATGCAAATCCACAAGTCTCTCACATCCCCTGGTCTCGAGTGTAGTCAACGAAGGAAGATATCGAGGCAGAGACTGTTTGAATGCAGGACAATTGATTATGTAGAGATCTTGAAGGAGATGGAAAACTTCCTCTTCATTTCCACACGTAACCCATTCCTGCCACAGTGGCATGTTTTCAAACCTTAAAACTTCAAGGCATTGAAATGGCTTCTTCATGGATGTACATCTACCATAGAACTCAGGACCAATCAATACAATTCCTGGAAAATCTGTAATTGAGAGTTCTTTCAGGCGCACTAGCTGCCCAAGTGGTGGTAGTTCGCAAAAGTGTTTACAACCATCAAGCTTCAACTTTACTACTCCTAATAAAGGAGATCCTCCATCAATCCAATATGGAAATCTTGTGCCCCCGTACCCACTAATTCTAAGAGTTTCCACATTTTCATGAGGTTCCAATTGCTCCAGTAAACATCTGGTTTGCATTGAATCATCAACATCACCCTTCCAAAACAATTCCAACTCCTTAAGATGTATTTTCCCTTTGACGTTGGCCCTTAAAGCTTCTTCTACATCCTTAACATTTTCAAGATTCCTGATAATAAGACGTCCTCTCAATTGCTGAAGATTCCTCAACTCTTGAATACTAGACCCACTGTTCTTTCCAATGACGAAATCACTCAACCTTTGGAGCTTCATTAATTTACCCATTCGTGGTGGCATCTTTTGCAAGTGAGTCCCCTCAATATTAAGAACACACAAGTTGGCCAAATTTCCCAAGTTTAGCGGTAACTCGACAAGATTACGACAATGCACCAACAATAAAATTTCCAAATTATACAAATAACACAAAAATTCAGGCAATATTTTGATTGATGTTTCAGAGAGATTCAAGTGTCGAAGATGCTTTAAATTGCGGATTGAATCATGTAAGTTTGATACGCTACGATACTGAAATAAGGACAGTACTCGTAAGCGCTCAAGTTTTGGAAGTATATCATAAATTACCTTTCGATCAATTTTATGGTATGCTCTCCCTATAATTGGTAAGAAAGTGCGCAGTAGTGGAGCACTGGTAATGGCTTCAGAATTGTTGGAGAGCAAACTTTTTCTTGGAATATAAGATAGGTGACGTGTCCTCGGTGTGACCTTGCACGAATCATTGTCATCATCCAATCTGAAACAAAATTCTCCAGCCACAGATCTAGCCAGGTCATTGATGAGGTCATGCATAATGAAGTTGCCTCCGTTTGGATTGAAAAAAGACCTTGACACAAGATCATGGAAGTACTCCTCACCAATGACTTCCCTCTCCATGCTGAATCCCGCTTGGCCTAGAAACCCCTCTCCCATCCATAAGAGTACCAATTCCTCCTTTTTAAACCGATAACCCTTAGGAAGTATCGCACAATAAGCAAAGCACTGCTTCAAAGGAGATGGAAGAAAATGGTAGCTCAATCTTAAAGCTGGAATAATGTTGTCTTCTGGTAAATTCCAAATATCGTTCTTCAAAACTCTCTCCCATTCTTCTGGTTTTCGTTTGGAACGCAGGAGACCACCCAATGATTTTGCTGCCAAAGGTAAGCCGTCGCACTTTTTCGCTATTTCTCTGCCAATCTCTTCTAAGTTTGGATATGCACTAGAGCTCCTCCCATCAAATGCATGTT
>JANZXR010000002.1:2928196-2948957 GCA_027575705.1 Erythroxylum echinodendron | reverse complement strand
GATCAGGGCCATGGATCTGTTTGAGGGATTGGATTTCCTTCATAATCTGCATTTTGATAGAAAATTCGATGTAAATCAATTATGCAATTACAGTTTCATTTACAACCTGAAAGGAAATAGGTATCAGTTTCTATGCAATATTCTCCAGGTACGGAAGCAAACACAACTTGGCCATGGGAATATGCTTAAAAGAGTTTAAGCTACAAAAGAGCATGCCAGTTTTGGCTTAATTCATACAAAGCACAGTAACACTAGATGTAGCTACCTTTGTAGGTAGATCTAAAACTAGAAGGTATGCCAACAAAGATTCCCAATCCAGGAGGTCAATTTCATCACTTAAGAAGGGAAAAAATGCAACTCTCTTAGATAACCTACATAGAAACTAAATTAACAATTGCGAAGGGCAAGTTAAGATGTTGCAGTAAGATATGAGAAATCCGCATACTGAGAAATCCGCATGGTTCACAACCTCCTCAGTACAGCTTTTACACACCTAATCACGCTGGCTTTAAAACTAAGCAGCTCATAGTCCAAGATTAGAACTGCAAATAATCAAATAATTTTATCATGAACAGGACCTTTTCCTTTTCAAGAAGTATGACCACAATTCCTTTCATAATAGTCGAGATTGCTTTCCATAATGCTTTACTAAGAAACAGAGGAACTCAAGAAGAAGAAAAAAGAGGAAGCAGCAATATAAAGGTGAAAACACACAGTATAGAGCATGAATCGAATCCAAGAGGAAGCAGCAATTTAAAGGTGAAAACACACAGTATAGAGAATGAATCGAATCCGTAGAAGGGCTTTACAAACATGCTTTTCTATGCAACTAAAAAAGTTACTGAAGATATCTTACAGCATCTTTAAAGGCACGAAAAGCTTCTTCTGGAAAGTAAGCATAGGTAGTCCCACTATCCATAACAGTTCCATGCTTTCCATCAAAGATTTTTGGATTCAATTTCAAAGGCTTTCCAGCAATATGTATTTCCTTGAGATCAATATTGTAATAAGGACTGCCAGCCAAAAACTACATCATATGTGTGAGATGTACTAAATGTAAAACCTAAAAAACAACTAATTTCCAATTTGGAGAATGATTTATACCTACGGAAGGGGTCAGAGTGGGAGAAAATCATGTCTTGGGGAGGAGAAATTCTTCCAAGAACCATTGCACCACCACCCAAATCCATCCCACCATAGCACAACGAAAACGAGTCACTAATGACACCTTTGTCCACAAGTTGATCCACAATACTAAGCCGACCAGCACCCAAACCCATTATCCCGTCAGCACGTTGACTATAAAGATCACCAGTTTCCAGGTTCTCACATCCAAACACAGCTCGTTGGGGTGCAAGTTCACTTCCATTGCCAAAAGAAATAACATCCTCCGCAAGAATGCCACTGCTTGAACTCTTTTCAGCATACCGTCTTTCATAAATGCACAGCTTTCCTTCATCGTCACAGTTACAACTAGGATTGCAACTCACATATTGATAAGTGCTGGACAATTCTGGTTGAAACATGGGATCCTAAATACAGCAAATTCACTCTCAGACAACTAATAAAGAATTTATATACAAAATTTCAGTTAAACTGACCAATTTAATTGCACATTCCAAGGTAATTAGACAAACATCTAAATTTTCTCCTTACAACGAACTTGAACCAGAAGTATTCTAACTACTAAATCTAAAACGTTCAAGAAGCGAAACAAAGGACAAACCTGGTGGTTGCCGCACTGCTCACAGCCCGAGCACGGAACATACGTGACGGTACTACCTGTGTCCACTATAAGAGCGAAAGCTTGAGGAGGCGTCCCAACATATAACCTTGTCGTATAATAACTGCACAAATCAATCCAAAAAAAGATCAGCATTAAATCTCTGATTGAAAAACAGAAGTCAGCTACAGAGAGCAATACCCATGGGAGAGAAGATCATCATAGAGTGGCATATGAGCCTTGGGAAGGTTGGAGTTCTGAAGATGCCGTCGGCTATAATCGCCTGTTCTCCGGTGAAGCGAGACATTAGGAGTGGAGAGGTGGAGAGGGATAATCATCGGAAGCGGATCGGGAGCAGAGAAAACGACGACACGGTGAATAGTTAGAAGAATTAAGACGAGAAAGTAAGAGGCGAGAGAGTAATGGCGAGACATGGCGGAGGAGACGGCGGTAGAAGGTCGACACCGTTCTCTTATTTCTTCTTCTTGTTCCTTGAAACGTTTTGAGAATAATGAGATTTGCGAAAAGCAACTTTGCTTCGTCAATGTAACATCCCCATTACGTGACCACAACATATTACCCACAGATTAGATGATATAAATATTTTATTTAACCTACAAGTTCCATTTTCTTAATGATTATCTCTCAACTCGTGCGGCTCTTTTTTATTAATCAAGTGTTAGGTTTAAGTATTTAGTTAAAGTTTCAGTTTCGAAACCTTCAGCCTTGCACGACGACAGAGACGGAACAACGACAATTTAATTCCCTACCCCGAGTATATATGTCTTTACCATCAAACGCTGCAGTATTACAAACGTGAAACATCCATTTCAATGTCAAGTTCCATATATAGAGCAAGAAGATGTTAAACGAGTGCTCTTTATAAAAGCGAGTTCGGGCTTTTCGAACCGACCCAAAACTCAATCGGTTTCAAGGTTTTCGGACCGGCCTATTGTCGTTCCAAGGACTAACAGACTTGATGTTAGGATCAACATTAAGAGAAGGCTCGAAATGTACAGTTTTGAACGAGAACCTTAAACATATACCAATTCTTATAATTCTAATCTCCCTTTCGAATGATTGTACACAAAAATTCAAGTTAGTTTGTATACTGGTCGCAGATCATCTCTATCCAGGCCTAGAAAAAAAAATGACAACTAATCTGTCTACAACAACCGTTGTTGACCAACAAGCTACAGCAAGTGAGAGCTACAAACTCAACATCAACCATGAAGGAGAAGCTCCCAACAACATTTGACCCTACAAGAAAAGTGAAAGAATAAGTAAAAGTAGCCATTGACAACAGTTGGTGAAAGATTCTAATTAGAAGGCTGACCTCATACTTGTACTAATCCATTTGTATGGCCCTTGTTCTTAGTGAACCAATCAATCACCTTCTTGCCATACATGTGGGTCTTCAACGTTCGAGCATTTACCTTTATCAGGTGTACTAAAGCAAAATGCACAGGTCCAAGATCCTGCCACAATTGTATCATATCATTAACCGAAACAATACAATCTAAAGCATTTGCATACTCATATGATGTGGGAATGACAATGATATTAACCTTTGAACGTGCTAGTGAGGCTTGGATTACATAGTTCCCATATGCATCCACGAGGAGCATATGAACAAGGTCGTTTTGAAGAATCTCCACGATGATATGTATCGATTGTTCATCTGTCGTATCTGCCAAGCACTTCTCCACTACATTACTGCCATACTTGTTGAAGGAAAGAGCTGTGAAATTCCCCTGAAGCTGTGCGAGAAGACTTGCAGTGAAATGTGGCACCTTCAGTTCCAATATGTGCTGTACTACATAGTTTCTGGAGGGAACAATTTGAGAAAAATCAGACTCAAACAGAACAATGGATGTTGGTCAAGATGTAAAGCATCGATAATGTTTGAAGTAAAGCAAACCCAAAAGGATCTTGTGCCAGTTCTAGTGCATTAGATGCTATCGAAGTCACCAGGTTATCTCTAGTTTCTCCAAAGGAGTAATCGATACAAGTCTGTAGGACACAGCATCCAATTTTGTCTGTTGCAATGTGAAAGCAATTTGCTGCTACCACATGAAGAAAATACTGCAAGTTTATGAAAAAGCACAAATCATGAGTTTCTTTCTAGCTAAAATTTCTACTACGGAAAAACAAAGTCCACAATAAAACCATGGCAATATACGTTACATGAATAGAGTTTATAGAATAACAAAAGTCAATTAACAATATCAGCTACATGAATGTTAGCCACAATACGTAAATTTATGCAGTATATTCTAATCAGAATTTATAGAAAGTTGAGTTTGCAGCATCATAATTTAAAGCAGAGTGGCCATTGAAGTCCTCTAAATCTGCTGCCACCAATTTTTTGGGAAATTGAAAGCCAACATCAAATTCAAGTTGTTGATATGTTAAATCTCCAAAAGTTTTGTCCTCAAATTGCATTGAGGTCAATTAACGTTCCAAATTTCATTGCCAATTGTGCAGAGCACAGGCAACATGCTGAAACATGATAATCCTGATCAATGAGTAAACTTAATTTTAAGCCATCTGAAATCATAAATGACCATCCTCTACCTGCTTTTGTAAGCAGTCAGAAATTTGACCACAACCTCGAAATTTCAATTAGGAAACAAGAACTCAAAACTTTGCTTTGACTTTGATGGATAAAAACACAATTTGTTGTCCTGCAGGATTCCAGCTTAGACAGTTGAGAATCACAAACCAAATAATCACCAACTGTAACAGAACAACCGCTAACACCAAAGATAGGGAATAAGCAGACTACACACTATAAGGGAATGAAATTTTCCATCTGTCCTCTCATATCACAAAGAAATTCATAGCTGCCATGATTTACAGTTCAAATTGCTTGTTTGGCTCACTCAGGTTTTCGCCACGGGTTTTTGGAGAGTATGAGTATTCTACTATTCTTCAATGATTAAATCATACTGACTTCTTTCTGAAACAAGTAGTCTTTGGTCTAACATCGTCTTCCATCAAAGAAGGAAGCTAGCAAACTTCAGCTGGGCTGGTATCTTTTGCAGTTGAATCGCTAAACTACTAATTGCCTAAAATAAGCATTTTCAATTAACAACAATTGATACATTCCCTCTGTGCTTCACTATACTTTCTCTTATAAAATTTGCCAACCATTATGGAAGGCTTTAGTCCAAGATCAGAAGAACTCTAACCATCAAGGGACTTATCAAGAGTATCACTTCTATATAAAGTTAAGAAACTCAAAGACGGATATGCATATACGATCCACATCCATGGAACGAAAGTGTCGGACCTGCATATACTCGAGTAATAGTCCTTCTAGCACTCCATCAACCTAATAGTATCGCTTCCTTAAACAAAACCTCAATTCTCTTCACAATGCAACAACAAAGAATATATCGAGGCGAATGATCTATTCATTAGGCACAAATTTACATGAAAAATACGGTAATCAAACAGCAAGAAAATATAAACAAGAACAGGAAAGCAGTTAAGCAAAGCATCGAGCAATATGTCTAAGGAGTCACCTTATTTGCTTCAACAGAGAGATTCTTCAAGCAAAAATTTACAACATGGTGACTATTTGTGTGTTTACACAAAAAAGCCGCCCCGGGGCTTAAAGCTTCCATAAATATTGAAATTTGCTCCTGTGTGTTCATATGTTTTAACAGCGTCTGTACAGCGCGAGTTCTGCCACCAAACCGAAAGAATAAACAGATAACTACAGTACAAAACAAAAGCATTCTGAGCCTGATAGCGCAACGTTAATTTAGACAAACATCAATAATTAAATTTACCTCTTTTTTATGATAATCAGAAGTCAAACGAAGAATAAGCTAGGTACAAAAATCTAAGCAAGCATACTGTTTTCATGCACATACCCATGACTGCTAAGGCAAATTGTGGGGAGTTGAAATTCATGCCTTGAGATGTTCCGCAGAATCCGAGTCCTCTGCTCCTCGCTACACAACTCGATAAGCTTTTGTACGACATAGTTCCCAATTGGGTCAACCATTAATTCACCAACATTGTCAATCACTTCAGAATATAGGATGTGGATTTCCTGATCGGTAATACCCTTCATTGCATTATGCAAGACTGTACACCTATTTTGATCCTTGGCCAGTGTGGCAATCTTACCCTTCAAATCCGTCACAGACAAGTAATTCGTAGGCTCTTGTAACCAGTGAGCCGGCCTACTCCTGTTATGCGAACTGTACCTTAAAGATTTATTATTGTTTTTAGACAACCCTTGAGAACATTCTCTAATTGGCGTTTCTCTTGAACGGGGCGGCAGCACATTGCCGTCGTTAAAAGATTGGTTATTGGAGTACCGAGTTGGATTAGGATACGAAAGAACATCAGAGCCAGGCAAAACATGCACATAATCATTAGGCGTATGAGTTCCGATACCACTGAGAACCATACGCTTTTCCATATCAGACATCTTTACGGGCCAAAAACCCCGACCACCGTAGCCCATGTTTTGGGGACCAGGAGCGGACATAAACATGATATTGTCATCAAAAGCAGAATGTGGATAAGAGGGTCGGCTGTTTGAGGAAACACTAAGGCCAGCAAAGGAAGATATAAGGTCCTCGTATCGAGTAGAAGTTTGCGTTATCGGAGTTTGGTGATTAAGGTGACGGAGATCGCCGTACGGGAAACCCACCGCCGTATTCTGCAATCCTTCACTATGAGTAGGCGATTTCTGTCTGCCACCACAAAACTGATCCATCCTGAAACTAGAATTCAAAGAAAAAAAGAAAAAAGATACAACAAAGACAACAGATACGAGCACTGAACAAAGGGAAGCGAGGGACTTGGTAAAAGTTTAAGGAAAGAGGAGATTTGAGGGTTTTGGGGAAGAGGATACAAAGGGTTTAATAGTTAATAAGTAATAGTTATATAGGAAAGAAAAGAGAAAGAAAGAGACAAAGTCGGAGATTTAATTGGTGATATAGCCATATAAGAGTCATGAATGAATGGGGAAGGAAAAAGATTTGACCAGAGAGCGCGAGAGAGAGAGTCATAGAAGGAGAGTGAGACTGGTGGCTGTAAAGGCTGCTATCTCTTCTGCTGTTGCATGGCAATTTTGGCAAGATTTCATGCTCATGTGTGTTTGAGAGAGAGAGGGACACCCCACAGTCCCCCACACACACAGACGAAGAACTTATAATGCACTTTTACGCGGCGTACGCAGGTTACCTAGTAAACTACTTTTGCAACACTTTTGTTTTGTGGTTGACCAATTAGGAGCAACTTCGAGTTTTGTTGCTTTTAGGCCTGTCAACAAAAAAAAACTTATGCTTAATTATATTTTCCAAAAAAATTATATTTATTTAATTATATTTCTGAAAAACTGTATATAATTAATTATTATCTAATTTGTTTCCTTGGCAAGCTCTTCTCTTAATTTCCCAAGCAACATAAATAAGTACTTACATGACAAATATATTAAATTAAACTAGTAAAATATTTTTTTGGTGCATTTATTAAAACATTGCAATTCTATTTATTTTATTTTTATTTTTATTTAATAGTTTCTTTTTTCAATTCAACTCCAACTTTTTTAACGAATAGGGATTGTCTCTTTTTTTAATCTTATTTCAAACTCTTTAATTTTGTTTAATTTTGCTACTATTAGTCTTATGATGGTGTACATTCTTTATTTTATTGATTTAATTTTCGGTTAAAATTTTAAAATATTAGAAAAATAAAAAATTTCTTTTGGTCTATGTCAACCATGTTTGTCCTAATCGAAAGCTAAAGGTTTTTTAATTTAAGGAATAAAAATTATCGGTAGTTGAAATTTACAAATTTGGGATAATAAATTTTAAAGTGTTTAATTTTTTGAGATTTTTTCAATTTAGTACTTAAGTTTTAAAATTTTAACAATTCAATTTAAAACATTAGATTTAGCTAAGTAATAGATGGACATTTATTTAGCATTTAGAAGACATATTATATCATAAAAAAACAACATTTGGAACAAAAATGTTAAGGTTTTAAAAGTTGTTCACTCAATTAAAATTTTTAAAAGCTTAGGCATTGAATTAAATTTTTTTTAAAAAACAAACAGCTTGACTATATTTATTTAAATTAGATTGAGTTAGTTGATGCAGTTTTGGGAATTAGCCTAAATCCTTACGGTGCATATGTATCCCATTATCGAAAGGGGTGAGAGGATATACATAACTTATCTATCGTAGTGAAAATTGGTTTTTGAGTAGACAATTTGTTGTTTCATTAATACAATTATTATCAAAAGGTTGTTTTCAATTATTTTATTATCAGAAGGTCGATTTCAAATATTTTAATAAAATATAATATTATTTAATTATCATACAAGTTACTTTGTCCTATTTTATTAGTCTTTCGTATTATCCTATTTAGTATTTTGTCATATTTTGTTAGTCTTTCGGACTATCTTATTTAAGGAAGTCCGCCTCTTTTCATAAGCCTTTCTAATATCTCTCTCTATCTCTTTATTTAACTTAAATAGTAACACTTACTCTTTTAATTATTTTATATACTTATTTATATTTTCTTTTTAATTATTTGTTTTTTATTTTTATCTATTTATTTATTTATTTACTTTTATTTTTGTTTTTATTTTTTCATTTGTGCAATATTTTTTTTTATATTTGAGTATTATTTCCATCCAACTATTTGCAAAAATAATGTACATCGGTGGCTTACTTCTAACTGATAAAGAGGTTGTTTCTATAGTTTTATAAAGAAAAAAAGAAAAGAAACAAACAATTTTGAAAACTCTTTGCACAAAACAAAGCCAAAAGATATAAACAAATAACTACTTAAAAATAACAATAGAATAAGAATAAAAATAAGGAAATTCTAGATAAAATAAAAAAGATAAAGAAATAAAATAAAAAATAAAAAATATAGAAAGGATAATATTATATAAAATAAATAGGTAAAAAATAAATATAAGTATATAATAAAAAATACAGTTAAAATAAAAAGGTACAGAATAAAAGTTTAATAAAATATATAAATAAAGAAACAAAGAAATAAATAAATAAATAAAACAAGCAGACAATTAGTTTAAGCTAATTAAGTATTTCGGACAAAGTATAAAAATTAAAAAATAAGTGCTAATTTTAAAAAATAAAAATTGAAATAAAATACAAAAAAAAGTGTAGGGTATCTAATTGTAACTGTTAACATTATAAACACAAGAAAACCTATGGTCTATACATTTTTTCAGCTATCTATCTACAGTATCAGTTACATCGAAGAATAACACAACCCAGAGGAGGTAGATTTTACCAGTTTATGCAGCCGGCTTAAGCCCATCATTCTGTTTGTTCTGAAGAAAGTTAATTTGCAGCATTGCCATCTCCCTTGGATAGCTCTAATTCAACCCAAGAAGATGAAAGAGTACGGCCATGTGAAATAAGATATACAAGGAATGTTATATATGCAACTGTACCAGTACAGACCAGAATGCGAAAAGGTAATGAATTAACCTCAGATGCAAAGAAATCCACCATCACATATCCATTGATAACTATGACGATAATAGCCACAGTCCATGCCACTCTCTGCAGAAGAAATAGGCAAAATGTTAGATAAATAAAGTGAGACCAACTCGGATTTGGAATTTTTTCTTTTTAATCTCCAAAAATTAGGAAGAATGACAATAGATTAGACTGTATTCAAAGCTTAATATATTAAAAATTCGGGTTTGGGATAGGCTTACTTCAAGGAAAGGCTCAATTCTAAACACCCCCATGATCTGCTCCTTAGACACCATAGTAAGAAGGGGGATAAGTGCAAAAGGAATTTGCATTGACTGAATCACGTTAAGCCATTCGTTTAAAACATCTAAGGATGACTCAGATTCGTTGAAACAAAGCGCCACAACCATGGTGGGTATAATAGCAAAACTCCTTGATATTAATGCCCTCAGCCATTTCTTCAAACGAAGGTTGAGAAAACCTCCCATGATAAATTGACCTGCATATGTTCCAGTTATGGTGCTACTTTGTCCAGCTGCCAACAAGCCAATACCCCATATATAAAGAATCGGAACCATTCCTCCTCCGTACTTCTCTTCAAGGTATTGTCCTGCATTAACTAGTCCTATGCCATTGTCTTGTTTAGTGCCATGGAATCCCCTGGCAAATACAGTTGTTACTAACAAGTTAATCGTAAAGGAGACTGAAAGGGCCACTGAAGACTCGATGAAGTAATAATTCAGCGCTTCTTGAACTCGTCCTTTCTTCTGTGGATCAATCTTCCTGGACTGCACCAAAGCTGAATGTAAGAACACGTTGTGTGGCGTTATGACACAACCCACAACACCAACAGCTTGTCGAATTGTCTTAGAACCAAGTCTTGGGATTAAAAGACCTACAAGAACGATCAGAATTCATTTTCAAAGTACCAAGACAGCCAAAAATTGTACCGATAAGAGTTCTTTTACCCAATAAGAGTTCTTTTCCACTCGGTTTAGTGCGACCAAACATCCAAGCAAATGACGAAGCCATTACTGCTATTAAAACTGCAAAAGCCGCTTCTAACCTCCTGACTCCATAGTTCTCTAAAAGTAGAAACATAAAACTGTCCATGTAAAAATGAACATGATGAATGCCAACAGGTTTATAGCTTTATCACTTGCATAAATTTGATAAATGATATAATCGGGTACTAAATAAGTAAATTCTAAATTAATTCCAGAAAGAAAAAGGGACTGAGAACGAGAAAATCCTAACAAGAAAATGTAGATCAGCCTGAGAATGAATAATCATAATTACGTACCAATCTGACGCAGTAATCACAACTCCAGCCCACAGTGGCAAAACCCCTTTACTTAAAATCTGAATAGCAATGGCACTTCCTATAACCTCTTGAATATCAGCCCCAATCAAAGTCACCTCCGCCATAAACCAAAGAGCAAGCCTAGCCCAATTGGGATACTCCTCCCTACATAACTCCGCCAAGTGCCGGCCGGTGGAGACTCCGACACGTGCCGACAACATCTGAATCATGAACGCCATGACAGTGGCCCACATCAGAAGCCAAAGCAACGAGTACCCGGCAATCGCACCCGCCTGAAGATCACCCTCTAGGTTACCTGGATCTAGAAACGCTATACTCATCAAAAACCCAGGTCCGGTAAACAACCACAGTTTTTTCCAGCAGAATGGCGGCACGTGGTCACCATTTTCACCATAAAGGAGGCTTTCTTCGTCCAAAATTACAACCTTCTCCCGCGCTTCAAATGCCGCTTCATCGGACACCTCGAACTCAGAATACGATAATGTCGGAGAGTGAGGTGGCGATTCTGGTGACGGCAACAGCCGGTTGGATTCATTTTCCTTCAGGTCTTCTTTAAAATCTTGATCGTCTCCTGACTGGAAGCTCATGTTTTGCTTTTGTGTGATTCTCTAAGCCGTCAGAATATTTCGTGTGAGGGTGGCCGGATGAAAAGAATAGTGTCGGGAGCTATGGTTAAGGCCAATGTAAGAGAAATGCACAGGGCTACGACTGCCTCTTTCTCGGAGGATTTACGATGCAACGATGGTTTCTATGTTTTTGTTTTTTCTTTTTTTCCCCCCTTCTAAGATGAAGGGCAAAAAGTATAAAGGGGATAATGTGATTAGAAAGATGAAATTAATACGTGCTGTTAGTTTTTGAACAATTAATCAAATTTACCGTAAGGCTTTAGTAGATGTTGGAAGATTGAAGTTAGACCAAAATAGAAATAAAAGTAGTTATAAGGAGTAAATTAATTAAAAAATATTAATAGGAATTAAAATATAAATAAACTGAAAGGTGTTTGATTTTACTTACATTTTTTATATGATTTTTAATTTTCGTTTTATTTACTACTTTTAATAAAGACTAAAGCTTTTTAATCGTCAACCTAAATTTAGGTATGCTTTTATTCGTGATAATAATTACGTATTAGATAAAATTTTAAATATTTAATTTTTAGTGACAAAAATTAATAAATTAAAATATTTTATTTTTATAAAATTAATATTTAAATTAAATTAAATTATTCATAATTTTAAAATTAAACATATAATCTTAAATTAAATTATTTGTAATTTTTATCAACAATTAAAAAACTTAGCCTATTCAACCAATTCAATCGTAAAAATTTTTGAATCGTTCAATTTTTTTATTCAATTTTTAACTTTCTTGTTTGATTTACTTTAATAGCTAATATTATTAAAAACTTACCAGTTTATTAACTAATTGTCAATTTTTATAAATTAATAAGTTATTATAAAACAAAATAAATTAATAATTTTTATTTAACAATCTTTTTTCTTATTGAATTTTAAATTTTTTGATAAGTAAGGACAATATCTTTCAATTATATTTTAAATTCTTTAACTTTATTCAATTTTTAGTCGATTTTATAACAGCCGTTTAAGCCTTAAATTTTTTTTCTTAAATTTTTATTTATAATTAATATTAAATAATTAAATAATATATATTTAATTGATACTACATTAGATTATAAAATAAAATCATGATTTTCGTAAACTGTTAGTGAATTTAAAAATAAGAATGTAAAATATAAAATATAAATAATTACAAACGTATCCTTATGCTTGGGGGATTTTTTGTGATAACTATAGAAGTATAGTTGCTATCTATAGATTGAAAATTGTTGATTTTATATAATAACTTTTAATTTATGTGTTTTAATAATTCACTTCTTAAATTAACAATTCAATATATTTCTAGACTCTTAAACCTTGAACCTTTTGATAAGAATAATAATCGGTTAGATCGGATCAGATCAACTCGGCTTCTTAAGAGACTAAAAAGCGATCAAAATCTATTCAAATTTCAATTAGGCTTGAACTGTGTGACAAACCTAGCCAAAACTTACTTGGCTTTCTGAATATTTATAATAATAAAAAATTGGTTATCTATTATAAAATTGACTAAAGACTTGGTGAATTTAAAAAATAATTAAAAAATTAAAGGTTAATTAAAAAAGAAACGGTTAAATAAAAATTAATTAATAAAAATTTATAAATTTATAAAAATTTATAAATTTATAAAAATTAGTTAATTAATTAATAAATTACTCTATTTATAACAATTAAAATTATTAAACTAAAAATTAAATACAAACAAAAACAGTTCAAAATATTTTTAAAACTTAGCCAATGTTATGTTAGAGCCCAATCAAGGTTTCAGAAATTCGAAATTCAGTTATCTTGAAGAACAGAAGAAGCCTCAAACACAGCGGAAGCGCCAAAACTGGATTTTTTGAAAAACAATAAGCGTTTTTGTGTTATGGCGCCTCGTCCTCTTTATTTTTTTCCATTTACGTTTTCCTTCTTCTACATATCCCCCACTTCACTCCTGTCTCCTCTCATCGTCTCTTGTCGCTCACTTAGTTTCGGAGGAGGAGGGGGTGAGAAATGGCGGACCAGGAGAACTGTGCCAGACTAACACGAGCCGTCGCCGCTAAGAGGAGGGCGGCTGCGACTGCCGCTGTCGAGGACCAGCCCATTTTAAAGAAACAGTTAGGGGAGCTTAAGAATGTGTCCAATGTTGTCGGTGTGACTAGGAAGCCGAAGAGTAAAGTAACGAAGTCAAAAGCCAAGAGGGCAATTGTCACTGAGAAGGAAGATGTTGTTGCTAAGGGGGGAAGTCAGGACTTCGATATTAAGCCCCGTGATCCCCAAATGTGTGAATCCTATGTATCCGATATTTACGATTATCTTCACAAAATGGAGGTAAATGGTCAGTGCAACCATTGGTTTTGTGCTTCAATGGTTTGTAGATCCTGTAGTTGATCTGTTACACATTTTTCAGGTGGATCCAAAGAGAAGGCCTTTGCCTGATTACATTGAGAAGGTTCAAATTGACGTTACTCCTCATATGAGAGGCATTTTAGTGGATCGGTTGGTGGCCGTTGCTGAGGAGTGCAAGCTTGTTTGTGATACTCTGTATCTTACTGTTAACTATATAGACAGATTTCTGTCTTTGAAAGCCCTCAATAAAGAGAAACTTCAATTACTGGGAATTTATTCAATGCTCATTGCCTCGTAAGAATCTGGCATTCTACTCTTAGCTTTAACATGTCATTCGATGTTTGTGTGATTTTCATATGTTTCTATTCTGTTATTGCAATGAGTAGGAAGTATAAAGAGATCACCCCTCCAAAGGTGGAAGACTTGTGGTGCCTTACAGATAATACATACACTAAGCAAGAGGTGACCTACTTTCATTATTTTACATTTTGTTAACGTTCGTGTTTTAGTTTGTGACCATATGCTTATTGATTGATTGTGGTTGGTTCTTAAGGTTGTGAAAATGGAGTCTGACATACTTAACACCCTGCAATTTGAACTGGGCAATCCTACAGTGAAAACATTTCTAATGTAATCACCCTCTCAACCTGAAATACCCTCAGAATGGACACTCTTCTTTGTGCTCATGAAATTGAAGAATCTGATTTAATGTTTGCTTCTGATCTTTTTATTCAGGAGATTTACGAGGATTGCACAAGACGATTGCGAAGTAAGAAGATGTTTCTTTAGGAAATGTTGTTTGCAATCATACTTGTTGAGGGTTTATGCTTATTCATCATTGTTTTGCCATCTGCAGAATGCTAGTTTGCGGCTTGAATTCCTTGGACACTATCTAGCTGAGATAAGCTTGCTGGACTATAACTGTGTGAAAATTTTGCCATCTTTGTTGGCTGCTTCTGTCATTTTTGTTGGAAGATACATTCTTCGTCCCAAGAAGCATCCATGGGTAAGTGTCGTGAAAATGTAAATCTCTTGACAGGACAATCAACTCTAGAAAGCAATTAATGGACTCGTGTTTGATACAGAACGCCATCCTGCAAGAACACACAAGATACAAGCCAGCAGATTTGGAGGACTGTGTTCTTATCATACATGATTTGCATTTGAGTAGAAGAGGCAGTGGACTCCATGCCGTCAGAGAAAAATACAATCAGCATAAGATAAATTTCCACCTAAGCAATTAAAGATCTGACTGCAAGTTGATTCGTTTCTGTGTCTAAATTTCATTAATCTGGAACAGTTCAAGTTTGTTGCAAGTATGCCTTCACCACGAGAGATACCAGCTACTGCTTTTGAAGATGCTAGGGAATGAGAGGAAGTTACTCTCTTGGGAAAACTCGAAAGGCGACTTACATAGCAGAAACTGGGCAATTGATTCACGAGAACCTTGTATGTTCGAAGCTCCTGATTGCTTGCTAGGGGGGTTGGTGCTTGGCCACTTGCTTTCACAATAGAATCGACTTTTTTTGACAAGCGTAACTCCACGATGCTGATGGTTAACTCATCGAGAGTTTGTCTAGGAAATTGGTGTAAATATTGACTTTGCCTACTGGTTTAAAATCTCAGTTAGGAGTTAGCTTCAATGTGGTGAAGTAGTAACGTTCTCTTGTTTAAGTTTTGAAGTGCCTGTAATCAAATTGACTCCTCTTGTAAAAGAGTTTGATGAAATGGTAAAAAATTTGTATAAACATTTCTTACTCAAATTGGCAGAAAATGTTAAAAAAAACAATTTTCACAACATGAAATATATTTGAATTAATTTTGGTTATAATAAATCACAATCAATACTCTTTAATTATATATTATAGTAAATCTTTAAATATATAAAAGAAACAATAAGTTCTTGTATTAATACAAATTATCGAATAATTATTAGTAATAATTTAACTTAAAGGACTCGTCGTCTGTAATGAGTTCATAGAATTTTCTTTCAACTCGTTAGCCACCTTCTTGCACATACCCTGAAATCAATTTAGTTTTAAAACAAGCAAGTTGATTAAGTTATTTATTTCTACAGAACTAAAAATCATTAGGGCTTTGAAAAATATTTCATTGGACTTTTTGGCTATGATTGAAAAGTAGATGATGAATTTTTTTTTTTTAATTGAGAAGTATCTGGTTATTTGATTATATCAAATCACCGATATTTATGTTTAATAATCAGTTAATTAAGTTGACGAATTAAATTCAATTCGTTATTTTTAAAGATGCTCTTACGAGGAATGTTTTGTTCTAGCGGCTGAAAAATTAAAAAATGAAAAGTCAATTGTGCCTAAAAGTTATTACAAATTAATTAAGCTATTATAACTTTCTATTCACTAAATACTAACTCGTCAAAAGACATATGATAGTTATAAATAAGTTATTATAATAGAAAAATAAACTTTAACCAACTAATATAGAGAAAGAAAGTTAATAATAATAATAATTATATATTTTTAATAGAGTTAAATTTTGTGAAATTAAATATTTAAAATTTAAATTTTTATAAAAATATTTAAAGAAATACAAAAATATAATACTTATACTTTACAAATATTTTTTTTTGAATCGAGAAGTATTTGGTTATTTGATTATACCAAATCATCGATATTTATGTTTAATAATTAGTTAATTAGGTTGACGAATTAAATTCAATTCGTTATTTTTAAAGATGCTCTTACGAGGAATGTTTTGTTCTAGCGGTTGAAAAATTAAAAAATAAAAAGTTGATTGTGCCCAAAAATTATTATAAATTAATTAAGCTATTATATTTTATTATTGCTTTCTATTCTCTAAATACTAACTCGTCAAAAGACATATGATAATAATAAATAAGTTAGTATAATAGAAAAATAAACTTTAACCGGCTAATATAGAGAAAGAAAGTTAATAATAATAATAATAATAATAATAATAATAATATATTTTTAATAGAGTTAAATTTTGTAAAATTAAATATTTAAAATCTAAATTTTTATAAAAATATTTAAAGAAATACAAAAATATAATACTTATACTTTACAAATATTTTTTAGTCATATAATAAATAATTAATACTAAATAATTAATTTTATTAATCATATTTAAATAAATTACTGATGTTGTTTATTGGTCAAATCTTCTAATATAATTTGTTTTCAGGGAATCGTTAATACGAACAGCTTACGGTTAATGAAATCCGATCATTGCAAAACAGATTCTTTATTTAACAATAAAGTGTTGAATAAAAGGAAATTATTCCGTTTTATAATAAACAAATAAAGTACGGAGAGACGTAAAGACGACAACAACTGAGGTATCTAATCAGACATTAAAATTCATAGAGGCTGACCAAGAAAAAAGAAAATATAATCCAACGGTTAGTAGAGGTGCCAAACTCCTCATCCGACGGCTGATGATTGGGAAGACTACGAAGTCAAAAACAGATAAAACGGCGGGAAGCAGGAAATTAGAAGCAAAAATAAAAAGCCCGGGATTGCCCAAATGTACAGGTAGAGGGTAATTCAGATTTCAGAGTTAGAGCCCAATCAAGATTTCAGAAATTGAGAAGCTAGAAATCTTGAAGAAGCCTAAAACACAGCGGAAGCGCCAAAACTGTTGTTTTCAAAAAACAAAAAGTGTTTTTGTATTATGGCGCTTCTTCCTCCTCTTTCTTTTTATTTTTTCACATTTACATTTTCCTTCTTCTACATATCCCCACTTCACTCCCTTCTCTTCTCATCTTCGCTCTCTCTCTCTCTCGCTCACTTAGTTTCAGAGGAGGAGGAGGTGAGAGATGGCGGAGCAGGAGAACTGTGCCAGACTAACACGAGCCGCCGCGGCCAAGCGGAGGGCGGCTGCTACTTCCACGGTCGAGGACCAGCCTGTTTTAAAGAAACGGGTTGTTTTAGGGGAGCTTAAGAATGTGTCCAATGTTGTCGCTGTGACTAGGAAGCCGAAGAGTAAAGCAAAGAAGCCAAAAGCCAAGAGGGCAATTGTCACTGAGAAAGAAGATGTTGTTGCTAAGGGGGAAAGTCAGGACTTCGATGTCAAGCCGCATGATCCCCAAATGTGTGAATCCTATGTATCCGATATTTACGATTATCTTCACAAAATGGAGGTAAATGATCGATGCAACCATTGGTTTTGTGCTTCAATGGTTTGCCGATCCTTTAGTTGATTGGTCTGTAAATATTTTCAGGTGGATCCAAAGAGAAGGCCTTTGCCTGACTACATTGAGAAGGTTCAAATTGACGTTACTCCTAATATGAGAGGCATTTTAGTGGATTGGTTGGTTGAAGTTGCTGAGGAGTACAAGCTTGTCTCTGATACTCTGTATCTTACTGTGAACTATATAGACAGATATTTGTCTTTGAAAGCCCTCAATAGACAGAAACTTCAGTTGCTGGGAGTTTCTTCAATGCTCATCGCCTCGTAAGAATTTGGAATCCTACTTTTTGCTTTACCATGTCATTCGAGTTTGCGTGATTTGCTTATGTTTATATTCTTTTATTGCAATAAGTAGGAAGTATGAAGAGATCACCCCTCCAAACGTGGAAGACTTTTGCTACATTACAGATAATACATACACTAAGCAAGAGGTGACCTACTTTCATTATTTTACATTTTGTTAAGGTTTGTGTTTTAGTTTGTGACCATATGCTTATTGATTGATTGTGGTTGGTTATTAAGGTGGTGAAAATGGAGTCTGACATACTTAAAACCCTGAAATTTGAATTGGGCAATCCTACATTGAAAACATTTCTAAGGTAATCATCGTGTCAGCTGTAATGCCTTCACAATAGACACTCTTCTTTGCGCTCATGAAATTGAAGAATCTGATTTAATGTTTGCTTCTGATCTTTTTAATCAGGAGATTTACAAGGATTGCACAGGAGGATTGCGAAGTAAGAAGACGTTTCTTTAGGAAATGTTGTTTGCAATCATACTTGTTGAGGGTTTATGCTTATTCATCATTGTTTTGCCATCTACAGAATGCTAGTTTGCAGCTTGAATTCCTTGGATACTATCTAGCCGAGTTAAGCTTGCTGGACTATAACTGTGTGAAAATTTTGCCATCTTTGGTGGCGGCTTCTGTCATTTTTGTCTCAAGATACATTCTTCGTCCCAAGAAGCATCCATGGGTAAGTGTCATGAAGGTCTAAACCTCTTGAGAAGACAATCAATTCAAGAAAGCAATTAATGGGCTTGTGTTTTATACAGAACGCTGTCCTTCAACAACACACAAGATATAAGCCAGCAGATTTGAAGGAGTGTGTTCTTATCATACATGATTTGTATTTGAGTAGAAGAGGCAGCGGGCTTCAGGCCGTCAGAGAAAAATACAAGCAGCACAAGGTAAAATTTCTATTAAGTAATTCAAGATCTCACTGCAATTTGATGCGTTTCTATGTCTAAATTTCATTAATCTGGAACAGTTCAAGTTTGTTGCAAGTATGCCTTCGCCGCCAGAGATACCAGCTACTGCTTTTGAAGATGTTAGGGAATGAGAGGAAGTTAAATGCTTGGGAACACTCGAAAGGTGACTTACATAGCAGAAACTGGGCAAGTGATTCACCAGAAAGTTGTATGCTCGAACCTCCTGCTTGCTTGCTAGGGGGATTGATACTTGGCCACTCGCTTTCATAGTAGAATGACATTTTTTGACAAGATAACTCCACGATGCTGATGGTCAACTCATCGGGAGTTTGTCTTCGAAATGGGTGTAAATATTGACTTTGTCTATTGGTTTAAAATCTCAGTTAGTAGTTATCTTCAATGTGGTGAAGTAGCACCGTTCTCTTGTTAGTTTTTGAAGTGCTTGTATTATTTAAGAAACTCATTACCCTTCAAGAAACAGATACGGTATTAAATCTTCTGTGGCGTTGTGTAAGGTGAAGCAGAGCTCAAGGAGAAGCAAAATCCTTCTCACTGTAGCTTTTAAGGCCGGTATTGGCTGACCACTTACTTGCCAAAGCACCTACCTACCTAGTTCTTGAGCCTAAGCAAAAATGTCAATAAAATTATTTTCTCCGCATCAACGACAGGAATCATCAGTTCCTTAATTTCCTTTTCATTAGCTACATGGAGTGCACTAATTATCCTCTGCATCACTTTTCTGTTTCATTGCGAGGGAAAGCTTGCATAAACTTTTCTGTTTCATTGTGAGGGAAAGCTTGTATAAAATTATTTTCTCCACGAATGTTGATAAACGGCTAGGAAGAGGCAGAAATCAGTAGGAAATTTGTTTCAACGGCTAGTTGGCAGAGATCGAGCGACTTCGATTTTCTGAGATGGTAGACGAAGCACAGCGAAACACTGATTCAAGATGGGACTAAGCAGGAAAGAGGTTGAAAAGCGAGCGTTCGGGTTTTCCAACTATAAGGAAGGAATTGAAGAACACAGGATCGTCCGGTGATACGAGAGGAGAAAGGAACCTCTGAAAGGATTAAAATGAGGAAGTAACAGACCCGAAAGCTTGGAATTTAGAGACAGTCGAAAGTCGACAACGCTGGGCCGGTGGGGGAGTACGGACTGGTCGGGTGTGAGTTCGGGTCAAGTCAGGCATAGACTGGTCCGGATTGGGTCATATGGGTTGGTAAGGAATTTCGTCTGACAGGCTAGTATGGGCGGTGGCCCAACTTCGTGGAGGATTGACGAAGAGACCAAGAGTTAGTTGTACTGTTTGTTTCAACTAAAAGGAAAGAGTGGCCAAGAGTCAGGTCGGAATAATTCAAGTTGGGTCAAATCAGATCCAGTCGATTCAAACGGTCAAATCGGGTTAGAGTAGTAATCGGTTCGTGTCTCGCCGACTAATTCGGGAAGAAGATGAATTTGGTACGGCGTTGGGTACGGCGACAGGAACGTAGTGTCTCGTTAATGTATCTAACCTCGAGTTTGGTTAGTGTCCCCAAGAGTGAGGATAGTGGATAAGGACGTAAAAGTTCTATTTTTCATCCTGTTTGTTTGCTGTCCTTACCTATTTTTGTTCCGTATTCAGAGGACAAGAACAGAAATTTTTGTTCCTTTCAAAACTGAGGTACAGAAATTCTTGTCTGAAGGACAAGATCAAAAAAAGACAAAAATAGCCTTATGTAATGTCTGAAACTTAAAACAAACAATATTTTAATTAATTAATACTTATATTTTATTAATTAATCAATATTTTAATTAATTAATTATAATATTTTAATTAATAAATAGTTATATTTTAATTGATAATAATATTTTAATTAAATATAATGTAATTAATTATGTA
>JANZXR010000002.1:2904128-2915237 GCA_027575705.1 Erythroxylum echinodendron | reverse complement strand
AATCAAGCAACATACTTGAGACTAAAGTGTAGACCAACCTTAGGATCTTGTGTGAGGATACCTAGGATTAACGAACTAAATTTTAGGCTTCTTATCTTGAATGTCTTTTATTCCAAATTATATAAACTAAGTAGGTAACTCAGATTTAGAAGAGAAGGGAATTCCTATGAATATTAGGTTCGACTTACTTAAGTGAAGTAATTCCTAAATCAATCTACTATTACAAGTTTTAGTGTGTAATCCAATTGAAATTCGATACCTTAGCCAATTTCTATCATTTGATTAAATCTAGTCGTTTTTAATTCATACTTTGCATATTGCATATTCCTTGATTCGCTTATTTTATTTTATTTTCAAATCAATCAATTCTGGATCGTCTGATTAATTTTGCATTGTTTAATTAAATTGTCTTGCGTGTTGCAATCCCTTGGGTATGATATCCGGTTCTTACCGTTTTATATTACTTATCGACAAGGTACGCTTGCCTCTAGTTGGTCTATTTAGAATATAATTTATATTGTTTTGTTTAGACCATATCTTGAATTAATCTAGGCAATGCCCTTCATGATCATAGCAAATTTATCACCCTTAAAAACAGAAGATGATGTACCTTGATTAGACACCATTTGATTGGAAGAATTTTCTTGAGTGTTGCCTTGATCCCCACCCCATCTAAAATTTGGGTGATCTCTCCAACCTGAATTAAAAGTGTTAGAGTAGGGATCCCTCTTTTGATATTGGCCATTCCTATTTTGGTGGAAGGTAGAAACTTCTTCATATCTAGCACAATTATAGGAGGCATGCATAGTACTCATAACCGGCTACTATAGCTTGAGAATGACCCACTGAATTAACTTGCTTGGCCTTCTCATTATTCTCCAAAATATTAAGTCTTTTCTCCACTCGGTTTCCTAAAGCAAAAATTTCAGTAAGAATATCTTAGGAAGAAATCGAAGAGGTATTGTACACCCTCCTTGTGTCTCCAGATTGAGGGTCATTAGTAGTCATCTTTTGAAGTAAGTCCCATGTAGCATTGGGACTCAATTCTCTAAGCGAACCATTTGCTGTAGTATAAATTGAGGGCTTATGATGTGGAAGGAGCCCTTCATAGAATGAGTTGACCAGATCATTCTTTTGAAATATTGTGGTGTGGACAGTGGGCTAGAAATGTGATAAACCTTGTCCAATATTCATACATGGATTCATTATCTCGTTGCATAACACTATTTATCTCCTTTTTGAGCCTCGAAGTTTTAGAGGCAGGAAAATATTCATCTAAAAATGCTCCTTTCAATTGATCCCAGGTCAATGTGGTGAAATGTTCAGGTAGTATATAAAGCCACTCCTTGGCTTTTTCTTCTAAAGTAAAGTGGAATGCTCTCCTCAATACATCTTCAAGATTTGTCGTGGGTGGTTTCATGGAAGAACACACCATGTGCATAGTCTTCAAATGCCTATGTGGATCATCACCTGCAAAGCCATGGAATCTAGGTAAGGAAGAAATTAATGCTCCTTTAATTTGAAGTTCACATCATTAGTATAAAAGTCATAAGGGTCATAATCAACATTGGAATTATTCATCTCCCTCATGCTTCTATTACCCTCACCATTATTCCCTATGTTGTTCTCACCATGTCCGTTGTTCCCATTATGCCCATCATGTCTATTTTTACCATTATCACTATCCATAGTATCTTGCTCTAATTCAAAATCACTAGTAAACAAGTGTTCACTAGAGGTAGCTCTCTCACTAGGTTCTTGTTCACTAGATGACAAACTTGACTCTTATGAAATATGCTCTTTGTCAACAAGAACTTGACTTATCTCCTCTATTCTCCTCTCGCTTCTAATCTTTTTTACCAACCTCTCAAGTTCAAGATTTAAAGAATTCAGAGGTAAAGCCATATCATTCCTACGCTTAAACAATAACAATAAGAACGAGGTGCAAAACTAACTTACACAACAAGATTAAATTAAAAAAATGGAAGAATCTGATAAGTGCAAGTGTATGTGTGTATGAATGTATGAGTATGAGTGACGATACACTTTATAGTGTATGAAAGAGTGTGAAAACCTGTAATATGCACAATTAATCAAAGAATGTCAAAAACTACACCAAAATGCATAAAAGAGTAAATTTCCCAAAACTTGACTTGGAGAATGGATCCCTATACTCAAGAAAGCAACTGATTATGCTATAATTGAGCAAACAAGAGCAATGTAATTCAATAAACAGCAACCAAGTCAAAGAGTAACCCAAAACTTTTATCTAGTCAAGAAAATGAAAAATGGAAATGAAAATGGGCTATGCAATAACAATGTAAGTATGAGGCTCAACACAAAAATCCCAATCAAACGTTACTTGACACTTAGTTACTAGGAACCAATTTCTTGGTTCCCCAGCAACGGCAGCACTTGAAATAACCTTTAATCCGATATTTCCTTGGGGTTACTTCAAAATTTATCCAAGGATTGCATATAGTGCAACTTCGGGTCGTTCTCTCTGAGGAACCAACAAAAATGAAATTAATTTCCTAAGTAACTAAATGTAATGCAGCCTTAACTATATAATGGGGTAATTTGATCAATTGCCAATAAAATTACAATGAATTAGAATAAACGTAAATGACTTGTTTTTGGTATTTTAAATTTAAATGAGTGATATGAAATGGTAGTGAGTGAATGTAAAAAGAAGAAAAACCTAAGAAATTAACAATGATAAACGTAGCCCTCTAGTTCAATAGCGTAGACAATCATCACTCAAATGGATATTGGAGTTAAACAAATGAACCAAGAGTTAAAATCAAGTTTTTAATCCAACAACTGAACCACCTCAAATTGTTACAAAAATATTTTGCAAAATCCCAATCTACTAACTGTCATCAGAATAGTAAAATAGAACCAAGGATACTAAAACCCAATGTTCAATTTTTATTCAATAATTAGGAAAACAGAATTAATACCAGTAACTGATATAACAATTCAATCATTCAAGTCATCTTGAATAATCATCAAATATTCACTAAATCTCAATATAAAGTTTTGAAACAAAACAAAGTAATGAAATTGAACCAAAATCAGCACAATATCAATTGTTAAACAATAACCCAGCCATAGAAATTTTCCAATTCAAAGATATAATCCATACATAACTTCAAATAATTAAATAATTATCCTAAGATGTAGAAATCACTAAATAATCAAATGAGTGGAAGATAAATGCAACTTAAACTTCCCTATGAAAACCCAAGCTCCTGCCAGAGCACTAGGATGAACTAGCCACGAAAAACTATGGAAGACGCTAGATACAATGGGCTACGGTGGTCAGCCATGGAAGGTGGAAGATGATGTTTTGGATTTTTGGGAGATGATGGAAGAGCTCTGTAAAACACCTTCGTCCAATATGCTCCTCTTCACGTTTGCGCCTTTCTCATTATTTTCCCCTGGCCACGCACGCATCTCCCATTTTTTCACTCACCACGCACGCCACCCACTCACCACGCACTCACCATACTCACCACGCACACGCCACTTCTGCCGCCTACTCTTGGATGTGACAAATTTTCTTTTTGTTTCTTGTCCACGCACACTGTTCCTTAAAACCCTTCAAAACTCACACACGTCTACGCTGTCGTTTCTGTTCTTATTCTCCCAGCCACGCACGCTGTCGCATTCCTCTTCACGTTGTCATTTCTTCTCTTCTTTTTCCAGAGCCGCAAGCCTCCAGACCTGCAAGCCTCCGTCATTTCTCATCCACGCGCTATCATTTTGGTCTCTTCTTCAAAGTCCCATGCTGCTGTCTCACGTTGTTGTTTTCTTCTTCTTCTGCTTGCGTTTTGGATTGCTGTCTCAATCTTTCTAAAGTCTAATTTTTCCAAGTAACCTATAATAAAAATTACAAATAACATAGCATCAATTATCCAAAATCAATTTATCACAATAATTCAAATAATAATCAAACAATTTTATAAAGACTAATTATAGTGACAAAAAACTCATCCAATTGATATAAAAATATATGTAAATAAATGAGTTTGTCAAAGATAATGGTGATGAAGTTGTAGCCCATTATGCTTCCTTTGCAGATTATGAATCAGTAACATTCGGGGAAGCAGTGAATGATGATCGCTAGACTAAAGCAATGGATGAAGAAATATGTGCCATAAAAAATAATAAAACATGAGAGTTAACCACTTTGCAGCCTACCGGTGTCAAACGGTATATAAGACAAACTACAAATTTAAGGGAGAAATGGCACGTTTTAAAGTAAGATTAGTTGCAAAAGAATATAAGTAAAAGTCAGGTATCAATTATTCTAAAGTATATGCACCTGTTGCCAAATTGGATATTGTACATTTGATTATTTTACTTGCCACTCAAAGTGATTGGAAGATTTATCAAATAGATGTTAAATTAGCCTTTTTGAACGATGTACTTGAAGAAGAAGTACACGTTAAGCAACCACTAGGATATGTAAAGCAAGTAGAAGAAAATAAAGTTTACCAACTAGAAAAGGTGTTATATGATCTTAAACAAGCATCAAGGGCATGGTATACTCGTATTGATACTTATATTATTGAATATGATTTTTATAAGTGTCCATATGAGCATATTTTGTATATCAAGATCAATAAAGAAGGACACATTGTTATAGTTTGTCTCCACGTAGATGATTTGATCTTTACTGGTAATAATCCAAGGCTGTTGTAGAAATTCAAAGAAGATATGGTTGCTCATTTTGAGATGACAAATATGGGACTAATGTCTTGCTTTCTTGGAATCGAGATAAAGCAAACAAATGAAGGCATATTTATTTCGCAACTGAAATATGCAAAAGATATTTTAAAGAAATTCAAGATGGATTCGTGTAAGCCAATCTTAACTCTGAATGAAGAAAGGATAAAGCTTGTGAAAGATGGCAACGGTGATTTGGTTGACGCACCAAACTTCAGAAGACTTATTGGAAGTTTGAGGTACCTAACTTCAACTAGGTTAGATATTGTTTATAGAGTAAGAATTGTGAGCAGATTTACGGATGCGCCACGACAATCTTATTGGCAAGTCACAAAACAAATTTTAAGATACATTAAAGGTATACTTGATGATGGAATATTTTATTCAAATTCTAGTTGGTAGGATATATAGATAGTGATTGGGCAGAAGATATTGATAAGATGCACTTCGGGCTATGTTTTTCATCTTAGTTCTAGAGTATTTTCTTGGTCCTCAAAGAAACAAGTAATACATAGAAGCAACAAATTGTGCTACACAAATTGCCAACTATTTCACCTTGTGAACCTACATTAGAAGCCTATAAATATGGCGCCATATAGTGAATGATATATATGCATAGAAAGAAATAGTGAGAGAGTGTAAAAGTTGGGGTGTTAGTTTCAACAAGCTAATACATAACGGGTTTTTAGATTGTGAGAGTTTGTAGTGTGAGTTTGTCTTTGTAAAATTTGCATTCTCTCAATCAATAAAATTGTGTGTAATTGGATGACAAAATCTATTTTCTTGACAATTTTAATTTGCCAAAAATTTTTGTAATAATGCTACCACCATCGTACAATTTTTGTATTTAACTTCATTAATACGTGGAGTCTATTTATAATAGCAAAACAAAACTTCCGGACAAAAGTATAAAGAATCTCAAGTATATAAAAGATTTTGAAAAAATATGAAGTCTTTTATAAATATAAAAGGTCTTAAAATATGAAAAATATAACAGATTACCTTAAAAATATAAAAGAATTACTTCTAAAATAGTTATTAATTAATTTGGTCTTCCAATAATTCAAATTAAATCTTTTTGCTTTTTGCAGTAAAGCCAAGCTTTTTGTTAACCCTAAATGTCGTCGACTCAACAAAGTTAACTACTTAAAAGTCTTTTTTTTTCTTCTTATAAACAAACGTACTTTCAAACTGTAATCCTTTGAAACATTTTAGTTGAAATTTTAATTTTAATTTGAATATTTATCAATTACAAATTTAAAATTAAGGTTAAAAAATTAAGATTTTATTTGATATAAAAATAATATTATGGTTTAATAAAAGATCTATTTAAATAGGTTGAAGTCCAACTAAAAAACACACCTTGTTAGTATGGGCCAAATATTTGTTGAACCTATAATAGAGGCTCAAAAACATTACTATAACTCAGTCATCTAACACAATAAGTTTGATTTTGGTAGCATCTTGTAAAGTGGAAGACATTAAAGAAAGATTTTAGTAGTATCAGATCCAGCTAGTGTAGTTGGTTGGTGGACATTTCCAGACTTCCAGATGGCATTTACTTATTTATTTCCTGCCTTCAGCCATATTTTTTTATGTTCATTATCTCCAAAACTCCGAAGAAGAGGAAGTTCAATTGCTAAAGCAGCCATTCCAGGAGTTCAGAGATAAAGATCTTGCTTTCAACCTCATGCTGCGAATGATTTCAGAGAAGCGTTATTATGGGAAGGGTGTGTTGGACAAAAAAGCAAAAAAGTTGAGGGGTCTTATTACGGAGACCATGGAAATACAAATCTGGACGATTTTTTCCCAGTCCTACAGTGGGTTGATTTCCAAGGACTTGAGAGGAGGATGATCCGAGTCATGAAGAAAGTTATCAACTTTTTTGCAACACCTTGTTGATGAGAAAAGAGAGAAAAGGGCTGAATCATCTTTAAGAGTGTCCGATTCAATTACCAGAAAAAGTGGGACAGCATTCATTGAAGTTATGTTTTCGCTGCAAGAGACGAGTACATCAGTTATTAGTTTGCATGAAGACAGGAACTCATCGAAAGTCATGGACCACTGTTTCTATAGTTTCGTATAAATTATTATCTCTTTACCATTTCGTGAAGTCTGGATCAGTTTTCAATAGTAAAAAGAAATTCTTTCATTCTCTCGCAAATTCGAATCAATTTTAAAAGAGAAAAGAACAAAGATTAATAGCCTTGGGTGTAATGATTATTTGTTGGACTGATTAGGATACAGCAGAAACATGACTCAATTAAGAGGGAGCAGTTCCCAAATTGTTGTGCCCAGCCGTACTCTTAAAATCTCAGTCATCTAATACAAAAAAGTTTGATGGCTGGGATGAGACAGGTACAGCGGAGCACAACAATTCAGGAACAACTCCGTTACGCCCCAATTAAGATTAAAAATATAAGATTCACAAATATTTTTATGAGTAACAAAATGAATTATAATACAAGTATTTATTATATTATATAATTTATAATCTATCATATAGGAATTTTTACGAACTCTAATACTTGAATTTATTTAACAAAAAAATGAACGAGTATTTATAAGTAAACCAAATTAATTATAATCATATATTTCAATTTGTTTTAATTTTCACATATTTTAGTATTTATTTTTACACTGTAAGTCATTTTTGTTATTCTAAATATTTAATAAATAATATCAAAATTTTTGTAATCGTGAAACGCTTGATGGAGTTATATTTGAGAAGCAACGAATATGATGAAATTTTGGAGAAAGACTTAGAAGAAAAAGAAACACCAAAGGCCGAAGAATCAATGTTACAAGTGAAAAATGTTTGGTCAATATCAATCTGAGTGCAAGTTACATATTCAGTGCCATAATTGTCAAAAATATGGTCACTATAATAGAGAATGTCGTGCTCGAAGATAAGAACACAAAGATAATTGAACTAGGGTAGTTAAGAATAATAACCCTGAGACCTTATTGATGGTAGCTTATGAAATCAGTAACATTGATAACTATTAATGGGTGTTATATTCGGGTTGTAACAATCACTTAAGTTGAAACAAGGAAGTTTTTGCCAAATTAGATGAATCGTTTCATTCTTCAGTAAAGCTTGTCAATAACTTCCAAATTCCAGTTTTGGGAAGAGGAACGATGGCTATAAAATTGAAGAATGGGTCTTTAAATTACATTTATGATGTGTAATATGCTCCTACTCTTTGCAAGAATCTATTAAGCGTAGGAAAACTATCAAAAAAGGGTCACGATTTACATTTCAATAAAGATGGATGCACCGTGAGTTACATAAGAAAAGGGCATGATTTTAAAGGCCACAATGGCATCCAACCGTCTATTTCCAACATATCTTAGTTACGATAATTAGTCTTGCTATAATACTATGACTATTAATGATAATTGGCTATGACATATGTGACTTGGGGCACTTGAATTTGGAAGCATTAAGTTTCTTGAAAACAAAGAGTGGATTTCAGGCTTGCTAACCATTCAAGTTCCTGAGTAGATTTATGAGTCGTTTAAAGGGAAAAAAAGCATAGAGATCCGTTTCCTATAAAGCAGATATGGACAGTGAAACATCCACTAGGGCTTGTGCATTCATATCTATATTATGTGTAAGTTCCATCAAATGCAGGTAATAAATACTTTATTATGTTTATTGGTGATTATAGTAGAAAAGCATAAGTTTATTTTCAGAAGCAGAATTCTGAGGCACGTGAAGTAGTTAAGAATTTTGTAGCGTATATTGAAAAACAAAGTGGTTGTTCTTTTAAGACTTTGAGAACGGATAGAGGTATAAAACATATTGCTTGTGATGATTTCTTAAGAGAGCATGGAATCAAGCATCAGTTGACAGCTATATACATTCCTCGACAAAATGGAGTAGCAAAAAGGAAAAATATTACTATTATAGATATGGTGAGAAGCATATTATTTTGTAAGAAGCTATCGTTTTTAGAGAGAGGTCATGCTTGTGCGATCTATATTTTGAAATGGTGTCATGTTAAAGTGTTCGAGATAAAAACTCCACTAGAAGTATGGAGTGGACAAAAGCCTAATCTTATTCATATGAGGGTGTTTGGATAGATAACATATTCACATGTCCCTAATGAGTTGAGAAAGAAGTCAGATGGCAAGGCAAAAAAATGCATATTTCTATAATACAACATGGAAATAAAAGGTTACAAGCTTTATAATCCAAAGACTCAAGAAGTGATCATCAGTCGAGATGTTACATTTTAAGAAGATGAAGTATAAGATTGATCAGAAAAAGAAAAGAAATCTTTGCCAGTATCTGTGTTCATAAACAATGAATTAGAAATGACCAATCAAACTGGAGAGTCATCTTCACCTCCAGTTTCTGAAGAGCCAACTCATATTGATCTTAAAGCATCATCTCTTCCTACTTCACCTTCACTTAGGCGCCCACTATGACAATGCCATCCACCCACCTATTTGAAAGATTATTAAGTAGGGGATGAAAATAATGATGATGAAGTTGTAGCCCATTATGCTTCCTTTGCAGATTATGAATCAGTAATGTTCGAGGAAGAAATGACTAATGATCGCTAGACTAAAGCGATGGATGAAGAAATATGTGCCATAAAAGAGAATAAAACATGAGAGTTAACCACTTTGCAGCCTACCGGTGTTAAATAGGTATATAAGACAAAGTACAAATCCAAGGGAGTAGTGGAACATTTTAAAGTAAGATTAGTTGCAAAAGGATATAAGCAAAACTAAGTTATCAATTATTTTGAAGTATTTGCATCTGTTGCCAAATTAAATGCTGTACATTTGATCATTTCACTTAGCTTAAAGTGATTCGAATATTTATCAAATAGATGTCAAATTAGCCTTTTTGAATGGTGTACTTGAAGAGGAAGTATACATTGAGGAACCACCATAATATGTAAAGCAAGGAGAAGAAAATAAGGTTTCCAACTTAAAAAGGCATTGTATGGTCTTAAACAAGCACCAAGGGCATACTTTGTATATCAAAATCAGTAAGGAAGGAGACATTGTTATAGTTTATTTCTATGTAGATGATTTGATCTTTACTGGTAATAATCCAAGGCTGTTGTCGGAATTCAAGGAAGATATGGTTGCTCATTTTGAGATGACAGTTATGGGACTAATGTCTTGCTTTCTTGGTATCGAGTTAAAACAAACAAATGAAGACATATTTATTTCAAAACTGAAATATGCAAAAGATATTTTAAAAAAATTCAAGATGGATTTGTGTAAAGCAATCTTAACTCCAGTTAAAGAAAGGATAAAGCTTATGAAAGATGGCAATGGTGATTTGGTTGACGCAACAAACTTCAGAAGACTTATTGGAAGTTTGAGGTACCTAACTTCACCTAGGTCAGATATTGTTTATAGAGTGGGAATTGTGAGCAGATTTATGGATTCGCCACGACAATCTTATTGGCAAGTCACAAAACAAGTTTTAAGATACATTAAAGATACACTTGATGATGGAATATTTTATTCAAATTCTAGTTAGTAGGATATACAGATAGTGATTGGGCGGTAGCTATTGATAAGAAGCACCTCGGGCTATGTTTTTCATCTTAGTTCTAGAGCATTTTCTTGGTCCTCAAAGAAACAACAAGTAATACATAGCAGCAACAAATTGTGCTACACAAATTGCCAACTATTTCACCTTGTGAACCTACGTTAGAAGCCTATAAATATAGCAATTGGCCATATAGTGAATGATATATATGCATAGAAAGAAATAGTGAGAGAGTGTAAAAGTTGGAGTGTTAGTTTCAACAAGCTAATACATAACGAGTTTTTAGATTGTGAGAGTTTATAGTGTGAGTTTGTCTTTGTAAAATTTGCATTCTCTCAATCAATAAAATTGTGAGTGTGTAATAAGATGACAAAATCCATTTTCTTGACAATTTTAATTAGCCAACAATTTTTGTAATATTGCTACCACCATCATACAATTTTTGTATTTCGCTTCATTAATACGTGGAGTCTATTTATAATAGCAAAACAAAACTTCCAGACAAAAGTATATAGAATCTCAAGTATATAAAAGATTTTTAAAAAATATGAAGTCTTTTATAAATATAAAAGGTCTTAAAATATGAAAAATATAACAGATTACCTTAAAAATATAAAAGAATTACTTCTAAAATAGTTATTAATTAATTTGGTCTTCCAATAATTCAAATTTAGCGTAAATCTTTTTACTTTTGGCAGTAAAGCCAAGCTTTATGTTAACCCTAAATGTAGTCAACTCAACAAAGTTAACTACTTAAAAGTCTTTTGTTTTCTATTGGGAATTTAGACCTCCCAAACCCACACCCAAGGATATTTTATAGTAAAAAATAACAGAAAATAGAGAAATAATAA
>JANZXR010000002.1:2888685-2903793 GCA_027575705.1 Erythroxylum echinodendron | reverse complement strand
TTTATCATTTCAAATTGTACGATGAAAGAAAATTGTTTTGCTCGATCAACAGCTACAAGTCGGGTTCAATTCATTCACGTGTTCCCACAATTTCTGTGCCCGTTATTCTCCAAGACATCCAACCATTCAATACTTGTTGAGAGAGAAAAAAATAGATGGGTTAGATATTTGTGGGAACAGGGCACAGAGATTTTCAGGAGATTTGAAGCCCTAAAAGTCGTGCAATGATTACCTTAATTATTAACTGTCATATTCAACAGCTACAGCTACACCGCACTGCTATCTGGAAGTCTGGAAATGTCAGCCGCACGCACTCACACCCAGCCTGCCCTCACACATACAGGCACGAGTCTCCTATATAAGGAGATGAGCATTGACCAACGAATAACAAAAGATGGAATTGCTAAATTTCACACTTCTGTTAGTGCTTATCCTGGTCTTTAAGTTGGTTTTACAAAATCATGGGAAGAGAACAAATAATCTCCCACCAAGTCCACCTTCTCTTCCAATTCTAGGCCATCTTCATTTGGTCAGCCAACCCATGTATCGGTCACTCGGCGATCTTTGCACAAAATATGGTGATGTATTACTTCTCCGATTTGGTACTCGTAAAGTCCTTGTAGTCTCGTCGCCATCTGCAGTTGAAGAGTGCTTCACGAAGAACGACATCATCTTTTCAAATCGCCCTCGTTTGATTGCTGGGGAACACCTTCACTACAATTACAGGGCCATTGGATTCTCCTCCTATGGAGATCACTGGCGCAACCTTAGGCGTGTCACGTCAATGGAGCTATTTTCTGCATCCCGCCTTAACAAGTTTAGTAAAATTTGGGAAGAGGAAATTCAGCTATTGCTTAAGCAATTATTCCAAGAGTCCGTAGACGTCAAAGAGATGAGAGTAAACCTCTCATCTTTGTTTATGGAGCTTACTTTCAACGTCGTGTTGCGAATGATCGCTGGTAAGCGTTATTATGGGAAGGGTGTGGCGGACGATGAAGCAAAGGAGTTCAGGGATCTTATTAGGGAGTACATGGAAGTCCATGGAAGTGTAAATTTGAACGACTTTTTCCCAGCCCTACAATGGGTTGATTTCCAAGGAATTGAGAGGAGGATGATACGAGTCATGAAGAAAGTTGATGCCTTTGTGCAACACCTTGTTAATGAACAAAGAAAGAAAAGAGAGGAATCGTCTTTGGGAGTGTCTGGGTTAAATTCAATTGACAGAGAAAGTGGGAGGACGTTGATTGATGCAATGTTATCGCTGCAAGAGACTCAACCGGAGCTCTACCCTGATGAGGACATCAAAGGTGTTATAATGGTAATGAACCCATATGCTATACTACTAATATGATGGAATTTTCACCTGTATTGATCTGATAACCTCAGAGTTAATTACTGCTGCTTATATGGTGCAGGAAATGCTCACAGCAGGATCAGAAACCTCTGCGACAACCATGGATTGGGCAATGTCACTTCTTCTCAACAATCCAGAAGCTATGCAAAAGACTGTAGCTGATATACAAGCTGTTGTTGGACTAAGACGTCTGGTGGATGAAACAACCTTCCCGAATCTGAATTATCTGCAAAATGTGATCAACGAGACATTTCGACTTTATCCAGCAGCTCCTCTTCTGGTTCCGCGCGAGTCATCTGACGACTGCAACGTTAGTGATTTTCACGTGCCAAAAGGCACAATGTTGCTGGTCAATGCGTGGAAGATCCACAGGAATCCGAACTATTGGGTTGAGCCAGAAAAATTTATGCCTGAGAGATTTGAAGGAGGAAAAGTCGAAGGGCATAATCTTGTTCCCTTCGGTGCAGGGAGGAGGATTTGTCCTGGAGCTGCTTTAGGAAAGAGAACAGTAGGACTGACATTGGGTGCACTGATTCAGTGTTTTGAATGGTCCAGGATTAGTGAAGAGAAGGTCGACATGAGAGAAGGAATAGCACTCAGCATGCCTAAACTTGAGTCCTTGGAGGCTCTTTGCAAACCGCGGATAGAAATGGACAACGTCCTTTGATCGTTAAGATAAACTCAAGTTCATGCCTTGGTTTGCAGATCAGCATTTCCGAAATGTTACTTCGGTTTTCTAGACTGGTATTAAATTTAGAGTCTGACCATGACTCTGTACTTCCTTATGAATAACGCCACCTGGTTTTGTACTCTCTTCTCTTTTATCAATTGTTTGAGATCGCCGTTGTCTTTCTCCTCTAATCATCTATTTTATTAATGTATCGGAGTTATTAAATAATATTTGGCTTCTATTGAAGAGGGATCGACGAACATGATAAAGAGAAATTGATAGGCCAAGTCAAGCTGAGTAGGGATAATTCAAGATAAAAGCAAGTTTCGGACCACGTAAATCAAGTTTGATAAAAATTTGGGTCGTGCCTTAGGAGGATCGGACTAGATCATCGACGTGTCCTTTTGATGCTGTGAATTTTTTAAAAAAAGTTTTGTTACCAAAATTATTTGACACTAATAGAATAAAGTATGTAATTAAAATCAAAATAGATTAAAATTAATTTTGTTGTAACTTAATCATGAATATTATGAGTTGGTCAAATTAATAATTTAAATTGAGTTTTTCTTCCCTTTAATAGTTGGCAATTGCAATTACAAATTGCCAACTAATTCACCATGTGAACCGACATTAGAAGCCTGTAAATATGATTGCTGGCTATATGGTGAATAATATATATGCATAGAAAAAAGTAACGAGAGAGTGTGTAAAAGTTTGAATTAGCTTCAACAAGTTATGTTAAGTTGTCATTTTTGTACTAATTTTGGGATAAAGTTATTTAATGTGTTAAAATTATTGTTCTAAATTGATGGACTTGTTTCTAAATTGTTTTCAGTGGTTTTTAACATATGAAAGATGAAATTGGATCAAAAAGATGGAAAAAAAAGAAAGACAAATCGAATTCCCAACTGACAGAAGAAATAGTTGACTAAACGTGGGCACGTGCAAGGGAAAAGCCTATTTGCAGAATCTGATTTCAAATCAGATTCAATCCATCCAAATTCTTTATGATTTTTGAAATCAAATGTTGCCTTATTGTTGAGGATCTATGACCTGAAGATCTGGGAGATATATCTATTAAAGATCATGATAAGAAGAAGGAGGAAAGAGATCAAAAAGTATAAAAGACATTCATTGTTCACAAAATTACTGTTCACGCAGAACCTTAGGCTGAGTTTTACATTTTTCTGCAGCTTCTTTTCTTTTCTGGTTTTTCTGGTTTTAGGCTAGAATTTTTGTACTTTTCAAAAAAGACCAGGGATGGAGACTTTATCTTTTGTTATTCTTTTAATTGTTCTTTCTTTTGTTATGAGTAGTTAAACTTTTCTTCTTGGTTGAAGGGAACGGTGTTATCATCTAGTATGGTGAGATTTCTAAATAAAGTTTATTTGATTGATGAATATTAAGTGTTTTCCGAATTGCTTTTCATGGTTGAATTGATTGATTTCTAAGGAGCACAACTAGGAGTTGATTTGTTTAATTTATAGCTAGATTGGTAGGATATGACGTTCAATCTTGCTAATCACAAGTAGCAATTCGGATTGCCATTTTTACGTTAGAGTTAAAAATTCAAAGAAGGCTTTTAGCTAGATTAAATGTATATCGTACATGTGTTATCTTTTTCATTGGTTTCTTAGTTCTTAAAGCTATTAATCAATTAAACTTAAGATCGTATCTAAGTTGTTGGCTAATAAGAATGTTTAGAATACATGTTTCTATTCATTTAATCTTAAGAGAAAATATCTCCCAATGAATGTTTGATAATGGACTAAGTTTTATATCGAGGATCCACATTAGTTTGATAACAACGGTGACGCGAAATCAAGATTTGTTCACTGAATTTTCAGATTTAAATATTTTTGTTTATTTTCAATTTCAACTATTTTTAATTCCTCTAATTTATGTTAATTAAAGCCCCCCTCTTTGTTTTAGTTTTCAACTCTTACAATAATTATGGGAATGATCTCAACTCTTCACTAACTACATTTTCTTTTATTGTTAGAGTTAGTATTAATTAGGTTGCAGTGACAGTAGTACTAAGTTACTAATGCATAACAGGTTGTTGTGAGAGATTGTAGTGTGAATTTGTCTTTGTAAAATTTGTATTCTCTCAATCAATAAAATTGTGAGTGTGTAATTAGATGTCAAAATCGATTTTCTAGGCAACTTTAATTTGTCAACATTTGGTATCAGAGTTCAGTTAAAGTGCTTAAGTAGGTCAAGATTGCTTCAAGTTCAACAACTGAAATTTAACTAATGCAATTATCTATTTTCAAGTTTGATGGTAAAAATAATTTTACGATGTGAAAACGCTTGATGGAGTTAAGTAGATCAAGATGGTTTCAAGTTCAACAACTGAAATTTAACCAATGCAATTATCTATTTTCACGTTTGATGGCAAAAACAATTTTGTGATGTTAAAACATTTGATGGAGTTATATTTGAGAAGTAAATTTTGGAGAAAGATTTAGAGGAAAAAGAAACACTGACACCTGAAGAATCACTACAAATGGTTCATGATCGTTTATTAAATGAAAAAACTTTGTTTTTAATATGTCAATTTGTTGAGTTACCAATTCTTGAAAAAATATTCCATGCTAAAACAGAAAGGGAGGCTTGGAATATTCTGCTCAAAACATATGATGGAGCAGACACAGTTAAACGAACAAGACTGCAAGGTTTGAAAAGGCAATACTGTCAAACTTAGTTAGCCTAACATGCCTAAATAAACAAATAATGGTTAGCCAATTTGTCCAACCATTCCTTCAATCTCCTGCCTATAAATAGGCAGGAGATAAACAAAGAGAAAGCATCCATACGGTTAGAACAAAAATAAAAAGACAGCGAAGTGGGGTGAGAAAAAAAGAAGAGAGAGAAAATAATTTCTGTTTTTTTTATGGGTCTAGTTTTTCTACTTGTAATTCTTCAATTTTCAGTAGTAAAATTCTACTATCCTTGCCCGTGATTTTTACCTTGATTTAGGAGTTGTCCATGTAAAATCTATGTGTCTATTTTATCTTTAATATTTTTAGTTTCGTTTTAGCTGTGACCCTACTTTGTCTAAGTCCTAATTGTTCCTAACAAGTGGTATCAGAGTCAGTCTTAGGTGTGTATATCTGCTTATTGTATGCTCTGTGGTTGCCACCAAGAGTGGATCCTCTACATCAAAAGATAAGTTAGAATATTATTCACCCTGTCAAAGGCACTATTCATAAAGCGGTTGTGTTAGAAGTAATGACAGCAAAGTATGACATTTAAAAATTCAACGAGAGCAATTTCTCATTATGGTAGCTGAAGATAAAGGAAATATTGAGGAAAGATAATTGTCTAGTGGCCATTTGTAAACGACCAGTTGGAGTCATAGATGAAAAGTGGAACGACATGGATGGGAATGTTGTAGCTAATCTTCACCTCGTTTTAGCTGATGGAGTATTATCCAACATCAAGGAAAAGAAGACTACGAAGCAAATATAAGATCACCTCACAAAATTATATGAGGTCAAATCACTCCACAACAAAATTTTTCTGAAGAGGAAATTATACATTTTATGTATGACAGAATTCACTTCTGTGAAAGATTACTTAAACACTTTGAATACTCTATTTTTGCAACTAACATCGTTGGGGCACACAATAGCAATAAATGAATGTGCAAAACTTTTACTTCAAAGTCTACTAGATTCGTATGATCAACTCGTCATAAATTTAACAACTAATATAGACACTTTAGTCTTCAATAACATTGCACCTAATATTTTAGAAGAAGAGAGCCAGTGCAAGAGCAAGGAAGACAAGTTGGCAAGTTTGCAACAAGTGGAGGCCTTGGCGGTGATAAGAGGTAAATCAATGGAAAGTGGTCCAAGTGGGAGTCACAATCATGGTAGATTAAAATCCAAGAATAAGAACTACAACTACTATAGTTGTGGCAAGAAAGGCCACATGAAAAAGGATTATTGGAATCTAAACAAGAAAGATTATGTTCCTCAAGGAAACATTTCAAGCACTTCAGATGATGGAAGCGTAATGGTTTGTGAAGCAACAACGACTATTGGAGAATAGAAAAGATTTATTGTTGTCCGGCTGTTTGATTCAATTGCTACCTTTCATATGACATCTCGAAGAAAATGGTTCCATCAGTATGAATTTGTCTATGGAGAATCTGTGTACAGCTATAATGATCAAGCTCTTAAGATCGTTGGTATTGGCACCATCAAGTTAAAGTTGTAAGATGGTACAATTTAGACTATTCAAAAAGTGTGACATGTGGAGGGTCTGAAGAAGAATTTATTGACTATAGGACAACTTGATGATCTCGGTTTCATATTTGAGATTCAAAACAAGATCGTGAAAGTGATTAAAAGAGTGATGGTATTTATGAATCCAGAGAAGATTGTTGCAAATCTGTACATATTGAAAGGAGTAACTTTGCAAGAAGGAGAGGCATCCATTTTGGTGAGTAGCCCATATGAAAAATCTGCAATGATGTGGCATAAAAAGCTTGAACATATGTCAGAACAAGGAATGAGGATACTTGCAGAGAAGAATCTACTTCTAGGTCTTACAAGGGTTTCACTTCACTTCTGTAAGCATTGTATTATGAGTAAGCAACATTGATTGAAATTTTAACACATCAAAGTTTAGAATCAAAGAAATTCTAGAATTGATTCACTCTAATATATCCAAGCTTTGGTGACGCCACTAGGAGGATCAAATTTTTTGTAACATTCATAGATGATTATTCAAGAGATGTTGAGTATTTTCTATCAAGAGGAAAGTATATATGTTTTTATCTTCAAATTTCACAAAGAGCAGGTGGAACTCGAATCTAAAGCAAGAAGGCATCAAAAAACAGTTCACGACGGCATACACTCCTCAACAAAATGGAGCAGTAGAGCGGATGAATAGAACTCTATTAGAAAGAACACAAGTGATATTGAGAACTGAAAGCTTAGATAAGAAATTATAGGCAGAAGTAGTCAATAGCGCCTGTTATGTGGTGAATTGAGCTCCATCAACTGCAATTGAGTTGAAGATGCTGATGGAGATGTGAACTGGTAAACTAGTGGGTTATTCCAACCTCCGTATATTTGAAAGTCCTGCCTATGTGATGTTCGATGCCCAAGAAACTTCAAAGTTGGATCCAAAATCTAGAAGATGCATTTTATTAATGTATGTTGAAGGTGTGAAGGGGTATTGTCTATATGATCCCACTGCCCATAAGATTGTTATTAGCAGAGATGTTATCTTTATGAATGATTAAGATCAAGAGCAAGTAGAAAATGTTGGCATTGTACAAGAGAATCTAGAAACTACAACAGTATAAGTGGATAGGGAAGTTGATCAAAATGATTCTTCTGAAGCTGCACCAAAGCACGAGGAGTAAGAATCGGTTGAATTTGACATTCCAAAAACTCAGAGATCAACTTAGATAAGAAGAGCACTGAGCTAGTACTCAGACTATATTATGGAGGGCAATATTGCATATTGTCTTTTAATTGAGGACGGGGAACCATAAACTCTTCAAGAAGCAATGAATAATTGAGATGTATCTCAGTGAATGATAGTAATGCAAGAAGAAATTGAAGCACTTCATAAGGAAAAGATATATGAGCTGGTGTCATTATCGTAAGGAAGAAAGCTTATTGCTAATAAATAGGTTTACAAGATCAAACGAAGTAGTGATGATCAAGTGGAGTAATATCGTACTAGATTGGTGGCAAAAGGATATGCTCAGAAAGAAGGTATTAATTTTACGAAATATTTTCTCTTGTGGTTCGACTCACTACAGTTCGAGTAGTCCAGGCAATGTGTTCTATATTTGACTAGTCCAGGCAATGTGTTCTATATTTGACTTACATCTTGAGCAGTTAGATGTGAAAGCCACATTTCTTTATAGAGATCTTGAATAAGAAATTTATATGCTCCAACTAGAAGGTTTTGAAGAAAAAGGGAAAGAGAACTTGGTTTATAGGTTGAACAAATCTCTGTATGGTTTAAAGAAGACGTCAAGGTGTTGGTATAAGAGATTTGATTCTTTCATCATGATCCCTAGATACAGCAGACTAAATGCAGAACCTTGAGCATATTTCAAGAGGTTTGAGAAAGATGATTTTATAGTCTTTTTGTTGTATATAGATGACATGTTAGTAACAGGCCCCAACAATGATCGTATCAAAGAATTAAAAGCACAGTTGGGTAGGGAATTTGAAATAAAGGACTTGGGACCAGCAAACAAGATTGTAGGGATGCAAATTCACTGAGATAGAAATAATAGGAAGAGTTGGCTTTCTCAGAAGAATTATTGGAAGAAGATCTTGCAGCAATTCAACATGCAAGATTGTAAGTCAATTTATAACCCTCTTCCTGTTAATTTCAAGTTATCCTCAAATATGAGTCCTAACAATGAAGAAGAGAGGATGGAGATGTGTAGAGTATCGTATGCATCAACAGTGGGGAGCATGATGTTCGGTATGATTTGTACAAGACCAAATATTGCACATACAGTGGGAGTGGTTAGTCAATACAAGGTTAATCCTAATCGACAACATTGGAATACAGTTAAGAGGATTCTCAGATATATTAAGGGAACCTCAGATGTTGCATTATGTTATGAAGAATCAAATTTTACTGTCAAAGGATATGTTGATGCTGATTATGCAGGTGATCTTAACAAAAGTAAATCCACTACTAGATATGTGTTCACATTAGCTGGAGGGGCAGTGAACTGGGTTTCAAAACTGCAGTCAGTTGTAGTTACATCAACAACAGAAGTAGAATATGTAGTAGCTACACAAGCTAGTAAAGAAGTAGTGTGATTGAAGATGTTGTTGGAAGAACTCGGGTATAAATAAGAGAATATTACTCTGTACTATGACAGTCAGAGTGCTTTGTATCTTGAAAAGAACCCAGCATTTCATTCAAAGACAAAGCACATTCGAGCTTAGTATCACTTCATTTGTAAGGAAGTGGAAGAAGGAATGGTGAACATGCAGAAAATTCATACAATAGATAACCTGATAGATTTTATGACAAAAGCAATCAATGCTGACAAGTTTATATGGTATCAATCCTCATGCATCCTGACAGAGACGTAAGCAACATGAAGCAACAAGATAGAAAGAATTGTGTGAAGATATGATTGGTTCTCAATCAAATCTTCAAGTGGAAGAATTATCAAACTTAGTTGGCATGTTAGGCATCGAATTTTTGGTGCCTAATATGCCTAATTAAACAAATAATGGTTGGTCAATTTAGCCAACCATACCTTCAATGTCCCGCCTATAAATAGGCAGGAGATAAACAAAGAGAAAGCATCCATATGGGCGGAACAAAAATAAAAAGAGAGAGAAGTGGGGTAAGAAAAAGAAGAAAAAGAAGAGAGAAAAAAATATTTTGTACTTTTTTATAAGTCTAGTTTTTCTCTTTGTAATTCTCCAATGTTTCAGTAGTAAAATTCCTTTATTCTTTCCCATAGTTTTTATCCTAATTTAGGGGCTTTCTACGTAAAATCTGTGTGTCTATTTTATCTTCAATACTTTTAGTTTCGTTTTAGCTGCAACTGTGTTCTGTCCAATTACTAATTGTTCCTAACAAATACAAGTTGACAGAATCTATTGAACGTTGGAAAACTATCAAAAAAGGGTTACGATTTACACTTCAATAAAGGTGGATGCACCATGAGTGATATAAAAAAAAGGCATGATTCTAAATACGAGAAGGGGTGTACAACCGTCTATTTCCAACATATCTTAATTACGATATTTATTTTTACTATAATACTATGACTATCAATGATAATTGGCTATGGCATATATGACTTGGGCACTTGAATTTGGAAGAATTAAGCTTGTTGAAAACAAAGAGTGGGTTTCAGGCTTCTCAACCATTCAAGTTCTTTGTGTGTCATGTAATGGGAAAAAAGCATAGATATCCATTTCCTATAAATCAGGTGTGGAGAGCAAAACGTCTACTAGAGCTTGTACATTCAAATCTATGTTATGTGAAAGTTCCAGTAAATGGAGGTAACAAATACTTTATTACATTTAGTGGTGATTATAGTAGAAAGGCATGAGTTTATTTTCTGAAGCAGAAATCTAAGGCATGTGAAACACTTAAGAATTTTATAGTGTATATTGACAAACAAAATGGCTGTTCTTTTAAGACTTTGAGAACGGATAGAGGCACAAAATATATTATTTATGATGATTTCTTAAAAAAGCATGGAATTAAGTATCAGTTGACAACTAGGTACACTCTTGGACAAAATAGAGTGGCAGAAAGAAAAAATAGAACTATTAGAGATATGGTAAGAAGCATGTTATTTTGTAAGAAGCTACCATTTTTGGGTAGAGGTCATAGCTTGTGCGATCTATATTTTGAATAGGTGTCTTGTTAAAAGTGTTCGAGATAAAAACTCCACAAGAAGCATGGAGTGGACAAAAGCCTAATCTTAGTCATATGAGGGTGTTTGGTTGGATAACATATTCACATGTCCTTGATGAGTTGAGAAAGAAGCCCGATGATAAGGTAAAAAAATGCATATTTCTATAATACAGCATGGAAACAAAAGTTTATAAGCTTTATAATCAAAAGGCTCAAAAAGTGATCATCAGTCGAGATGTTACTTTTGAAGAAGATGGAGTATAAGATTGATAAAAAAAAGAAAAGACATCTTTGCTTGTATCGGTGTTCATAAACAATGAATTAGAAATGACTAATCAAACTGAAGAGTCATCTTCACCTCTAGTTCCTGAAGAGCCAACTCATGTTGATCCTAAAGCATCATCTCCCCCTACTTCACCTTCACTTAGGCTCTCACTACAAGAATGCCATCCACCCACCTATTTAAAATATTATTAAGTAGGTGATGAAGGTAATGATGATGAAATTGTAGCCCATTATGCTTTCTTTACAGATTATGAATCAGTAATGTTCGAGGAAGCAGTGAATGATGATCGTTCAACTAAAGCAATGAATGAAGAAATATATGTCATAGAAAAGAATAAAACATCAGTTAACCACTTTGTAGCTTAGTAGTGTGAAATGGGTATATAAGACAAAGTACAAATCTAAGGGAAGTGGAATACTTTAAAGCAAGATGAGTTGTAAAAGGATATAAGCAAAAATCAGGTATCGATTATTCTAAAGTATTTGCACCTATTGCCAAATTCAATACTATACGTTTGATCATTTCACTTGTCGTTCAAAGTGATTGGAAGATTTATCAAATGCATGTCAAATTAGCCTTTTAGAATGGTGTACTTAAAGAAGAAGTATACATTGAGCAACCACCATGATATGTAAAGCAAGGAGAAAAAAATAAGGTTTACTGACTAAAGAAGGCGTTGTATGGTCTTAAACAAGCACCAAGGGCATGGTATACTCATATTGATACTTATATCATTGAACATGGTTTTTATAAGTATCCATATGAGCGTACTTTGTATATTAAGATTAATAAGGAAGGAGACATTGTTATAGATTGTCTATATATAGATGATTTGATCTATACTAGTAATAATCCAAGGCTGTTGTTGGAATTCAAGGAAGATATGGTTGCTCATTTTGAGATGACATATATGATACTAATGTCCTGCTTTCTTGGTATCAAGGTAAAGCAAACAAATGAAGCCATATTTATTTCACAACTGAAATATGTAAAAGATATTTTAAAGAAATTCAAGATGGATTCGTGTATGCCAATCTTAACTCCAGTTGAAGAAAGGATAAAGCTTACGAAAGATCGCAATGGTGATTTGGTTGATGCAACAAACTTCAGAAGACTTATTGAAAGTTTGAGGTACCTAACTGCAACTAGGTCAGATATTATTTATAGTGGGAATTGTGAGCAGATTTATAGATTTGCAATGACAATTTCATTGGCAAGCCACAAAATGAATTTTAAGATACATTAAAGGTACGCTAGATGATGGAATATTTTATTTAAATTCTAACACAGTAGAGTTGGTAGGATATACAGATAGCGATTGGGCAGGAGATATTGACAAATGAAGAAGCACCTCAGGCTATGTTTTCCATCTTAATTCTGGAGCATTTTCTTGGTCTTCAAAGAAACAATAAGTAATACATAGCAGAAACAAATTGCGCTATACAAATTACTAACTATTTCACCTTATGAACCTTCGTTAGAAGCCTATAAATGTTGCGATTGGCCATATGGTGAATGATATATATGCATAGAAAGAAATAGTGAGAGAGTATAAAATTGGGGTGTTAGTTTCAATAAGCTAACGAATAACGGATTTTTGGGTTGTGAGAGTTTGTAGTGTGAGTTTGTCTTTGTAAAATTTGCATTATCTCAATTAATAAAATTGTAAGTATGTAATTAGATGTCAAAATCCAATTTCTAGGCAATTTTAATTTGCCAACAATTTTTGTTGAAAAAATAATGCTACCACTGTCATACAATTTTTTTATTTCACTTCATTAATACGTCGAGTCTATTTATAATAGCTAAACAAAAGTTCCAGATAAAAGTATACAGAATCTCAAGTATATAAAAATTTTTGAAAAAATATGAAGTCTTTTATAAATATAAAAGGTCTTAAAATATGAAAAATATAACAGATTACCTTAAAAATATAAAGAATTACTTCTAAAATAGTTATTAATTAATTTGGTCTTCCAATAATTCAAATTTAGCATAAATCTTTTTACTTTTTGCAGTAAAGCCAAGCTTGCAACTAGCTTTTTGTTAATCTTAAAATGTAGTCGACTCAGCAAGGTTAACTACTTAGAAAGTCTTTTTTTTTCTTCTTATGAAAAAAGGTACTTTCAAACTGTAATCCTTCGAAACATTTTTGTTGAAATTTAATTTTCATTTGAATATTTATCATATGAAAATAATATTATGGTTTAATAAAAGATCTATTTAAATTTCTCTTGCGTAAAAAAGAAGCAAGCAGTAGGCGAGAGAACTTAGTTATTAGGACTCTGGATTGTCGGTTCATGCACAGTAGATAGCTTATGTGACATGATATTAAATTAAAAGACTTGCCCTTATAATTACGCTTCAAATCACCTGTACCGAAAAAACTGCTAGACATTTTTGCCCTTAAGGGCAATTTTGTCAATTTCCCATTCAGTGGACAGTTATTAATTGTAATTTGGTTTTAAAATAAATTATCGGCTAAGTTAAATAATTTGATCGAGATAAAGATAATAAAGTGCCTCAATAAATGATCTAAATTAATGAGTTGAAGTTCGGGTGGAAAATAAATCCCTTTCAGTGTGGACTTAGACCGTATCGGCCTTGTGATGGGAAAGCCCGATATAGAAGATTATATATATATATAAAGGGGGTCTCCTGTAGTTACTTAAGTAATTCACGAGCATTCAGAGCTTTGACCCTTTAAGAGCGCCCCGTGTATTAAGGAAACTACAGAAAGGCCTAGACCTCGAGCCGATGAACGTTTTCTATATAGGTGCCGAGGAGATTCGAGATCGTTTGGCAGCTGGAAAAGGATTTTAAAGATTGGATGGAATTGAATAAGGTATTCTGCATTATCTTCATTTTTAATCCTTTTACGTCTGATCCTGGGTGCATAATAAAGTCTGCTCTACGCGTTACACGTAGTATCAGAGCGGTTACGTGACTGGGTTGGCCAAAATGAAGATTTTTTGGTTTTCCATCTTTCTTGCTTCTCTCTCTTAGTTTTTACTTAATTTCTAGTTATTTGGCCCAAAGAATTGCATGGAAGTGGTTTGAATGTGAGCGAAAAACAGAGCTCCGATTTGTCAAAAATATCCCCCGCATGGTGGGGGCGATGGAGAACGTCGGGCACATACGCCACACGTGCCCGACCCCGCTATAGTAGCGTGGGTGAGGCAATGCGACGGGCGCGCGCGATCACATACCACCACATGGCGCACGAGTAGCATCGCCCATAGCGCGACGTGTGTCGCGCGTGCGCCACACGCATCGGCAGCTGCCTGCATGTCTGTGTGCGTGAGACACAGCTGGCACCGGTCGACACGTAGCGCCTGCACTGCACGCGCGCCCGCCACACACAGTGATGTGGCGGGCCACGCAGCGGCTGTGCTGACATCAGCCGTACGGACAATGAACAGTGATCATTAGAAAAACAAAATTTTTAGATTTCCCGTAAAGGTATCATAGGGTGTTTTGGGTCAATTTTTGGATCCGAGAAATGTATAAAGTGATTTTTCCATTTTTCTGGATTCATTACATTAGTAATAAAGTTAAGTTTAACTCCAGCAAAAAGAATTAAGGTATTCCGGATCTGATTTCAAGTAAATTTTCATGTTTCGGAGATCACATAAGAGAGATACTTCAAATTGTCGTGTCTTGGGTCTCATATTCAGGGTTCGGGATCTCATGATGCTAATCGGAAAAGGAATTTTTACATTCTAAAGCCATTTTTTAGTGAATTTTCGTGCAACGAACTTGCCATAAGGGAGATACATGAGGTTCATGTGTCTCGGTGGTTGGTTTGGTATCAAGTAAGGCACGATAGTCACTCTAATGAGATTTCTCTGTTAAGAAAGTCTCAAATGAAGTTTTCAGAGAATGTCTTCAGCACGGGTGTGTGACAATGAGACTGTGCATTCGGATTTTGCATTTATTAAAGTTACATTGTCACATACCATATGCCCATAAAGAATGTGAAGATGACATAAAGTTGTATCCCTTGTGTTGTGGACTTTCTGGGATACTGAAGAGAATGTAGTCACTAAAGTGGCCTTTCAAGTTAATATTTTGGATTGTTTTACTTGCATGTTTGGGGATGTCTCTGATTTTATGCTTGGCTATTCTGCCCAAAGGTGTTGACCTTACATAACGTTTTGAGATGTGCATAAATGCATATGATGGAAGAAAGCCATTACATAAATGATCTATTCACCCAAAGGTGGTAGTGTCATAAAAGTTGGTGTTTATGTATGAAGATTTAATTACATATATTATGTATTCAGTCCTATCGGCCCCCTGAAAAATTTTTCCATTAACTTAAGCATAATAGCTTATAGAATAAATGCATGAGAAGAAATTGAGGGTATTTTTGGTATATAGCTTAAGTACCAAGGGTAAAGTGGACTTTTGGGA
>JANZXR010000002.1:2832342-2851815 GCA_027575705.1 Erythroxylum echinodendron | reverse complement strand
AGGGATGTGTTTTAAGTATTCCCACTTGCATGGAATAGGTAAAGAGGAAGGGGAGTTGTCTTTAGCTATTCCTTAATTTAAGGAATAGTTAATCTTTAGGAATGCTATTCTTTGGGTCATAAAATAAACCAAACAAGAGAATGAGTAATAGGTAGAAATAAAAGCGTAATAGAATTTCTATTACCCTCAACCAAGCACCCCATTAGTACTTTCCATTTAGGAACGGTCCAAGTCTTCAGCTATCTGATAGTTTGCTTCTCAATTTTGGATCTTTCAATGTAAAAAGGGTCTACTACAATTTTAACTCTAAAAAGGACAGGACTTTTAACTGCCTTTGTTACTAAACTACCGAAAAGACTTGTTAGTCCAAGTTTTTGACAATTTACTACACTAGTGTTCTAGGTTGCAAAGTCACATATTTAGGTTTAGAAGTAATGGTTTTTGACTGTTTAATTTTAAAATGAAATATAGTTAGTATCAAGAGACTAAGATTAGGTGGTCCAAAGGAGAGAGAGGAACATTGAACTAATTGAGCAAAGATGAGGTAATGGTGTTTCAGTGATTACAGTGGACAAAATTATGCTCCATTGACTGTACAACTTTTCACCTGCTTTTGATTTTAAGAGAATGAGCCAATCGTAACAATACAAATACCGTGATAAGTAAATTAACTAATTAAGTGATATATGTTGTCAATGCATGCGCAAAAGTCAGGTTCGAACACTAACAGATGACCTGTCATTTCAGACTAATTCAAATGAGACTGAAGGAGCATTACTCTTTGTATGAGAAAAGCACAACACAAGCTGTAGGATATAGGTCTGTTTTTAAGGTGGAGAAGAAGACTCTCTGTGTCCATTAGGTGAGATTCTTTCAGACAAGAAATTAAGGTGGCCGAGGCCGACTTCATCGATACCTGCATGCATTCTTCACTCTCGTGCTAACTCTCCAAAAGTGCATAATTCCACCTCTCACCAAATTTTTCAGTAGAAGCCTACTTCTGTAAGTACAGTCGATTCATTCAGATGGGAGGTTCACCATTGCCTTTTAACTTTGATCATCTACCTAGAATTTCATTCTCAACCCAATTATTGAAGTCATTCACTCCAACCTCACGTTCAGTACGCATTATTGAGTTTCTGACCATTTGAAACACATTTTAAAACATTCTGAAACAGAAAACTAATTACCACATTTGTTGTGAAGGACATTCGAATTGTAAGAAAAGTATAAGAAACCAATTTGTTGTTTGAAAAAGTAAGAAGCACTAGTAGCAACAATGGAACTAACTTCAACAGCAAGTACAAAATGGAGAACTATGTTTCGTTTGGAGGAACCTTCTTTGCAGCTTCAACTGCTTCAATCTCCGCAACGATAGCATCAATCTCAACCTCTTAAAGCTCCGCAAGTACACTGTCTTTTGTTATTACAGAATTCTCCCAACAAGCTACGTGTACAGAAAACAAAAACATGCGCAGAATGCTCTAGTTTTCTTATGGGAACTTAAAACATGATATGTTCATACGTAAATAATATATTCCCATCAGAGACTACTCCACAGGTGTCCAACCAAATCTGAACACGATATAAAGTTATCAAAGCAGACACAAAGCTTGACACTGATGTTCTGGCAACTATCTGCACCTGTCTCCTGAAAAATTGTGACATTTTCTAATTGTTCACTCCAGGTTGGTAAAAACAATGCCGAGTTCTAGGTTCAGATTGTTTACGAGATCGGGCTTGGGTAAAGAGTCTGCAACCAACTCAACTGGGCCGGGTTAAGTGTTGCATAATAGTCACCAACGCTACTGGACTTTCACTTCCCAGGCTTAACAAAATTCTTTAACTGTAACCCTTATGATAAAAGTAGCGCTTTTTCTTTTTTTCTTTTATTTCTTACTAGCTTAAGACTATGTTTAGTTGGATGGTTATTAATAAAATGTAATATAATGTAATATTATTCTATCATTTAAGAGGAGAGTTTATAATAGAATAGGATAGAAGGGACGTTACATCTCATTCTATGCTAAACAGTAAAAATAAGTAACATCTGATTTAAAGGGTTTAGAATAAAATATAAAACGATAAACAATATTTTACTATATTACATTATGAACCCTTCTTTCAAATAACATTTCACTATATTACATTCTGAATCCTTCCATCCTTCACAAATAACAATTTTCTAATATTACATCTATTTATATTTCATTACATTATAAATCATTTCATTCTATTAAAAACTTTACTTCCAACCAAACATAGCCTAAGATAACTTTGGGAGTTGTAACTCATGGATGATCCCTTGAGAGCATACAACACTACATTAAAGGCTTGCTAGGTAACAATTACTCTATTACCTTTCAAGCAACCAGAGATAGTCCTTCCAATGAACAGTAATTGGTTGCTATTTTCAACAATTTAAACATGAAATTTGAAAATAAGATCACAACATCACCTCAATTTGAGCTCATATTCCTTTTATTCTAATATGTGCATGGTAACCAAACTATGAATGCTGATGCGAAAGAGAATCTAAATCATTAGAAGTTGCACGTAAGACACGAATCAGTACAAAATGATATAATCCATAAAGTGATATTTCTGATCACAGTTTTGTAGTACACATATATAAGTGTGAAGGCAAATGCCTTACTTCGAGCAAAGCACTAGTTGATAACTTCACAGTCTCTTGTCTAGAAATTTTCTTGTAAAATTTTATCCTTTTGAGATTTAAAGATAAATTTGAGATACAGAAGTTATATAAGGCATAAATATATGACGATAGAAGAGTTTTATAGTTCAAATAACTTTCATCAATTACAGTTTTATTAAAATTTGATTTATAGGATTTGTTTAAGAGTAGTATTGGTATATATTTATATATATTGTACTCAATTTTAGAGGTTAAAGAGGAGTTTTTGAGAGAGCTATAAAAGTTTTAGGTATGGTTATTTTGTGAGGCATTCTTTACTCGAAACCTTAATGCTTGTATCTTGCTATTATTGAACTTGATAGATTTCTTATCAATAAAATCCTGTGTCTAATTTTTCTTGTCATCATCTATATATTTTGAGTAATTTATTATTGGTTTAATGAACTTGAAGATTTTATGAGCTTTATTACTTGGAGCCCTAACAAGTGGTATCAAATCCATATGTATAGAGAATGATAACAATTCTATGATGAAGTTGATATCGAACAACTACTTGATTTAGAGATCTATGATAGAAGATCTCCTGTATTACAAGGATCTCTACAATCCAATCAATGTGGATAGAAGTATAAAATACGATGTCCCGTCTAAGCCAAAGAAGATGATAGATAAAGAGTGGGAGAAGATGAATTGAAAGACCTTAGGAACTATTAGACAGTGGATTAATATTAGTATATTCAACCACATATTCTAAAAGACAGATCCTTATGAGTTGTGAGACAAAGTTGGAGGGGTCTTTAGGAGAGGAAGACCACTTACAACAAAGCCTCTTTGATTAAAAAAGATTGCAAACTTGAAAGCTGAAGGCTAGAAAATTGGTTTTAGAACATCTCAACCATTTTTAGGATATCATTAATAAGTTGATTGCGATGAAGATCATCCTCGATGATAAATTGCAACCTTTGCTCCTACTGAGTTCTTTGCTAGATAGCTCAGAAACTTTGCTTATGATTATCAATAACCTCGCTTTAGATAATGTGCTTTCTTTAGAGGTGATTAAAGAGAAAATGTTTAATGAAGAGATTAGGAGGAATGAGATCAGTGTTGACTACGTGCAGGATATTATGGTAAAAAACAAAGGAAGAAGCAATAGCAGAGGTCCCAAAGGGCAAGGCAAGTCGAAGAACAGGTTAAAGTTGAGAGATGATAAAGAGACCAGAACATGCCACTACTGCATCAAACCTGGTCATATAAAAAAGTTTTACTACAAGTAAAAGATAGACCAAAAGAAATAAGAAAGCTAAAAGGATGGAGACGATAATAACACTGCAATAATGACGTAAAGCACATATGATAAAGTATCTTGTGTAACCAATGAGTGTCTTTATATTAGCCAATCAAATTCAGAGTGACTTGTTGTTATAAGGGCATCCTACCATTATGTTCCAAAGAGAAAGTATGTCTCCCAATATAGGAGTAATGATTTTGGAAGTATAAAGATAGGCAATTAGAGCTCCACTAGCATTATTAGCATGAGTGACCTTCAAGTTCAAACTGATGTTGGGTGCATGTTGAACTTAAGAGGTGTTTAACATATTTCAAACTTGCGTCTTAATTTGTTATCTACAAATGTACTTGAACAAGAAAGATACCGACACACTTTTGTTAATGAAAAGTGAAAGTTGTCTAAAGAACGTTGACAATTACTCATGATGAATTGTAATGCATCTTCTATAAGATACACTTGAAGGTATGTGCTAGAGAATTACATGTCATTTAAGAAAACACTTCACTAGACTTATTGCACTGGAGATTGAGACACATTAGAGAGAAGGAGATCAAGTTGCTAGCTAGAAAATCACTTATCCCTATGAAGACTATGGTTTCTCTTAACACCTATGATTATTATATGGCTAGAAAGCAACATCATATTTCATTAAATAAAAGGTCTACTAGAAGGAAGATGAAGGTGGAGCTGGAGCACTCCGGCGTGTGTGGTCTTATAAAGGTCGAGTCTTTAGGAGGTAACAACTGTTCTTATACATTTATCAATGATGCTACAAGCAAGACTTGGGTCTTCATACTGAAAACAAAAATTCAAGTTTATGAGACCTTTCAGAAATTTCACATCATAGTGGAAAAGGAGACCAAAAGAGAATTGAAGTGTCTTTAAACTGATAAATAGAGGAGAGTACACCTCCAAATAATTTGAAGAATACTGTACGAGACATGGCATAAGGCATGAGAAGATAGAACCAAGTACCCTACAACACAATAATGTTGAACTATTATGGGGAAAGTTTAGAGTATGCTCTGAATGTCAAAATTACCCAAGTCCTTTTGAGATGCTACGAATGTCAAAATTAACCAAGTCCTTTTGGGGTGAGGCAATCAAAATCATTGTATATGTGATCAACATAACTATTTTAGGCCTTTTAGAGCTTCACATTCTTGAGATTGTGGAAAGGGAATGATCCAAACTATTTATATTTGAAGGTGTATGAATACAAGGTATTTAAACACTTGCTAAAGGATAGATCAAAATTATATTCCAAGACTAATCCTTATATGTTTATTAGATATAATGTTGAGGAGTTTGGAAATAAGTTTTATAAACCAAAAAGTAGAAGCTTGTTAAAAGTAAGGGCTTAATCTTCTACAAGCATGAGATGGGTGTAGATTGCATCAAAGAAGACATTACTGCTTTTAGCAATTTGTTGTTTGGTATTGTGGATTCTACCCCTGTTCTAACTTTCATGGATCAGCTTGCAAGTGAAAAAGGAGAATATGATCTAACATAGGATGATAATGATTAGGGGCAATATGATTGCTAGCCCCAGGTCTCGATTCTTATTTCATGATGACAAGGCGCCAAAATTGAGGAAATTTTAATTAAAAAATGTATCTATAATTAACATTAAGATAAAAAGAATAAAATTTCTTGGTGGGAGTAAAAACAAATAAACAAACAAAGAAATAAAATAAAAAAATGAAAAATACACAGGTGTGATACCAAAATGTCACGACTGTGAGAACAAAAGTCACAATCGTGAGAGGGGGAGAGTCGCGGTCATACTTGTACACGATCGCAACTTTTGGTAAATAGTGAGGTTCGTCGTAATTGTGCATGTGCACAATCGCAACTTTCCTGTCTGCACACTCCTACTTCAAATTATCATAACTTTCAATCTTGAAGTTCAAAAATTATAAACTTTATGTCATTAGAAAGTAAGAGAAATAGTTATAACTTTCATTAAGACAATTTTGTCAAATTCTGTATAAATAAATACAATTTATTTATTGAAGTTTTAGAATACATTTTTATCCCCTTATTCTCTTATTCCTCTCATCTGTCAATATTCCTAATAGTTTCCTCTTCCTGGTCCATAAGAAGTACATTAGCAGATATAGAATGCACAAATGCGCAGTCGTAATCCAAATAAATATAATGCCTACTTAATTTAAAATTAAATAGTATTATATAAATGAATATATTATAATCTAAAATTTTAAGGGAAAAATAAAATTGTGGAATTGAATTTAAAATTTTATCAAAAGAAAAGGGGGGAAAAATAATAGTAGAATTATTTCAAATGAATTAATAAAATAACTAAATTTAAATAAGAAAATTTAAATTTTTATAATTATAGTAAAGAATGGATAAAAATAAATGGATGAAATATGTGAGTGAATATTGTGAAATTTATATAGTAGAAAAGATAAAATAGTTTAGTAAAGTTTATAGTAAAAGTTCTAAATGAATGCATTATAATATTTTAGTACATAATTTAAAAAAAGTTATAATTTTATAAAATTTATACGAACATAAGCCGTAATATGTTATTTTATGATTGGCTAAATATGTGTAAATAAATATTATTAAAATTTAAAATTTGTGGGAAATAAAATTTATTAATATAGATAAAATTTTAGGGGAGAAAATGAGTAAAAGTATAAGATTCAGAATATTTGAAATGAATTAATAAAAATAGTTAATAAAAATTAGGAATGAAAAATAAAATAAAATATGTAAATATATAGTGTGATGTAGATAAGAATAAATGAATTAATCATAATATTTGAGTTTAGTGTTTAAAAATGTAAGTAAATTTTTAAGTTACATAATTTATAACTTAAACATTATAGGTCTCATAGGTGTGACTTAACACGTGACATGCACCCGTTCCCTATGGTCATGCCTGTGACTTAAATAGTCACAGATGTGACTCATGCCATTATTTATACAACATAATTTAAACAAATAGGCAAGGCCTCAATTTTCCAAAGACAATTATTTAATAAGTCGCGCCTGTAAAAGTTAAGGAAATTAATATATTATAATATATGATTAAAAAGTAAAAAAAAGTTGTATTATAATATTTTAGTACATAATTTATAAAATAAAGTTATAATTTAAAAAAATGTATATGAACATAAGGCTTAATATGTTATTTTATGATTGTCTAAATATGTATAAATAAATATTGTTGATTTTTAAAATTTGTGGGAAAAAATAAAATTTGTTAATATGGATAATTTTTGGGGAGAAAATCAGTAAAAATATAAGAGTTGGAATATTTAAAATGAATTGATAAAATTAGTTAGTAAAAATTAGCAATGAAAAATAAAATAAAATATGTAAATATATAATGTGATGTAGATAAGAATAAATGAATTAATTATAATATTTGAGTTTAATGTTTAAAAATGTAAGTAATTTTTTAAGTCACATAATTTATAATTTAAATATTATAAGTCTCACGGGTGTGAGATGTCACACTCGTGACATGCACCCATTCCTTATGGTCACATAGTCACAGCTGTGACTCATGCCATTATTTATACAACATAATTTAAACAAATAGGCAAAGTCTCAATTTTCTGAAGACAATTATTTAATAAGTCACACCCGTGAAATTTAAGAAAATTAATATATTATAATATATGATTAAAACGTTAAAAAAGTTGTATTATAATATTTTAGTACATAATTTAAAAATAAATTTATAATTTAAAAAAATGTATACGAACATAAGGCTTAATATGTTATTTTATGATTGGCTAAATAAGTACAAATAAATATTGTTAATTTTTAAAATTTGTGGGAAAAAATCAAAAATTGGTAATATGGATAAATGTTTTGGGGAGAAAATAAGAAAAAATATAAGAGTTAGAATATTTGAAATGAATTGACAAAATTAGTTAGTAAAAATTAGGAATGAAAAAATAAAATAAAATGTGTAAATGTATAGTGCAATGTAGATAAGAATAAATAAATAAATTATAATATTTGAGTTTAATGTTTAAAAATTTAAAAGAATTTCACTTGTGAAATTTAAAGAAATTAATATATCATAATATATGATTAAAAAGTATAAAAAAGGAGTTGTGTTATAATATTTTAGTACATAATTTAAAAAATAAAGGTTTAATTTAAAAAAATGTAATATGTTATTTTATGATTGATGAAAATTAATATAATATAATATATCATTAAAAAGTAAAAAAAGAGTTACGCGGCTTTGCCTGAAAGTTAATTTTAGGGTTGTGCGGGTTTTCAATTTAGGTGCACAACCATATTTCACGCCCTTGGAAGAGGCGGCCAGACATAGTTGGAGCATAGCACACGAGTGAAGACAGTAACATCAACGACGTTTGAGAGAAAGGATTTCTTGATTCTGAGTTGGTACGCCAGCTTTTGCTTTTCTTTGATGCTAAAACTTGTTATGATTTTGCGGCCCTCACAGTTACTCTTTAGCTGCTTCTGCATATTGTTAAAGGTTGTGGTACTTTATATTTAAATTTTCTTTCATTTTGCTTTGTGGGTGTGATCAAAATGACTCTTTTCCTCTTTTTCCTTTTGTTTAGAGTATTCGTATGCCTTGTGAGGTTGTGATGTCACTACATTGCCACCCGCTTTTTGTCTTGTTTGTGTGTTTCTTTTGTAGTTATATGGGTAAGATGTGTCTTTACTGCGTAAACATTGTCAATGCAAATGACAAGGAGTGAAAAACCTTTTATTAAGGCTAAATCACTTTTTCTATCTTCCATTCACTCTTTTCCCTTTGCAGGACGATAATTTACATTTCATTTCCACATTCTTTATGATATGCACAAAATGGTGAGCAGTACCTTACTCGATGACTAATTGTTGGATAAGACCAACACTTTTGCTATAATCACTATATTTGTCTGCATTGTTATCCTAAAAGTAGTTCAACATTTAACTAAAATGAAACATTACATAAGCCAAAGTTAAGAATGAACAAGATAACAAAAGCTACAAGAAAGAAAAATAGCATAATCTAGCTAACCAGAATAGGTTTGTTAGTCTATTAAATGGTTTTATTATGCCTAACATTGACTAATATAATGCTTATGTTTTAGGATTATCAGGTGATATTAAAATTAGTCTTATTTTTAATGTCGCAGACTTGACTATTTATCATAGATATGATGGTGCACAATCTCCCGCTATAACTAATTTGAGAATTCCAACCATTACTCATATTAAAGAATTGCGAGCTATGTGTAGATATGTTTTTGTAATTTTATTTTATTATTTCAGTTAAGATCATCAAGTATGCCTCGTATGAGATTGAAGACTTCTTCTTCTTCTCAACTGGATGGTACGCCCACTTTAGGTAATCCTTGTCTTTAATTTGACAATTGCAAGAGCTAGTTAAGGTGTGCAACTTTAAAAGATTGTAAGATTATTCCAAATCAATTTATCAATCATGGAGCTATTATTGAATTATGAATAGCAAACTGAGTGAATGAGTTGTTGCATAACATAGGGTGGGATAGATTTGTTGAATTTAAAAAAAATTCATATGTTGAGTTAACCTTAGAATTTTTTATTACTTTACAATTGATCTTTAACGATGATGGCACTGTGAATAATATAATGTTTAGATTGATGAATATGTCGAATGTAATTAGTTTAGATGTATTGAATAGTATATTTGGATTTTTGGATAGTGATTTATGCGGCTACCATGATGATTTCAGTCCTACAAATTTCAAAATCAAATTACTAATTTAAGAAGCATTTTTTCTCCAAGTAGGTTTAAATCATCTGCTTTAGTGGACCCCAACCTTCGCTATCTTCATAGGTTTTTAACTTTTATATTATTTGGTAAAGGAGATAGCCAAGGTACAGTCTCTAAAGCAGAATTGTTTATGTTGTGGTGTATGGTGCATGCTAAACATTTTAATGCTGGTATGTAGTTAAGTATGCATCTATTTGATATGGCTAAAGCTAGAGCTGGTAAAATAGTTATTGGAGCATTTTTCACCCGAATTGCAGAACACCTTGGTTTACTAAATAAGAGAACAGTTATGTAGTTAGTTTCAGGCAACTCTAGTTTAGACTTGCAACTATTGGTGCCTATAAAGATTGTTAGGCTACAAGGTGATCATGATGTTCTCGTTAACAATGACATAATAAAAGCTTCAAGTAGCAAGCGTAGTCACGTTGGAGTAGTTGAAGGTAGACAAGAGGATGATGTTTTGCCATCCGAAGCTAGGCATTGGAACATTGCACCTACTTTTGCTGAATATCAATCATTGCTGAATCATCTAATTATATTTGAATAGGGAACAAATGATAGATTGGACAGGATTGAGGCTAGCATGGCAGAGATGAGGAATTTCTTAGTGAATTTAAATACTCGTTCTACACAGTGTCCACCTTCATCTTAGTATTGTATTTCTATCTTTTTCTTTTTATTATTTTTATTGTTTGTCGTTAAATTGTTTTTAGCTTTATTGTTTGTCTTTATTTGTGTTGTTTGCATCTTAAATCCTTTATTTTCTTAGTATTGTACATTAAGTGTTTGTTTTCTTATTTAATGGTTAGAGATGCATGATTATTAAATGAACTTGATAGAGATTGCAAATGCATAATACGAGTGAATTAGACCTTCCTTTGGTAAGAATGTGAGCATTTTTTAAACAATAAACACCAATTAAAAGTATTCATTGTTGAGAGCATTCTTTCATGGTTAAGCAGATCTAGAACTTGCTTGCAAATATTGGTTGAGATTACATAATGATAGGATTGAATTATCTTATATTTTCTTACGCATTTCCTTGTGATTTCAATCCTATTTTCATGACAAAATGCTTAATTTGTGTTCAATTTATGTTGACTATTAGGTTGGATATGTTGATATATATTTGAGACCAAAAATACAAGATTCTAACGCAAATTGGAGCATAAATGTTTAATAAGGAAAAGGCACAAAATGAGAAGAGATTATAGCTTATTGGTGGCGGCATAAAACAAAAAATGGACACATGATGAAAAGAATGTGAGCTGCGTAGATTATGGTGAAGAGCAAAGCATATAATAGGTGGATAAATGTTGAACAAAACAGCATCGTGAAGGCATTAGCACAAGCTTAAAATGACATGCAAGTAGTTGGTGAACTAGCCCAAAATTATAACAAGAAAAAGAGCAAAATGCTAGCTTTCATGCATTAATGCATGCATAAAATGTTATCATTGCAGCTAGCGTTTAAGCGTTAACGCATGCGTAATACGCTAGCATTGCAGCCAGCGTAAAACGCTAGCGTATTCTGCAACTACTAAGGAGGGGCGAAGAAACTAAAAGAACACACCAATCTTTATTCGTCTAATTAGGTACAGTGAAAAGGAATAGTAGAGAGAAGAGTGGAGGCGGCTTGGTGTGGCTTGAAAGAAAGAGAGTTGTGGCTAGGAGTGGCGTGAGAGAAGAGTGAAGAGAGCTGAGGGTAAGGAAGATTTGCATGAATAATGGAGTGGACAAAAATGATGAAGTTTATTTGTCCCATCGTGAACAGTAGACAGAGTAAAAGCTTACGGTAGTGACGTTTTTAGGGGGTCTTCGGCTGGGAAATAAGTAAGGGGCTGATTCATTTTTCTTGGAATAAACCCATGGAAAGCTAAAATCCCGACACTAGTTCAGTGGCGACATCAACATTGACGACATGGGTTAAGTATTTTTTATTATTTTTGTTGTTTCTTTCTCTCATTAGAAATTGATTGTGTTATCCTATGTTAATTGATTTGGGTTTTGTGTTTGGATAATCGGATTTTCATTATTGTTCAGTTATTTGTGTATGAACCCATGGGGATTGTGAAAGGATGATTTTAATGCGTTCATTGAATTGTTTGATTGCATACCTTTTGCTAGAATTTTGATATAATCCGTAATTGTTATATTGAAATTCATGTATAGCGACTAATAATTCATAATCATTAGGGATGACATAACCTAGGTTAAATGACACATTATATGTGGTTTTTGCCTTGATTAATCGGTTTTTCTAATTCTTAATCCTACTGTCTAGTCAAATCTAGAGATTGTATCCTAGGTTATTTAGTGGTTAGGTTTAATCAACGATCGTATTTTGATTAAACAAAACCTAAGGGAAAACTCTGGTTAATTATTAACCCACGATTAATAGTTTCTAGGAGAGGTTTGAGAACAGTAAATCAATAAAATATGCTTAATTAGGGTGTAGGCTAAGATTGAACCAAAGAACCAGATCCCTACCGAATTCCCAAATTTACCATTTTCGTATATTTTCTTTAATTTTTTTATTAGTTAGTTTCATTTTTTTCTTATTCGATTAAGTTCATTTCAAAAGCTAACCGAACACTCCCTGTGGTGGATCGACCTAAACCCACCACTGTTATAGTAGTAGTCTAGTTATTTTATTTTGACTAGCATTACGACGCGCCGATCACATAATCTTATGCAAACATTGAAGGGATGAAGGCATTTAGGATTTGTCTTAATAACTTAAAAAGCCACCATGATATTATCCTTAATGAGCCCCCTTGAGCTTAAACGAAACTTTTTGTTAGTTGAAACCCAAAATATGAGTCTTGGCCTTAATTGTTTATCTTTTTTCGATAAGTGCAAGTTGAGCATTTAAAAGGTATAATCGACTATATTTAATAATTGTGGAAGCAGCATAGCATATAGATAGGTTGTAAGTTAGTGGTTGTAATAATTTGTATTTGTTGTACAAATTTTTTCCCTTTATGAATTTATGTTTTGTAAAGTGGTAAAAAATGAAAATATATCAAGTAAAAAAAATGAGAAAAAGGAAAAAAGAAAAAAAAGGAAGAAAACCAAAAAAATGTGAAGAAAAAAGAAAAAAGAAGAGAAAAAAAGAAAAAAAGAAAGCAAAGGAGGGAAAGGAGGGAAAAGTCATAGAGATTGGTAGGGTTAAGTTTGTAAATGGAAAGAAAAAATTGAATGTTTTATGTCTTATCGGTTTGTATTATTTTAAATGCTCAATTAGTTCTACAGTATAAAGCCTGGTTTCATCTTTTTTCTTACTTTTAACTTGGCCCCATTACAACTAAAATAAAGACCTTCAGATCAATGTTTGTGTTCGATATTTAGTAGTGAAGATTGGATTAGTAAGCAAACTTATGGTAGATGTTTAACATGAAATGAATATTGAATTTATATTTATGACCTTTCAACTCGTGAGAGAATGGAAAGTAGAGAGAGTGTCTATTAGACTTGTTAATGGTCTTTCAGTTGACTTACTTGTTAATTATGGTTATGCATGTGAAAGATATTCTATTCATGGATTATTATGAGTTTGAAAATCTTAGGTTGTCGTTATTGAATTGATCTTTAACATCTTTAATTGTTAAATGAGAAAATAATTTATTTTTATTATTAATTTTTCTTTGACATCTTAGGTATACAAACTTGTTTTCCTTTGTAAGGTCTGAAGACAATTCTTGCAGAAATTGTATACTCTTTTAATTATCTACATATCAACCTTGTGCCATTGTATAGTTCCTCAGTTGGATTCAAATTTCTTAAAAGCATAACTAGGCAGCCTTCTTTGAGCAAGAGTTTGTGTGGAGCTAGACCTTTAGGATTTAAATAATTTAGAAAATATTCATAATCTTCTTGTTGTCTTCGGTCAACCATTTTGTCAAAACTTATGTACGAATGTAGATTTCCTGACTATGTGTTGATCATCATGTCATTAATTTCACTAATACAACCATTTGTTGGACATAATACACATCTATTTATCATTTGATATGGATCAGACGCATAAAAGCTTAGATCAGGGAAGATGTTAGTAAGCACCCTGATGATAGTGCATAAGAAAAATGTCTTTTTAATTTTAAAAAATAAAAAATGATAGTAAAGGAAAGCTATAAAAAAATTAACCTATTAAGAGATTCATCCTTATTATGGTAAGGAATAACCAACTGTTCAGGTAAGGAAATTCGATCTTGCTCATCAACTAATTCTGTACCTTCTCAGAACCATAATAAAAATTCACAAAAAGCTAGATTTGATATAGCTCTCATATTTATTGTCAAAGAAAATTTATACATGTGTGGCCAAAGATGCAAATTTACAAGACTTGAATCAGTCAATTGTTGATTTGTGGCTTGGTCTATAACTAGTAAGGTTTGAAAAAAATCACCGCCAAATACAATAATTTTTCCTTCAAAAGGCTTATTAGAGTTCATGATATCTTGAAGTAAGTCATCAAATGCTTCAATGGCTTCTTGCTTTGCCATGGAAGCCTCATCCCATAAGATAAGACTAGATTCAAATATCAAATTTGCAATACTACTCTGTTTACTTAACTAACAAACTTTCATTTTCGAAAAATTAAGTGGGATTTTAAATCTTGAGTGAGTTGTTCTACCACCGGGAAGGACTAATGCTGCAACACCTAATGTAACAACAGCAATTGTAATATGACTTTGTGATTGTAAAATTGCAAGAAGAGCCTGATATAAAAAAGTTTTCCAAGTTCCACCCAGACCATCAATAAAAAAAATGCCACCACTTGAAGTCGAAACCGAATGCAAAATCAAGTCAGAAATGTATTTCTACTCATTATTCAACATTAAATGTAATAATAAGTCTTCTAGATCAATCTATATATTCTTCTAACTTTGTATTTCTTTGCTAAGACGTTCACAATAGTCAACTTCAAAGTGATAATCAGTAAAATGATAATCGCTTAAGCTTTTCCCTATTTGTTCTAGGGATTTATTAATATCTTAAACAATCATCCCTGTAATGTCCTCAGATACACATGGAATATAGGAGGAAGCATATCGATAGTCTGAACAAAGATCATCTTTGAATGTTCCCAAAGCTACTTAGGATTTGTTGGTGAAAATAGAACAAAAGTGTAGCAAATAAAAATCTAAGGAAAGCTAGCATTTGAAATAGAATGGCTTCCTCTAAAGTTTGTTATATATAAAAATCATATACTACTAGTCCTAACTTGAGTGCAGCCTCCCTAAAATAGCATGTTTTTTCACCATCTCACATGTGTAAGTAATAACCTCAGGTAGTACCTTTCTCCTTCTTTAGGGTCAATAGTAACTGATCTCCTAATCACTTTCTTCGAATTCTTTCTAACCATGTTTTTGTCTTTCGATTCCAAACAAAATGTTCTAGAAAATATTTATACAATCATTTCATCACTTCTGCCTTTTTATTTGTCAAATTCATCATAAAAAATTTAGTCAGCATTATTTTGGAGAAGTCAGATTTTCTCCACAAACATAGGAGATCTGTATTTTTGTCAAAGGAAATAAACTATTAATCTGGAAGATGAACCTGTAGTATATAAATTGATGGATTAATTTCTGCTAGACGAAATTCATATATACGCTAGAAAACTTTAGGAGGTGAAATCTAATGACCTTCTTGAAAATTACTAATTTCATCATTATCAGTTGTGGTATCTTGATCGATAATGCTAAAATTGATAAGATCATGGCCTTTAAACATATACTTATATAAGTACTTAACAAGCTTAACAGTAGAACAAATTTCAAAATTTATGTGGCAATTAATAAGTTGTAAGAGGTACGGATTTTAAGGAACCACCCATCTATTATTAACCTCATGTCTATAAATCTTGACTTTTCAACCATCATCTCTTCGTCTATAATATTGATAACTGTCTTCACCATGAACAGTGAAAGGAGAAAATTTTTAAGATAATGGTTTTTGCACAAACCATTTCTCATGCAAGGACAATCTTTATTCAGAAGACCACAAAGACCATGAATCATATGCTTAATGAAAAGAGAAACAAGTTCGAATTTTGATTAGGATTTGGTATTTCAACATATATGATCTAGTCATAAGAATCTGGATTTAGCAATTTAGAATGTTGCTTAAGTATCATGATACACTCATATTTTCATATATGTTTATGACTTAATTCAGAGTCATTTACATTCATTTTATGTTCATCTATGGCTGGTTTATCATTTTTTAGCATTATTCGAGGTTTGTTGACGTAAAATGCATAAGTGAAACAAATAGACTCGAATTGCACTGTTTTTGAGTTTTTGGTAGACTTGACCTCTAGTCATTGTGGGATTTTTATCTTGAGATTGGTTTAGCTAAAAATCCTGAAATTTCATACTTAAATTCTTGACTCATTGACGGATTTTTTGGAATCAATTTCAGATTTTTATGAGCTGGAATTTAGGAGAAATAAATTTACAAAATTTACGTCAGATTTTGGAGCACTAGAATGACCTGTCGACGATGTTTCGATCATAACTTTTGACTCAGATGGCGAAATCCTGTGATTCAAGTCTCATATTGAAGCCAACTCAAAGAAGAAGATACTGATAAAATTTGATCTCTTAAATCTTCAGTATTTAGTTTTTATGCATTATTGAAATTGACCTTGAAAAATCTATTCCAACCAGCCTCCAATAACATCAGCCCTCCACATAACTTTCATGCACATGCAACCAGCCCTCACAACACATGCAGCAGCCCTTATTGACCAGCTCCACCATTCACGCAAGCAATCCATGCACAAGAGACAAAGCTTCAGCACCTCTCCAATCAAGCAGCCACCGAAGAAGAAAAAAATCACCTCAGCCTCCAATTGACAGCAACACATATCCCTTTATTCATACCAGCCTCCACTCATAGCTCACATTCCAATCACGCCAACCTCCAGCTCCTATTCACTCAATTAACAACACAAAAGTCTCCATTTACCAGCCAACACACCATTGACTAAAACCTTAGACGTAACTTCAGCGTCCATCCATGCAAATCTTGAATTTTTCTTCTCCAATCTTCAACACTCACACATAACAGCCAGCCTCCATGTTTCACGCACAACTTAACAAAGCCTCCATTTGACTAAAGGAAGAGACACCAGCCTCCACACAAAAATCACATCAGCCCTCCACTCCACTGAAAGTAGAAGATCATGCATCCATCCAGCAGAAATTTACATCTCCAACCAACTCCACTTGATTCAAAAAAATCAACGCATATAGCCCTCCACCAATAACAAAAACCAACAGCCTCACTCTCCATCTGTTCACGTCCACTCTCCAGAAAAAAATCACGCCACTTCCACTCTCCAAGTAGCTACAATCTTCCACAATGCAAGCCTTCTTTTGTTAACACTCAACTCATCAATGCAAACCATCTTCTACACAGCCTTTAACCCATTTTTCTTTGATGCAAAAACACAGACCTCATCCACTAGTCATCCATGCAACTCCATCAAGGTAGCTTTCATCCATTAGAAGCAAGAAAACGCTGCTCCCACTTCAGCAGAATCTCCACCAACATAGTCTCCATTTCAGCTCCAACTTCAACAAAGCTTCCACTCACCAGCAGCAACCACGAAGCTCTCCACCAACAGCAGCCATTGACACGACTCCAACACCACAACGTCCTCCATTCAAGATTCCATTCACCAACCAACACTTTTCCAAGTACTTCCACGCATCTTCCAGCCACGCAAGGAGAACGGAGGACACATTATTCAACTGTAGTTTGGAGCTGTGCTTTTTATTTTTAATTGATTCTGTCATGAGTTTATCTAGGCTGTATATTTTTGGACTGCTTGACATGATGATTTGTGGCTAAAACCTTAATTTCTCTTAGGGATTTGATATTTTTGTTGATGCTTTAATTTTGAATTTTGTTAGAATCCATGACTAAAATTTTATATACTTGTTGATTTTTCCTTAGATTTATTTGTTATTCCTTTGGATTATTGGAAATTGCCTTGGTATAAATTCACCTTTGGAAAAAGGGAGTTTTTGTTAGAAGATAGAAGGAAATTTCGACTAGGATTTTCTTGTGAGTTGGGAGACCCAAGAAACTTAGGAGGTGAAAATTGAAGGTTTGAGACTTAAGAAACTCTAGGAAGAACTTAAGTAAGGGATTACTAAGTGACGTCTAGAGTGGATAGATTAATTCATCTTTAGAAAAAGAGAATTAATTACTCTTAAAATTCACCTACAAGGTTAAGATATTTTAGTTGCGGAAGATAACTAATTCAATATTAAAGGTTGACAAAAATATCATTCCCTAAGAGAAAGTCATTCCCCATTGACTTGAATATTTTTAATTAGTTAATTATTGCAATCTTTTCTTTATTAGTTACGTCACAAATTTATCACATTCAGAGTTATTTTGGTCACATTAAATTGGGCAGTTGTTTAAAATTTTATTTAAGTAAAATTTTTTTATTACTTTTGAATTTCCCAAAATTTCATTCAACCCAATCTCAAACACTGTCAACTAGCATAGAATTGAACTTTCTCATAATCCCTGTGGACACGACTCGATTCTTACCGATTTATTACTCACTTCGACAACCGTACACTTGCGGTTTATGAACATATCAGTAATAAATGAGCATGAGGGAATCTATGCTTTTGAAACTTAATAACACAAACACATGCGGAAACGTCTCAGAAGATTTGTTTTTTTATCAACTCATTTTTAAGAACTTCAAATTTAGCTCTAAAAACTCTAACCAATAAATCTGGCCTATCTTGTGGCTTTTCATGAAACTTAAAGTTATGTTGAATCTCTCTCCATATAGGATTGCAAGACATAGTGAGAAAAATATCTAGTTTGCTCTACTTATGTACTAGAGCCATTGCATCAAGATAACATTGTTTCATATCTCTTGGACCACCAAAAAATGAAGCTGGGAGTACAACTCGACGATCAATTCTACAGCCTTCTATTTGACCAACAATAATACTGTCTAAAACACTTTGCAATATCTCTGTCCTTATCTCATTTTGTCTTTTTCTATGGAAATCAAGTCTAGATGTGTTGGACCCCGTTTCTGAAGTCCAACTCTCATGCAGAATATCTTAATACGTGAGTTTATCTCCCATAGAGAACACCTTGACCATTATCAGATTATCTTCTTTTCTCTGATACCACAAGAGGTCGTGTACTTATAACACACATTCATCGCCCATACTTGCATTCAAAACTCCCTTTTTTTTTCGCTCAGCTCCGCTCTTCGACTATCCATTTATGCATTTCAACCCGAATACCTCAAGGAACAACATTGGTGAGTCCTTACTTTACATATAAACATACTTCGGGGCTATTGGCATATCTTTTTCTATAGACATCCAATTCAGGTTTTCTTTAGGTAGTTTGAAAAAGGACTTCAAAGGCTACAACTTTCATGAAGACCTTGAAGGCCAATTTTCACTTCCGAATTGTCAAAAATAGGATAGAGTATAACTACGAACAGTAACCCAGACGACGTCGTGAACAGTAACACAGAGGAAGTCTGTGAATAGTAACACAGACTGTTGGGCTTCGTTTCCGGAGTCCAACTCCTATTCGGAACACATATATCCTAACCCAATCGAAAATCTCATAATGCATTAAAGACAACTAACTTTTGTCAATCACAACAACCTTATCTTTCCTTTTTTTTAGTACATCTAATTTCAACTCTCATCATCTATACATAATCCATATTGCATTAACATCATAAATTCAAGGT
>JANZXR010000002.1:2805484-2827466 GCA_027575705.1 Erythroxylum echinodendron | reverse complement strand
GAGTATTATTAGTTCAAGTATCTTATGTATTTTGGGATTATGAGATATGGATGTATTATGGTTTGAAATGCCTTTATATCTCTGTAAAAACTCTTATCTTTTGATGTTAATAAATTATGAATTATGTATGGATGAATTTGAGTGGACAAATGAATTTGCGTATATATAAGATTGAGTTGAAATTAGGTATACTTAAAAAAGCTATCGATTAGAGGTGATAAATTTTGAATAGGAATTGTGATGACATATAAGTAAGATATGTTATGGTATAAAAGCATGAAGATGAATTAATAATAGTTAAGGTGTTTTTCATTAGATTACGTCCACGTTATATGATTCCAAATAGTTGGCGAATAAGGGTTCTTTGAAATAACCCTACAGGGTAATAAGCTCACGTTTTGTAACCTCTAAGTTGGACTCCAGAAACGAGGTCCAACAGTCTCCCATGCTTGATTTGAAGTCTCCGTTGCTGAAATTCTGGAGAAGATCGATTCATCTACTGCTTGTTGAATGATGAAGAGAGCTTTCGAATCCTTTTTATTGGTCTCCTTCAATCGTTACTCATCATCTAATTCAACGAACCCATTTTCAACCAAGTCCCATAAATCTTGAAATTTAAATAGTGTTTTCATTTTTACACTCCAAAACACGTATTTATCTCCACAAAAAATTGGAATCATCAGCTACGATGCTATCAAAGAACCATTAGTTGCCATGATTTCACTTAATTTCTCAAATAATCGAACCTGGAATTTTTAGGCTCTGATGCCAAAAGATTTGTTAACTTGAGGATTGATAAATGAGTTTTAATTTAAAGAAGAAGAAGAAATTGAAGACATAGATGATGAAATTGAAATACTCTACTCTACAATTCTGCTCTAAATGAAGACACATTATATTGGTTTAGTGGGTCATTAGTGTCATATTTTTATGTTAAGAAACCTTGAGTTGAATGAAACATAAAAATATGACAATAATAACCCACTAATTGACCCCACTGTGATATGATGCAATGACTCTTTGTTTGACTCAATAAAACATTACCTAACAAATTGAACCCTTGAAATTCAGCGGGATTGTTATAGAGACCCACAGACTTAAGGTCTAAGGGTTATGGAGGCAACTTGGATTCACAAATACCAGGAGGCTTTGTCATTGCAAAATTCGATAATTAAATAGAATTCGAGACAACTATGGCTCAAAGTTGGAGATTTCAACTCTAAGTTTTTTCATGCTTCGATTCTAGCTCGTAGAAACTCCAACACCATCACTGAATTGAAGGATAAGGTGGGAAATAGGTCAGTGGACATCTAGAAATTACACACCATGTCCGTGAGTTCTTTATGCAGCTTATAGGGACTACTGAGTGTGCTAAAGGTGGGTTTGGGGTTGAAAATGTGCTAGAGTTCTGTCTTAGTCAAGAACGGCTAGAAATGCTAAATGTTCCTTTTACTGCTCAACAAGTCAAGGCAACATTATTTATGTTACATAGCTTGAAAGCTCCCGGTCCATATGGTTACTCTGCAGATTTTTCAGCACACTTGGCATATTACAGGTCAGTTGTTAATGGAAGCAGTGTTTGAGTTTTTCTCTTCCGAAAAGCTCCTGAAGGAGATAAATCACACATACATTTGTTTGATACCCAAGAAGGAGAGGCCAGAATTGATCACAGATTTTGAACCTATTTCTTGTTACAGCTCGGTATATAAAATTATTGCATCTCTTTTGGTTGATAGACTAAAACTAGTATTGATAGATGTGGTCAACAAAACTCGAGGAGCATTTCTACCTGTTAGAAGTGACAATATTCTGTTGTTACAAGAACTCGTAGCTGAGTATCACACAGGTAAGAAGATTCAGAGTTGTGCTATTAAGATTGATTTATACAAAGCCTATAATACAATTGACTGGGGATATCTGAAAGATTGCCTGGAAGGGATTGGAATGCCTTCGAGATTCTGTCACTGGATACTACAATGTGTCCAAACTCCTAAGATGAGTGTATTAGTAAATGGCATCCCTTCAACATCATTTCATATCACCAGAGGGATTAGGCAAGGGGACCTGCTTTTCCCTTACCTTTTCACTCTTGCCATGGAGGGTCTTTCATATTACTGTCCAGACTGGTGAAGTGTAATAGGAGGTTTCAGTATCATCATAATTGTAGTGAAATAAAATTGTCTCATTTGTTGTATGTTGATGATGTTATACTTTTGTGTAAGGCAGATCCTCAGGTGATTTCTATGATGATGGGTATGATGAAGCTTTTTTCTAATTGGTCTAGACTGAAGGTGAATACTCAGAAAAGTATCCTATTAGTTTCTTCTGATGTGCCTCATCCGAAGGTGCTAACGACTATAGTTGGGTTGGCCCTTCAGGAAACTCCGTTCAGGTATCTGGGTGTTCCCATCACCTCAGGTAAGCCTAAATATACTGATTGATTTCCTCGCTCTTCTGGAAAGATTGAAAGGTAGAATATGTGTTTGGCAGAACCAATTTCTTTCCTTTGCTGCTCGAGCCACTTTGATCATTTCAGTTATCAATAATTTACATATACATTGGGCTACCCATGTAGTAATTACGTGAAGGGTGATCCGAGACATGGAGCGGATACTCAAATCATTCTTATGGACCGGTAAGCATGAGCAATGCAAGGAGCTAAGGTGAAATGGTTTGATATTGCTATGCCGAAGAAATATGGTGGATTGGGCATCATTCCCATCACTCAAATGCAACGAGTTTTGATGATGAGGAGAATATGGAGATTATTCGTGGACCTTGAAGGATTGTGGGTCCAATGGGTGCAAAACTGTCGACTCAATGGGCAGAATTTTTGGCAAATTATGGCACAGTATGATCACTCTTGGCTATTTAGAAGTATGTTACAAATTAGAGACTTAATCTATCCTTATATCAAATGTCGGGTAGGAAATGGGTAGATTATTTGGTTTTGGTTTAATAATTGGTATCAAAACAGTCCTTTATGGGTGCGGAATGATATATTTCCTCTTCGAAATAGGCTTCATAAGGATACTAAGTCGGCATGGATTTTTCGGGAGAGGGAGAGGTTAAACAACTGCAGGTTTGTTTCTTTGATTGATAAGCATGTTAATGGGTTACAGCTGAATACTTAATCGGATACTTACATATGGCTAGCTCATTCTAGTGGGAAGTTCACAAATAAATCTGTACATAAAATAGGGAGACAGTTTCCTACTATTGTCCTATGGGCTGAATTGGTTTGGAGGCAAGTGTTATGTCCTAAAGCTGCTTTTTTTTGTGGATTACTATTAAAAATAGATTCCACACCAAAGATAGATGGTTTGGAACCTTCGATCCCTTGTGTGTTTTATGCAAACATGTCAACAAAAGCCGTAACCATTTTTTCTTTGAGTGTAACTATACTAAGCGGTGTGAAGCAGATTATTGCATTTGCTTGGAGTCCCCAGATTCTTTTATGATTGGGCTGAAGTGTTATATGATATTCTTCTGTTTTCTGACAAAGGACAGCGTGATTCTATATTGATCAAGACCTCCTTCATGATGGTAATCTATCATATTTGGAGGGAGCGAAACAGACGCCTTTATCAGGGAGAGGAACCACCGAAATATGAGCTTGCAACGGCAATAGTTCAATTAGTAAGGGAGCTCATTATTGCGCAAGGGAAATAAGATGAATTGAGTCCTGGTAGTAGAATGAATTGGTTCTTATAGCTAGTTTTGGTGTGCTTGGTTGTAGAGTTGTAGACTTGTTTTGATTGGTTCTTTTGGTTTTCCATGTCAAAGGGCTATACATAACCTTTAGCTTTTGCTAAGCTAAATATATATATAACTTCAATTTTCAAAAAAAAAAGAGTACAAGGGATGAAATCAGTATGGGATATGGATATAAGACTAGCATACTCCTTTATACAATGGATGGGAATAAATGGTGGATTACCCAGAAAGGATAAAATCAAGTTTCCTATTAACTCATTGTTGTATGAGCTTTATAATGTAGAGCTCTGGAACATATTTTGATTAATTATAGGTATACAAAAAATATATGGAGTTGGTTGTAGGCATTGCTGAATATTAATCGATCAACAAATATATTGGAGGAAATGATTAACTGGTTGGTGAAAATTAAGATGGAAAGTCATGCGGATTACAAAGTACTTAAGATTAGTTGGGCCTCTATGACTTACCATATCTGGAAAGAACATAATTGCAGAATTTTTAGACAACAAAGCAAAAAAGAAGAGCTGCTGTTTCAGGAGATTACCCTACAAATTCGTCTAATCTTGTTAGCTAGAGGTATAGCTGATAACCTTACAACAATTATGAAGCGGAGATGGGCGTTAGACTAGATTCCATAAAATGAGATTGGAAATCAAGAACGTTTATTTTGTAGCTAATCTTTTGTATTATGTTAGCACTTTTAGAGTGTTATAGTTTGTATATAATATCTTATTAATGATAACTTTTACCTTTCGGAAAAAAGATAAAATTTTATCCTAATAAATAAAAGTTTTATCTTTACTACTCCCACTGACCATAATGAACAAGCAATAAATAGAGACCAAGTCAATAAATTTTAAATCAATATTTAATACTTCCCCTTGATTCAAAATTACATACACCAAGCAATAACCTAAACTTAGCATTCTTCTAAGATGATAATGCCTTTGTGAATATATCAGCAACATGTTCTTTTGTTCTACAAAACTTCAAAAGAATTATCAAAGTAAATTTTAGTAGCACCTTCTTACTTTTAATGCATCTCTGCAAAAAGCCTTCTTAGCCAAATGCATTGACAAGCTGAAGAGGTCGCAACCATATATTTTGCCTCTGAAAATGATAATGCTGTTGTTGCTTGTTTCTTTGAACACAATGTAATTGCACTTGAGCTAAGATTAAAAATATTCCTTATAGTGCTTTTTCTATCATCCAAGGAACCTGCCCAATCATTATCAGTAAAACCAAACAATTTGAAATCTGAAACTTGACTATACATGATCCTATAATTTAAGTTTCCACCAATATAATGCAAAATACGTTTTGTAGCTCCAAAGTGATGTTGTAATGGCCAACTTATAAACATTGAAACAACACTTATAGAAAATGAAATATCTGATCCAGTATGAGTTAAAGAAATCAATCCTCTAACCAGATTTCTAAATCTCTTTGCATCTACTTTTTTAGTACCAGCTTTAAATTGCAACTTTTCATCCACATTCATGGTAATAACTGTTGGTTTACAATGAAGCATATAACTCTTTTTCAACAAGTCCATTGCATATTTTATTTGAGAAATAAATATTCCTTCTTCTTCTTACATCACTTCAAGGTCAAGAAAATAATGCAACAAACCTAACCATGAAATTTCAAATTTACTCATTATACTATATTTAAAGTTAGCTATAAGATAGTGATTAAAGCCCATATATATTATATCATCAACATAAAGGCATACTAAAAGAATATCATTGTTTCCTATCTTCTTTAAGTAAATAGTGGGCTCATTTTCACTTCTTACAAACCCATTTTGTAGAAAATAGGAGTCAATCTTGCTATACCATGCCCTTAGAGCTTGCTTTAACCCGTATAGTGCCTTATTCAATTGAGCTACCAAGGCCAAAAAAGTTCTTACCTTTTCAAACCTTGCAACTAGAAAAAATGTTTCTGAAAAGTCAAAACGTTGCTATTGTGTGTATCCTTTAGCTACAAGACAAGTTTTGTGCTTTTGTATACTCCCACCTATATTGTACTTTGTTTAAAACATCCATTTCAGGCTAATAGCATTTTTACTTTATGGTAAATCAGTCAGCCCCCAAGTTTTGTTTCTTTTTATGGCCATTAGTTCCTCCTTCGTTGCATTTTGCCACTCCTTCCTCTTTACTGCTTCTTCATATGTTCTAGGATTTGATACAAGAAAAGAAAATGCACTAGATTTATAACTATCTTTTAAATATCTAAATTTCCTTGGAGGTGTTTCACCAGAAGACTCAGGTGATGATGGTGAGGTGCTGCCATTACTATTTGTAATTGCTAAAACTAGTAAAGTCGGTGTGCAAAGTGAACTTGGTGGGCTGTCTTTACTTGCAGTTGACGAGAAGGAATAACTTGGAAGTTGTTTAAAGTGGAACTACAACTTTAGCTTGATTGTTACTACTGTTGTTACTCTAATTCCAGCTTGCTTCTTCATTAAAAAATACATTTTTTTGGCATTCATCTTACCATTAAGAGGGTTATATACCTTATAACCTTAGGAATCAAGAAAATAATCATCAAAAATGCATTTTCAAATTTTTCATCCAATTTTTTATATAGACCCAAAAACTTTCAAGTGGCTTATCGAAGGTTTTATACCTTTCTAAGCTTCATAGGTAGTTTGATTTTAGACAGACTTTGCAGGAGAAATGTTTAGCAAATACACAAACGTAGAAACTGCTTATTCCTAGAACTAATTTTGGAAGTCCCTTGCCTGTCAACAAACTTCTTTCCATCTCTAGAACAATACAATTCTTACGTTCTACCACTCCATTTTGCTCTGGTGTTTAGGGTGATATTAATTCTTTATGAATTCCATGTTCTTTACAGAATTGAGCAAATTCTTTTAACAAGAACTCACCACCTTTTTCTAGTTGAAGAGTTTTTATATAGTCCTACTTTGCTTCTCTACTAAAGCCTTGAATTTCTTGAAATTCTTAAATGCTTCTTATTTAAATTTTAGAAAATAAACCTAGCTTATACGATTAAAATCTCAGTACAAAATAAAAAATAAAGACTTCCTCCTAACAATTCAGTGTTCATAGGCCCACACAAGTCAACATGAATCAATTCAAGACAAGATGATGCTCTCTTAGCCTTTCCAATTGAAAATGACTTTTTAGTTTGTTTCTCATAAATGCAGCTCTCACAAAAATTAAGAGACTTAATTTTTGGAAGTCCACGAACCACACCTTTATGCTCCAACAAGGTTAAACCTTTGACATGAAGATGCCCATACCTTAAGTGTCATAACTTTTAAGTCATTTGATGCTCCATTAACTAAGGCAAAATTATTCAAATTTGAAGCATTAAGTGGAAACATCCTATTTTCAATCATATGAATTCTTATGATTTAGCCTGACCTTTTATCTTTAATCACACATGCTTCATCATCAAATAGGACTAAATATCCACTAATTATCAATTGTCCTACACTTAACAAATTATGTGCTAAGTTAGGAAGAACATTGTCCAAAAGTTTAGTGTTACGTTGGCTAGTTATAATAGAAACAATGCCTTTTCCTTCAACTTGAATATCTTTATCATCTCCAAGCTTGAAATTCATCTTCTAATTTTCGTCAAGCTCTCTAAATATTGATTTTTTTTCTAGTCATATGGTTGGAACAACTGCTATTAACGAACCACATATCACTTTGAACAGTATCATAATGGGTCATAAATAATTTACTTTCTTCACTAGCTTCTTCTACAAAGTTCACTTGCTTCTCCTCAAACCAACAATCTGCTTTTATATGCCTACACTTTTTACAATTGTAACGTTGAATGCTAATTTTGTTGCCCTTTTGATCACTGGTAGGCTGTTGCCTCTGTTTTGAAGCTCTAGCTCTACCTTTGCTATGACCTCTTCCATGAAATAAGCCTCTACCACAACCTCTTCCTGTTGTCTTGTCATATTCTTTTGAGTTGGATAACTTCCCCTTCGCCTGAAATGTCTTCTCTTCATGTTTTTCAACTGTCTAATTGATCCTTGCCTTGTGAGATTGGAAAGATCCCATCAATTTGTCTGATGATAAATTCGACAAATCTTTCAATTCTTTAATTACAACTATTACGTGATCAAACTTGGAAGTTAGAATTCGTAGAACTTTTGAAACAAAAGTTGTATCAATTATTTGGTCTCCATATGCTCTGATTTCAATGAAGATAGTCACCACTATAGACAAGAAATCATACACCGATTCATTGCTTTTCATGGATAAGGTTTCAAACTCAAGCCGAAGAGCTTGAAACTTCACAGCAATTACTTTAGATGAACCCTGAAACTCAATCTACAATGTCGTCCATGCTTGCCTTGCAGCGGTAGTTGTTGCAATTCTTGAAAAAATAGTATCATAAACTAAACTGCTTGTTGAAAGAGGAACAATGCCTTACAGTCTTTCTTTCGATTATCCTTCAATCGATTCTCGTAATATAGATTAAGGAACCCATTCTCTACTAAGTCCTAGAGATCTTCAGACTTAAATAAAGCCTTCATTTTTATGCTCCTGAACTCGTAGTTCTCTCCTTTGAAGATGAGAATGGTTGGCTGGGTAATATTCAGAGAGTTTTTGTTTGAGGTCATGGTATTTCACTCTTTCTCTCTAGTTTTAACTCTCCACACTTGGCCTAGATAAATAAGGATGGAAAAAAGAGCCTACCTGACCCGACAAGCCCGATTTTGACCCAGGTTGATTAGGCCACGGGTCAAAGTCTAGCCGACCATGGTCAGCTCAGGTGGACCATGAGCTAAGATCGAACAGGTCATGACCCGGCCCATGTCATGACCTTTTGTATCAAAAACGACATCGTTTTTTACCGAATTTCTGAAAAAATATATATGTGGTCAGACGGGTTGGCCCGCCCCACATGTGCTGGTTGGGCCATGAGCTGGTGTCTCTCGGCGTGTCAAACAACAGGCCACAATTACCCAGAGTCAAGCTATCTGAACTTGCTATGATACAAAAATGTTGGAAATATACAGAGCACACCAAAAAAAAGAAGTAGAAAAGACAAAAAAAAATGCTATAGGATGTAGTGCTTTTTATTCTAAAACTAATGCCTTTATATAGATTTTTACAATCAAATTTAAATATAAAAAAGATAAGAAATAAATCCTAAGATAAAATTTTATCCTAACTGATAACAAATTTTATCTTTACCGCTCCCACTACCCATAATCTTGAAAAGTAAGGAACAAGCAACAAACAAAGACCAAGTTTTACAATGGGTTGACTTTCGAGGAATTGAGAGGAGGGAAATCGAGAGTAGGATGATAAAAGTCACGAAGAAATTTGACGTCTCTGTGCAACACCTTGTTGATGAACAAAGAGAGAAAAGATCGAAATCGTCTTTGGGATTGTCTGGGTTAAATTCAATTAACAGAGAAAGTGGGACGACGTTAATTGACGCTATTTTATAGCTGCAAGAGACTCAACTGAAGCTCTACTCTGATGAGGACATCGAAGGTTTTATAATGGTAATAAACACATATGGTATACTAATAATGCCATAGATTTTTCACCTGTATTGATCTAATAATCTCATAGAGTGGAATACTCCTGCTTATTTTCTGCAGATAATGCTAATAAGAGGATTAGAAACCTCTGTGGTAACAATGGACTGGGCGATGTCACCTCTTCTCAACAATCCACAAGCTATGCAAAAGACGATGGCTGATATAGAAGCTGTTGTTGGAGTACGACGTCTGATGGATGAAAAAACCCTCCCGAATCTGAATTATATGTAAAATGTGATCAATGAGACATTTCAACTTTATCCAGCAGCTCCTCTTCTACTTCCACGCGAGTCGTATGAGGATGCATTGTTTGTGATTTTCACGTGTCAAAAGGCACAATGTTGCTAGTCAATGCGTGGAAGATCCACAGGGACCCCGAAGTATTGGGTTGAACTAGAAAGTTCTATGCCAGAGAGATTTGAAGGTGGAGAAGTTGCAGGGTTATAAGCTTCTTCCCTTCGGTGTTGGAAGGAGGATGTGTCCTGAAGCTACTCTAGGAAGGAGAACAGTAGGACTGACGTTGGGTGCACTGATTCAATGTTTTGAATGGTCCAGGATTAGTGAAGAGAAGATCGACATGACTGAGGCATAGGACTCTCCATGCCTAAATTTAAGCCTAGGCTCTTTGCAAGCCACGGAAAGGAATGGACAACTTCCTCTCAACGTTAAGATAAACTCATGTGCATTCATTGGCTGCAGATCATGGGATATCAGCACGTCCAAAATGTTAATTCACTTTGCTAGACTAGTATTAAATTCAAAGTTTAGCTCTAACCATGACTGAACTTCCTTATAAAGTCGCCTAGTTTTGTGCTCCTCTCTTCTTCTTTGTCAATTATTTGAAAATGTTGTACTTTTCCTTCTTTAGCCATACATTTCATTCTAAGTTTTAAATTTTTTTTTACTCATTTTGTTTATTATGCTCTCACTCTCTCTCTTAATTTTCAGTGTTTTCTCTCTCAATTCTCATACTTATTTAGGTCTCTCACTACAATACTCACGTATAGAACTCCCACCCCTTTATTCCAAATACATAATTCATGTTGCGAACTTCTAGATTTGATTGGAGAGGGGTTGATGAATCAAATCAGATTGGGATAGGACAATTCGGACTATGGGCAAATTTCAAACTGCATGAATTAGATTTAATCAAGATTTGGACCACACCCAAATGACATTTTAGGAGGTTTGAACTAAATCGAGTTGGACCAAAAATCGACCCTACTAGACTCGTTGTCATCCTTGAAATAACATGTTATTTGACATATGAATATTTAAGAAAATTTTCTATACCAAAATTTGTTGACATTGGTAAAAGATAATAGGTAATTAAGATAAAAATAAATTGAAAAAGAATTTCTTAACACTTTATTAGTACATAAAATCTAGATATAAAGTAATGTCTAGATTTTTTTCATTTGAATAATGTGTAAGATGCCTTAATTGTTCCTTGACAATGTAGTATCATATTAAAATTTTAATAATTGATGAACAATGATGTGTGAGGTGACCAATGCCCGGCAGATGCAAAACAGCCCCTAGCAAAACTCGGTGATTCCTGTTACTATTCTCACATGAATCAGGAGTTCAGGACATGATGGCCATTTACATGACGAGTCTCCTGTACACGAGATAAACACCGGCCAACCAACTACAAAAGATGGAATTGCTAGATTTCACACTTCTATCGGTGCTTAGCTTGGTTTTTAAGTTGGTTTTACAAATGCATGGGAAGAGAACAAATCTCCCACCAAGTTCACCTTCTCTTCCAATTCTAGGCAACAAAGTGGACAAGTGTTAAAGTAAAAGAGATTAATAGGTTCAAACTTTAATAGTTAGGATATTCGAGAAGACATAATGAGATAGGTTTCTTAGTTATCAAGAAACCCATACATCATATTGTGTGTTTAAGAAGACTAGTGATAGGATTATGTCCTTAACAATTGTGGTGAAGGATGTTGTTTTCAATTTAGTGTGTGCTTATGCACCTCAAGTAAATTTAGATAAATTGCTAAGTATCAATTCTAGAAAGAGTTAGATGAAGTAACTCAGCAGATCTCTCTGGCGAGAAAATTATTCTAAGAGGAGACTTTAATGGTCATATAAAGGCAACCTCAAACGGGTACCATGGGCTCATGAGAGTTTCAGGTATAGGGATAGGAATGATAGTGGGACTATTTTATTGGACCTAGTGGAAGCATCCGAGTTAATGATAATCAATTCTTTTTTTAAGAAAAATGAGGAACATTTCGTGACTTTTAAGAGCAGAATCACGAAAACTCAAATTGACTACTTCCTTGTAAAGTGGATTGATTGATTTAGGTTCAAGTATTATAAGGTAATATTGAAAGCTTGCTTGTAAACTCAGCATAGACTTATAGTTTTAGATCTTATATTAAGGAATGAAGGAAGAAGAGAAGTCTTAGGAAGTATAAAAGAGTCAAATGGTGAAATCTAAAAAGGGGACACAGTGAAACAACTTAGGGAAATAATAATATATAGAGATGAATGAAAATTGGAAGAAGATGCTAACTAGATATGGAAGAAAATAACAACTCTAGTAATATAACTAAAGAGATCTTAGGGATTTTAAAAGGGCCTACGATAGTTAGATGGAGTCTTAGTAGTCGAATAAAGATATACAAGAAAATGTTAAAATCAAGAAAGGTGCTTATAAAGCTCTATTGGATAGTAACACAAAGGTAGAAAGAGTAGCAAATAAAGAAAGGTACAAACTGACAAAAAAAGAGGCAAAGAAGACAATCTTAGTGGCTAAAGCAGAGCTTACAAAAATTTGTACCGAAGATTGGATACTAAGGAGGGAAAAAGCACCTTTTTAAGTTGCAAGAGCTAGAGAACAAAGAACGAGAGACTTATATCAGGTTCATTGTATAAGAGATAAAATAGGATGGGTGCTCGCGGTTGAAAATGACATTAAGAGAAGCTAGTAGAGGTGCTTTTATAGACTTTTTAATGAAGGCATAGAGCACAACATCTCTTTAGGTGACCTTAGCAAGTCCAAGAGGTTTCGTAACTTATCTTGTTGCAAGCATATTACAAGGTAAGAAATTAAAAGATTTTTTTACAAAAATGAAAAGTAGCAGGGCAGTAAGACTGGATGAAATACCTATAGAGATGTGGAACAGCGCAGGCATAGAGGGTTTTAGTTGGCTAGCCAAGCATTTTAATGTCATCCTTAAGTTCACCAAAATGTCAGATGAGTGGAGACTTTCTTTATACAAGTACAATGGGTACATCCAAAATTGTAACAATTATAAAGATATCAAACTATTTGGTTACATTATGAAGTTGTAAGAGAAAGTAATTGAGAAGAGACTGAGGAAGGTTGCTCTTATCTCAAAGAACTAGTTTGGCTTCATGCTAAAAAGATCTATGATAGAAGCTTTACATCTCCTTAAAAGATTAATGGATTATTACAAGGAAAGATAAAGTAATTTGCACAAAGTTTTTATTGATTTAGAGAAAGCATATGAAAAGGTACCTAGGAAAATCATATAGAAGTGTTTAGAGGTTAAAGGAATTCCTATGACTTATATATAGATGATTAAGAGAAGGAATAAAGACTAAACTAAGGACGATAGTAAGAGACAACAAAAAAATTCTATTGGTATTGGGCTATATTAAGGATCCTCGTTAAGCCCTTTCTTATTCGCAGTAGTGATGGATGAGCTCAACAAGAATATTCAAATATATCTGTCTTGGTGATGGAGGGATACATTAAAGTTGAGGGGTTTTAAGTTAAGCAGGACTAAGATTGTGTAATTAAAGTATAACTTTTCAGGCCATAGGGTGGCTATCGATGTGGAGATAAAGATTAGATCAGAAGTTACATTACAAAAAGAGTGTTCTAGGTACCTAGGGTTTATCATCCCAAGTAATGGAGTGATCAATAAAGATATAGTCTACCGTATCGGATTAAGGTGGCTTAAATGAAAATTCGTATCAATTCTATTACTAAGCGATTAGGTTGACCTTGCTTTATGGGGCGAGTGTTGACTGATTAAACAAGTGCTTAGTCATAGGCCTATAGCAGTGGAGATGAGGATGTTTCGTTGGATTTGTAACCTCACCAGAAGAGATATGATAAAAAATGTAATGGTAAGAGACAAATTAATGGTAGCTGGTATTAATAAAAAAAATGAGAGAGATAAAGCTTAGGTAGTTCAGACATTTTAAAAGGAGACATCCTAACGTTTAAGTAAAAATGCGAGAAAATCGTACTTAGAAATTAGAAGAGGGAAAAAAAAGCTAAAAAAGAATTTGAGGGAAGTAATCAAAAATGATATGAATCTGTTAGAACTTACCAAGATTATGACCCGAAATAGAAAACTTTGGCGTGTTAAGATACGAATAAAATATATGTTATAGAAAGATCATTCTCGTTCTATTAGGTTTTTAGACATTTTCCATCAAAGTTTTTGTCTTATATTTTTTTTTTAATATGTAGTACGTACCTTCTAGTTATTTAGTCTAGATAGTCTCTCATTTAGCCTAATTATGTTCTTGATTTGGTTGATTTGATTTAATATTGTATTTGTCCTTTCTAGTTTTTGAATTTATTTAATTATTTTATTTATTTTTAAATTTTTACCATGTTCTATATGTATGATATTATGTATTATGTATTGTATATTTTAATATTAAAACATTTTAATATACGCATATTTATTTATATTTTTGTACTATCATATATCAGAAATAACCTCTCAATCAGATAGGGATAAGGTTACGTACTACTAAAATTTCTCAGACTCTCCGTTTCAATATGACTCTTACTAAATCTTCTTCTTCTTCTTGTTATTTCATATGTCGTAAGATCTACAAGTAATCACTAATAAACTAAATATTCAAGATTCATATATTTTTGTCAAGGATATGAGTTGTTGTCTTTAGTAATTGAGCTTAATGAACTTTTTAGGCTATTAATACTTGATATTAAAGGAGAATATTTTAGTGCTAAATTTACTTCTTCGTTCAATTAAATTTCAAGCTGAGAATTTTATATTTATTCCAATAATTACCTTTCTCACAATCACGGTTATAATATTTATGCTTTGCGTGAAATGGATTTTAAAGACTTTTAACCTTATAAAACCATTGTTAACATTTTCTTATGTTCCAATTATTATCTCCAAAACTCTAAAAAAATTGTCTTTCTATTAAATCTTACCGCTTAAATCTTTAGAAAAGCTAAAGATCATATTAAGATTGACAATCAAAGTATGTCCATAGAATTATCAACTTCTTCTTTGATTGGATAGATTTTGCTTTTAAACTTGTGAAGTAAAAGTATATTTATAATTTTATCAGTAACATCATGATAATATCTACTTTGAGTAAGATATTGACTAGCTAAACATAGATTTTAATAAAATAGATAATTAAGATTTTCTGAACATAATAAACACTTAAAAATATATATTAATCTATTAATTAAGTATTTTAAATTATTTATATAATACATTAATTATTTAAAATTGAATAATAAATTTGATTAATGTAAATCACATTTGTGCCAACTTAAAACTTATAAGTGATATTCGAAAGCCCTCGCTTAAAAGGCCTCAATATCAAAACCTAAACTCTTGATTTTTAACACTAAAATCTTTTTGGAAAGCTTCCTCCTAATTAGATTATTCTTTAAAAAGTAAAAAAGAGTAAATTTGACGGTGACATTTTCATCAAAAATATAAGTTAAATTTTAAGTATTAAAGCGTTAGAAATAGAATTTAATATTTTGTCAGTGTTTAAATTAAATCTTGAATACATAAAAATTTAGACATAATTAAATCTTTATTCATTATTTGCTACGTTAATGTCAATATTTTTATTAGACATTAATGGATCCATGCCAAGTGGTACAATAAAACAAACATATTAGAACTACTTAAATTAAATAAAAAATTTAATTCTATTTAATTTTAAAAAAATCTAATTAAACTTAATTAATTCAATTTAATTTTAATATACCTTAATTAACATAATTTACAATAACAACAATATCGCAGTTACCTTAATCTTAATTGATCAGGGAATATTACTCATTTTTTTAGTTTCCCAATTCGAACGCCATCTTTTTAACAACCCTAATCTCAAAATTCATCTGCAAATCGAGCCCTTTAATTCATTGGCGACTTCTTTTTCGTATGCAATATGGAAGTCGACTGCAGATGAACAAAAGGGCAATCTAGCCTTTATACTCCTGCTGCATCAACAACAGTCCATAAAATGGCTTCACATGTGGTCTCTTGTATGGGCCCACCATCATTTCTGGAGAATAAAAAAGATTTTGGAAGCTGAAGAAAGTTTTCAAGCGAGTCCATTATAATATGTTCGAGCCGAGAAACCCTAAAATGCTGCCACTGTACGAGAAACGAACAAAGTGATTAGGACTCTGTCAATGAGTGATTTCAGGAACTAATGTTCATCCGCAATCTGTCAACGAATTTTAACCGAGAAAATTCACAAATGAACAAACGGGCACTGTCAGTTAAAAATTCAGTGTCGAACAAAAGGGCTTGGTTTTCACACGAATTTTGTGATTTAGGGCTGTTAAAAGGTGGGATAAGCATTGGGAGAAATAGAAAAATAGGGTTCAAGCGATTATATTAGGATTGCGTGATATTTTTTATTGAGAATTTTTACTAATTAGGGTTAAATTAGGTAAATTAAGATATATTAAAATTAGATTAGGTTAAATAGATTTAATTAAGTTTTATTAAAATTTAATTTAATTTAATTTAATTTAATTTAAGTTACATTTAACATATAATGTCGTTGTGTCATATTTTAAATATTTAAAAATATTATAATCCATTCGACGTTTAATTACAATATTTTAAAAATAATACATGGTTTATTTTAAACTCTCTAAAATATTAAAATTTGACTCAAATTTTAATAAAAATATTATGATTAACTATATAAAATTATTAAGTATAATCTTATAAATTATAAATAAATTATTCAATTGATTAAATGATTAAAAATTAAGGGATGTTTTAGATATAAATATTTAGTCTATCTTTTTTTTTTTAATCAATCCTTTAAATTACAAGCAAGCCCGAACCACATATCCAACGTTACCAACTGAACCACAAAAGGGACTTACTAAAACTATACCAATTGAACTCAACTTCTTACAAAAAAAAAATTATACCAAGTAAACCAGCCCAATGAAACAAGAGGAAGACAATTTATAAATCTTCCGTTGCTTCCAACTTGAGAAAATCGGTATAAGTTCTCGAATTCAATGGTTAAATAAGTTCTCACCGCACATGCGATTCTCTTATGAGGTGGAAGACATTAAAGAAAGAGTTTGTTAGCATCAGATCCAGCTAATTTCATTAATTGCTAGCCATTTCCAGCTTCCAAACCTTATAAACACGTTATAAGGTTACTAAGCATAAGTTATAAAATTTGTAACTTATAACCTATAAGATTGAAATTATTACAAACTCTACCATTTAATCCTTAAATTTATTAATAAGAAAATAAATGAGTATTTAGCTATTTAAGTAAATCTAATTAATTATAACTAATCATTTCAATTTATTTTAATTATCACATATTTTAATGTTTATTTTTACAATATAAATTATTTTTATTCATCTAAATATTTTATAAATAATATCTAAATTCTTGTAATTGTTGAATACCACATAGATATTTTTCTTTTGAAAACCGTGTAACTAGGTCTATTTTTAATATTTTATAGGTTGTGGACAAAGTAAAAAAAAATGTCACATTTTATCTCTTTTTGTTCTTTATAAATGTCAAAACTAAACTCTTATAAAAAGTAGAATGAAACAAAATAAGAATAAGTCAAGATTCAACTCTAAACAAGTGTCCTTCCTGCCCTTATCCAAAACCTGACCCAACAAGTAACATGCCCATTATAATTAAAGTCTTGATAAAAGGCGATCAATTATGTATGATGTGACCAATGCCTGTAAATTAGCAAATATCTCTAAGCAATTCCTGTTATTAGTCTTACATGAATAAGGACACGATGGCCTTTATAACGTATGATTCTACCATACAAGAGATAAACATTAAACACTGAGCAACCATCAAGAAAAGATGGAATGGCTGAATTTCACACTTCTGTTAGTGTTTTTCCTGGTCTTTAAGTTGGTTTTACAAAAGCATGGGAAGAGACCAAATCTCCCACCAAGTCCACCTTCTCTTCCAATTCTTGGCCATCTTCATTTGGTTAACCAACCCATGTATCGGTCACTTGGCGTTCTTTGCACCAAATATGGTGACTTCCCCGATTTGGCACTCGTAAAGTCCTTGTAGTCTCATTGCCATCCGCAGTGGAATAGTGCTTTACGAAGACGACATCATCTTTGCAAATCGCCCTCGTTTGATTGCTGGAGAGCACCTTCACTACAATTACAGGGCCATTGGATATTCTCCTCCTATGGAGATCACTGGCGCAAACTTAGGTGTCTCACGACATTGGAGCTACTTTCTATTTCCCGCATTAACAAGTTTTGTAGTATTCGGCAAGAGGAAGTTCAGCTATTGCTAAAGCAGCTGTTCGAAGAGTTTAGAGATAAAGAGATGAGGGTAAAGCTCTCGCCTTTATTTATGGATCTTGCTTTCAACGTCGTGTTGCGAATGACGGCTGGGAAGCGTTATTATGGAAAGGATGTGGTGGACAAAGAAGTAAAAGAGTTCAATGTTAGAGATAGATAGAGTTGATTATATTTGTTATATTTGTTATAACTGTATTCTGTACAGATAGAGTTTGTTGATAGAATTTGTTAGAGATCAGGTTTGTTACGTCTATACATATTATATATATCAAGTTTATGATGAATGATAAGTAAGCTTTCACAGCATCTATATGGTATCAGAGCTATTACGATCCTAAAACCTAAGCCGCAACTACCTTCGGCCATTTTTAGCCGCAGACATTCTCACACGTCTGTGCCTCATCCACCTTCCTTTAATTGTTCTGTTGACCGCTTTTACTATTACGTCCCTGCGTTGCTGCTGCCAGAAACTACATGACCGGAGACATCACTACTTCTACTGCGAATTCGACTACCATGAATGTTCCCACCATCATCAACACCTCAGTCCCAGATCACTCCATCATCATCATCAACACGTCTGGGCATAACATTGTCAAACTCAGCCATTCGAATTTCATCACATGGAGGCTGCAAATGACTGCACACTTTAATGCTTACAATCTACTAGGATATTTAGATGGATCAATTGCACGACCACCTGCCACACTCACGCTGGATGGGACAGTCGTTCCAAACCTAAAGCATCAGTCGTGGTTTCAACAAGATCAAATGATATTCTCCGTGCTCATTGGCTCTCTATCACTGGCTGTTGCTCCTCTCATCAACAGATGCTGCTCTTCCCGTGACGCTTGGGAGACGCTATCATCCACGTTTGCTAAGCCTCTCGTGGCCGAGTGAAACAAATTCGGGACTCGCTCAAACACTATGTGAAAGGTACGAAGACTATAACTGAATATATGCTTTACATTCGGAACAAAGCGGATGAACTCGCGCTCCTTGATTCTCCGTTAACTGCTGAAGATTTAATTGACCGTGTACTTGATGGATTGGATGATTCCTATCGCTCTATTGTTGAGGCGGTGAATGCCCGCGAAACCACGATCTCTTTCGATGAACTCCTGGAAAAACTACTCAATAAAGAGGCCTCATTGTTGACAGTGACTTCCAGCTCTAATCCTATACAAGGACCTATCACAGCCCATGCAACATCCATGCAATCCCGCCATCGTCAGCAGCGTTCCTCCGCACCAGGAGCTTCGTCGCCTCATCAACAGTCAGGTGCAACTTCATTTCCTCGCGGCTCACTGTCTGGAAGGCTCTATTTGGGCACATGTCAGTGGTGCCACGTACAAGGACACACTGCACAAAAATTTCCCCAGTTGCAGCAGCCTTTTACAGAAGCTGCCCACCCACGTCCAACAACATGGCAATCTCGGCCTCCTAACACTGCTCGACGAACAGCCTACAGCAATCCATGACAGCCACAAGCACACCACACCACTACTATTCCTTCCGAGGCTGATCAATGGCTCCTGGACAGTGGAGCGAGCCATCATGTCACTAATGATATGGCCAACTTGTCTATTCATGCACCTTACAATGTCTCCGATGATATGATTATAGGTGATGGCACCGGCCTGCCTATCACACATTACGGTTCTCTTACTTTCCCTACGAGACAATCCTCTTTATTATTGAACAATGTGTTATGTGTGCCTTGTCGGACTAACAACGTTTCGGTGGAATTTTTCCCTTCCCGTTTTCAAGTGAAGGACCTACACACAGGAGCACCTTTAGTGACGGGCAGAACCAGTGATGGGGTGTACTCCTGGCCCACCAAGTCCACTTCCTCTCAATCCAATCCACACGTGTCTCTTGCCATAGCCAAGGCATCTATTGATGATTGGCATTGTCGATTAGGTCATCCTGTTGCTAGCATTTCTCGCTTTATTTTACCTATAGATGCTGTGAAAGCTTACTTATCATTCATCATAAACTTGATATATATAATATGTATAGACGTAACAAACATGATCTCTAACAAATTCTATCAGTAAACTCTATCTGTACAGAATACAGTTATAACAAATATAACAAATATAACTAACTTTATCTATCTCTAACATTTAAAGTTATTATTAGGCAGTTTATGGAAGTCCGTGGAACTGGAAGTGCAAATTTGAACGACTTTTTCCCAGTCCCACAGTGGGTTGATTTCCAAGGAATTGAGAGGAGGATGATACGAGTCATGAAGAAAGTTGATGCCTTTATGCAACACCTTGTTGATGAACAAAGAGAGAAAAAGGCAGAATCGTCTTTGGGAGTGTCTGGGTTAAATTCAATTAACCCAAAAAGTGGGACGACCTTGATTGATGCTATGTATCGCTGCAAGAGACTCAACCGGAGCTCTACTCTGATGAGGACATCAAAGGTCTTTTAATTGTAATATACACATATGCTATACTAATAATATGATAGATTTTTACACTGTATCGATCTGATAATCTCATAGTTAAATACTTCTGCTTATGTGGAGCAGGAAATGCTAATGGCAGGATCGGAAACCTCTGCGGTAACCATGGACTGGGAAATGTCACTTCTTCTCGACAAATTCACAAGTATGCAAAAGACTCTGGCTGATATAGCAGCTCGTGTTGGACTGCGACATCTAGTGGATGAAACAACCCTCCCGAATCTTAATTATCTGCAAAATGTTATCAACGAGACATTTCGAGTTAATCCAGCAGCTCCTCTTCTAGTTCCACGCGAGTCATCTGAGGACTGCAATGTTAGTGAATTTCACGTGCCAAAAGGCACAATGTTGCTGGTCAATGCGTGGAAGATCCACAGGGACCCGAAGTATTGGTCTCAGCCAGAAAAAATTATGCCGGAGAGATTTGAAGGAGAGAAGTTGAATGGTATAAGCTTCTTCCCTTCAGTGCGGGAAGGAGGATTTGTCCTGGAGCTGCTCTAGGAAGGAGAACAGTTGCACTGAAATTGGGTGCACTGATTCAGTGTTTTGAATGGTCCAGAATTAGTGAAGAGAAGATCGACATGACAGAGGGAATAGGACCCAGCATGCCTAAACTTGAGCCCTTGGAGGCTCTTTGCAAGCCACGGAAAGGAATGGACAACGTCCTGTCAACTTTATGCTAGGTTAGTTTGTGTCTCAAATTCCTTGTCAATATCAGAGAGTGCTTAGATCATTAGTTAAAGCTCATGATCGTTTTTATCACGAATGTGCTTCTACGAGTGGCTGGACTAGCTCGTATGTCTGTTTAGTTTTTATATAATCTACTAATCTTTTTTGTTAAATGGACAAAAATAATTATTAGTTGTTACTAAAATATATTTTAAAGTCATTAGTTCATCAAGTCTGTTTACAATAGCTGAATAAAGCCTCTAGATAACGGTATATCGATTCCTAAGCATACAAAGAGATTAAAAAATATAAAATCTTTTTAAAAATTAGTTTTAAATTATTGAGGAAAAATGACACATTATTAATATGTATCGGATATTTATTAGACCTGTGATAGCATTCCAATAAAATTACTATAAATATATATGTATTAAGTATTTCGCTGCAAGCCTAAATAACTTTATGAAAATAAGAGATCCTCAGACTGATTGAAAGTTTCATAATTTAATGAAAACATAAGAAGATTTCATTGATATTCCTTCAATTAATTTATACTAAAGACTAACCATTGTAATTGTGTAATCACATGGCCATGAAAATTCTCCCTGTTTCAAAATTGAAAAGCAGAAGAAAATCTTTCTGCCTAATCAACACCTTAGTGATGCGAATTTTCTTTTATTACACGTCTTGCTTTGTGCATTTAAAATTGTTTTACTTATATGATATTTCATTTTGAACATTGCCATGAATTTGTTTCATTGCATTTTATCATTTCTCCTTTTGCTGTGTTACTTCATACGTACTAACCAAATCTTCGAAACTCGTATATTTATATTTAGTATTGGTCGGGTCGGTCGTGCTGGGCCCGAGCTCAGTCGTAATGAACCACAGGCCGATCGGTCAAATCTTCAAAGATCAGTCTCATACTTATTGGCCATTCCAAGCCCAGGACCAGTCCGCGTTCTCCTTGGCCCATTCGCAGGCAAGAGACTCCCATGCATACGT
>JANZXR010000002.1:2793980-2805384 GCA_027575705.1 Erythroxylum echinodendron | reverse complement strand
GAAAATGTCATGAATGCATGTACAGATATTTTTCATGTGCAGAAATCACTGTTCACAAATGCATGAGCATGAGATGTATTTTCCTAATTTCTCCGATTGATCTCACGTATCCCCATTTCCATGATTCAACCCGTTATATGGAAACAGGATGTTACAAATTATCTTTAAAAGATCCCTTCTATGTTTAAACTCTCACCAACGTAATATACCGCCAACGTGATAATAATAGACTTTTATTTTATGTAGAATTCTTTTTCAAATATAAGTGTAGCAACCACATCACTTTGAGCCCAAGTCCAATTAATATCTTATATGTTCAATTAATAAATAATGTCAAAACTAATTAAAAGATATATAACATATATCCTAATAGTTGTAAATGCCATAATTCTTCTTCTGCACATCAAAACAGCTCTTCCTTCCCTCCATCTACTCATGATACTTTTGTGCTTCCTGTACAGTGTAGTTTCAGAACAAAATCTACTCCCATTTGGTTAAAGGATTACGTGACCAGTAATGTACAATGTGATTATCAGCATGGTGTCTAACAATCTTCTCCATTTTCTTCAAATCTTACACAGTCTCAATTGTTATCTTCACCACACATACCACAAACTTTTCCTTTCATAATAAATCCTTGTTTTCTCCCTAGTACCTATCTTTTTTAGCCCACATAACTGATATTCAAGAACCAAGGTCCTATGCACATGCTAAGGATTAACCAGAATGGAAGAGGGCTATGGAGGAGGAGATACGGGCACTTGAACAGAATCATACTTGGATTCTTATTGATCTTCTACCTGGTAAGAAAGCTGTCGGTTGTAAGTGGGTGTATAAGGTGAAATGTAGACCAGATGGATCAGTTGATCTTTATAAAGCAAGGCTTGTTGCAAAGGGGTATAATCAGGTTGAAGGGGTTGATTATCATGATAGTTTTTTACCAGTTACAAAAGCTGTGAATGTCAGGATTATTTTTGCTCTTGCAGCTAGTCATTCTTGGCCAGTACATCATTTGGACATTAATAATGCTTTTTTGCATGGATATCTTCATGAATAAGTATATATGCGGCCACCTGATGAGTATGATAAGGCTAAACCACAGCAGGTTTGTAAGTTGCTTAAATCCTTATATGGATTAAAGCAAGCTTCAAGGGAATGGAACATGGAGTTTGCTAAAACTTTGACACTATAAGGTTTTAAACAGAGTGCTTATGACCACTGTTTATTTCTGCTTAAGAGAGGTGCTTTGTTCTTGATCTTGATTGTATACGTGGATGATGTACTTATCATAGGGACTTCTGAAACAGAGATTGAGCATGTTAAAAAAATTTTGTATGCACGGTTTACTATTAAGGACTAGGTCCCGCTCAGTTTTTCTTAGGGGTGGAAGTTGCAAGGAGTAGTTCAGGGATTTATCTTATTTAGAGAAAGTATTTTCTTGACATTCTTGAGTCAGTGGGTTTGATGGGTTGCAAGCCTAAGAAGATGCCTTTACCGCCTGGCTATATTTTTACAAAGGAAACTTAATGTGGTGCTCTTGTATCTAACCATTCACAGTACAGATCTCTAGTTGGCCAACTTTATATCTTAGCTTCACACGGCCAAGTCTTGCTTTTGCAGTCTCGCAACTTAGCCAGTTTACTCAGGCTCCTCGACAGTTGCATTGTAATGCCCTTGTCCATGTTTTAAAGTATTTGAAGGGTAGTCCTTCCTTAGGTTTATTCTATCCTGCAGGGCTTGATTTGGACCTTACTGCCTTCAATGACTCTGATTAGGCTACATGCTCTGATTATTGTTGATCGGTTACAAGTTTTTACATTTCACTTGGGACTGCCTCATTTCTTAGAAGACAAAGAAACAAGCTACTGTGTCTCGGTCCACTGCAAAGGTTGAGTACAGGAGTATGGCTTCCACTGTTACTGAGCTTAAATGGATATCCTATATTCTTCAGGATTTGTAGGTTCCTTGTATTTCTCCCATTCCTGTCTGGTGTGATAATAAAGCTGCTTTGTCCATTGCTCAAAATCTGGTGTTTTATGAACGTACGAAACACATTGAAATTTATTGTCACATTGTGAGAAATAAATTTCTTGCTGGTTTTATTACTCTTGCTCATGTTACTACTACTAATCAGTTGGCAGACTATTCTACCAAGTCGCTTCCTTTTTCTATTTTTTGTGGTTTTTTGTCCAAGCTGGGGCTGCGAGATTTTCATCCTGTTCCAGCTTGCGAGGGGGATGTTCAGCATCAAGTTGGAACTGCTGAACATTGTGCATAAATTTTTTCGTATTTTTTATTTACATGTTAGTTACACAATGTAAGCAGTGTTTGTTAGAAGTAGTTATTTTTAGCTTCTAGATTTTTTTTTCATCTTATATATATGTACAGAAGCATTGTAAACTAGAGTTTTCTTGTGAAGATAGAAATACAAAAATATTTTAGTAACTTCTCTCTGATTAGTGAGCTCACAAAATCGTTCAACACATATGCGATACTACTAATATGGGGGATTTTTTACCTGTATTGATCTAATAGTCTCATAGAGTTGAATAGTGCTACTTATTTGCTGCAGGTAATGCTAATAACAGGATCAGAAACCTCTGCGGTAATCATGGACTGAGCAATGTCACTTCTTCTCAACGATCCACAAGCTATGCAAAAGACCGTGGCTGATATAGAAGTTGTTGTTGGAGTACCTGAATCTGAATTATCTGCAAAATGTGATCAATGAGAAATTTCGACTTTATCTAGTAGCTCCTCTTCCACTTCCACACGAGTCATCTGAGGATTGCATTGTTTGTGATTTTTAGGTGCCAAAAGGCACAATGTTGCTGGTCAATTTATTTTATGCTTTATTTTAGTTAAAAAAGAAAAAAAGAAAAAAAAAAAGAATAGCTACGCTGTGTTTCATTAAAGGGATCTAAAATCCCTAATTCACTTACTTTTTGGTCATCTTGCTCCATATTGCCGCAGACACTTCATATTGGCTCAAACCATCCTCTCTTCTCTCCACGTAGTCACTCCTTCTCTTCAACTCCTTGCTTGTTTTGCTTCTCACCCACAAAGATTGAAGGTCGTGTGTCAACATCTTCTCTACTTGTTTCATCCTACAGTTGTCTATTATACGTTATGGATATCTCTCATTTCAAAGTTGGGTTTTGTGTTGGGTCTTGATTGAAGTGGTGTTGACTGTCTTGGTGGAGTGTTGTAACTGTGGGTATACAGTGAAGCCTTGATGATTTAATTATGTTTGGGTAATCTGCGTGATTGCTTGGTTTGATGTTTGGGATGTACTGTCATTTGTGGGTGTGTCATTAACGTGTTTTACGACTAGGTTATCTGAAGTGATTCAATTTTTGGCTAGATTTTGACATACCTTTTTGTGAAAATTGCTGAATTTTAACTGATTGCGTACTGGGTACAGTGTCGCTAGTTGCTGATTTATACTTGCTGGTATATTTTGGGTTCTTGATTGTGTTTGGTAAATACTGTGTTTGTGCTCATTGTCTGGCTGATATTGAATTATGAGAAGAACTAAGGAAAAGGATGTAGTCTCTGGCTCTGATAAAAAGACAGCAGCCCCTATGCAATGATCAAGTTGCCTGAAATTTAATCCAGCATCTAGCGGAAACTTTACTGGGGCAGGATCATCTTTGGCAGTGCCTATTGATAACTTTGATGTTCAGGATCAAAATGACCTTATCGATGATGTTACTTGAGTGATAGAGTCCATGATGGAAGAGTCGTCCTCAGATTCTGAAGCACCTCCTGTGGCTCAATCTGTCCCTCCGCCGATACCTTCTCTGGCTTCAAGGAAGCGAACAAAGATGAGATGCCATAAGTCTATCTGCCCGCCTCGTTATCAACCTTCGACCAGACTGCCAGTCGATAAAGCTTTTTCTTTCAAGTTTTATACTCAAGTTGTTGAGCAGAAATGGAGTACAATTTCAGACACTGGTTTCATTTTAGATCGGCCGATCAACTTGGCTGAATTTCAAGATTAGGGCTTACATACTCTACTTTCGGTGAGGAATTTGTTGCAAGCTTCACTTCTTCCTCAGCATTACCACGCTAATGTGGTAAAAGAGTTTTACTCTAATTTGACTAGTGACATTTTAAATGTGGATGCAGCATCTTTTGGAGTGATTTATGTGCGAGGTCGGGTCATTCGCTTTAATGCTATAAGATTGCATCTGTTTTTGGGATTTGATAATATTATTGGTGATCTTTACTATGATGCTGAGTAGGCTATCTCGACAGATCAGATTGCCACAGTTATAACTGGTGGCAAACTCACTGCCTGGCCGTCTAGCTCTGTTCTTCGATCATCCATGCTGACCCAGAAATATTTTATACTATTCAAGTTAATTGTGACCAATTGAATTCTGAGCACCCATGTTGTGACGATCTATCTAGCCCAGGCCAAGCTTCTTTATGTAATCGGTACCGGAATTCATTTCAATCTTGGGCACCTGTTTATCGACGCAATGTTGACCATTGAGAGTAAGCCTCACTCTCTCTTATACTTTCCATGCTTAATCTCACAGTTTTTGTATTCCCATGAGATTCCCAGGGTTGAATCACGCATCCCAAGGTCCGCACCGTTGATGACTATCTCACCATGTATTTTCCGGCAACCATGGGTGGTGGACTTGCCGTATGTTGCTTCGGATCCTTCGAATGTAACCAGAACCTCCACTGTAAATCCATATGCCGCTTTATTTTCTCAGATTGAGCATATTGAAGGAGTCCTTCAAGTAGCCACTGAAGCTCTTCGTAGCTTGAAGCAACATGTTCTTCGCTTTCTCGATAGCTCCTAAAAACTAACTTTTTGGCATGTGTTGTCTCAAAGGGGAGAGCAGTTCAGATAAGTTTAATGATGTATTTTCTTCTTCTTGTGTTTTGTTGTCATAGTTGACTCATGATTGTGTAATGTTAATTGGATACTATATTGAGGGGGAGCGTTGCACACTTTATATTATATGTCCAATTATGTACTTTCATGTGGAATTCATGTGTTGTGACAAAAATGCCAAAAAGGGGGAGATTTTTAAGATATATTATGTATATATCTTTTATTTTGGCATTTTAATTTTCTTAAATTGGACATACAAAATTTATTATTTTGTTAAAGTGATGGAGTTGAAGTGGAATTCTTGTATTTGAATTCAAGTGGGACTGATTATTGAGAAGATTGTGTTTCACATGGATAAAAAGATCTATAGATTGTGTTTGAGTTTGAAAGAGGAGTTTGCGACAAACACGGATGTGATTTTTCTAGTATCAGTGATGTGGGTCAGGTTTTGAAAAAAAGAAGTGATTATCATTTTTTGGGGGTTGCTGGGGTCTGCGTATACTGCAGGGGGAGTTTTTGATTTTGTTGGCTGCATACACGTTTGTTAGTTTTCTTGTTGAGTTGACTGTGAATAGGGCTCATCTTTTCTTTCTCAGTGTAGAAACACATGGTGATATAGTTGTAGGAAGTGAGGGTGCGCAGTCATCTGTTGAGTGGGTGTGCAATAAATTTTTTTTCTATTATGCTTGTGTGTGCCTTGCATGGGTTGTTATCAACTGGCTGGAAAAATTCTTGAGTGGGCTGCACATGCATAGTTTGTTCCTGTTTTGGTGGCTGTTGGTTGCTGTTTCACGTGGAGTGGTGAAGTTCTCATGTGTAGCAAATACATGCAAGCAGTGATCCATACTTGCAGTGAGAGTGTGAGATTGCGGCGATAAGTATTGGAGTGTGTATTTTTCTGGTTTGGCAAAAGCACTGATCCTCTTCGTTTTTCTGGCGTAGTCTGCGCATTTTGGTGGGTTGTTCTGAGGGAGTGTTGTCTGCTTTTTGGGAGTTGGATTTTTCTGTCTTGGAGTGCAGTGAATGATGGCCGTGACAAATGGAGGAGAAAAATTCATAGGAAAGTTCTATTATCTTAAGTAGTTTGTTATTTTATTTTTGTTGATTAAATACTTGAGATAATTTTTACTTATTATTACGTTGAGTGAAAGTAGGTAGAAAAATCCTCTGACAAGGTTAGCACGAGTCGGTCGTGTTATCAGGCGTGAAAATCTTTCATGGGTAGTTAGGTTGTGAAATAGTTGCAGAGATTCAGAGGTGCTGTGTTAAACCAATTCTCTGTAATTCTATTGGACCATCGTGAAAGTGATTAAGTTGGGTGAGGGCTCCGCAAACGTAAGCTGAGTGTGCCGAGCTGCGTTACCAAATTTTGGTGTTTCTTTTATTTTGATTCAACTTGTTTTTATTTTATTGGTGGCAAAAAAATTTGTGGCACGTTTGCGAATAATTAACCCCCTTCAGTTTTTCAGTCATTAATCTGGATTGGATACCTTGAGTTGATGTTATATATAATATGCAGTATTTTAACGATTCTACGAGACTACGTGCTTATTTGGATGAGCTTATATTAGTAGAGCTTTTGTCAGTAGAACTTTTCTGAGAAGAACTTTTCTGAGAAGCTAGTTGACCGTTTGACTGCCATTTTAAAAAAAAAAGCTTTTTTGAAAGAATTTCATACAATAGACTGTTTGGCAACATAAAAATAAAAAAGTACTTTTAATTTTAACTATATTTATTTTGTAATAAAAATTATTTATGCACATAAATATTATTTAAAATATATTAAATAATATACAAAGCACAATATATTAATTATCATATAATTTTAAACAATATAAAACATAAATGAAAATATATCTAATTAAATCTTTTGTATGGATTATAACATAAGTAAAACTAATATCAAAAATAAATATTAAAACATCTAAAAAAAGTCAAATAATATTATATAAATCTTAAAATAAACGTGAAGAAGTGTTTGTGAGTATTGTGGGAATTATGTGTAAAACATAAAGGTAAAAGGGACTAAAAAATAAGCTCATTAATTGATCTGAAAAATCTACCTTAAAAAGTACTTTTTTGAGAAACTGCAAATTTAAGCTTCTTAAAAAGTTATATTTTAACTGTCAAAAAATTTATATCTATTAAAAAAGTGTTTTTTAATTTACAGTTAAACACTCATTTTTCTTAAAAATAAGCTTTTGTGATAAAAAAAGTACTTATTCACCCTCTAAACGCTCAACCAAATAGGCACTACGGTTATGAATTTAAATGGATATTTTTAAATTTTTATAAAAAATAACGCAAATTATTTTATTTTTATTTGAATAAATCGCAATTTGAGCCCTTGGAGGTTCTTTGCAAGCCGCGGAAAGGAATGGACGACGTGCTTTCATCGTTAAGATAAACCCATGTTCACCCGTTTGCTGCAGATCACGGGATATCAGCATATGTTCAGAATGCTTACTTGGTTTGCTAGACTAGTATTAAATTCAGAGTTTAGCTCTGATCATGGCTCTGAACTTCCTTGTAAAGATCGTCGCCTGGTTTTGTGCTCCTCTCTTCTTCTTGTCAATTATCTGAAAATGTTGTTCTTTTTCTTATTTAGTCATGCGTTTCATTACGAGTTTTAACTTTTTTTTTCTACTCATTTTGTTTGTTAAGCTCACACTATCTTTCAGTCTTTCTCTTAATTTCCAGCGATTTCTTTCTCAGTTCTCTTTCTTTTTTAGGTCTCTCACTACAACGCTCATTTATATAGCTCCCACCGTTTTTACCTGACGATAAAATTTTTAAAGGAATGATTTTTGAAGGCGTTTTATCTAATTATCTTGTTTTGACGTCAGTTTTTTGGGGGGCTTAAATTAAGAAAGCAAATCTATGGAATCATTTGAATTCCAAATGCACAATTCATGAGGGGAACTTCTAGATTTGATTAGAGATAAGGGGTTGATAAAAGACGATGGAGAGGGGTTGATGAATCAAATCAGATTGGGTTGGGATTGGGACAGTTTGGACTACGGGCAAATCTCAAACTGCATGAACTAGATTTAATTAAAATTTGGACCACACTCGAATTACATTTTACGAGGTTTAAACCAGATCGGGTTGGACCGAAAATGGACCCTACTAGACTAGTAGACTCCTTGAAATAACATGTTATTAGATATATCAATAATGGTAAAAGATAATAGACAATTAAGATGAAAATAAATTAAAAAGGAATTTTCTTACCACTTTATTAGTACAGAAAATCTATTTATGATAGCTAAATAGAACTCTTAGATAAAGGTAAATTGAATCCTACAAAAAGTCTTTTAAAAAACTACAAATGTTCTTAAAATGGAAAGAAAAAGATTTGTAGGAATCCAGAATATTACCTTAAAGAATTACTTTTTAACAAATTACAAATTAGTTTGACCTTTCAATATTTGAAAAACAGTTTAAATCTTTTTTCTTAAGGAAAATCAAGCTTTTTATGAAGCCCTAAGTAACAAATTTAAAAAAGTTGATTAGTAAGTTTTTTTTAACAAAAAAAGGTCGGCTAAGACAGTTTTATTAATTAGAATTTTAATTCTCATTTAGATAGTTATTAATGACTATTTTTTAAAATTAAGGTTAAAAATAATTAAAATTTAATTTGATATAAAATAAAAAAATGACTTGATAAAATATTTGATTTAATTGATCAAAATTCAGTGAAAAAATGATAACTTATTAATATGAGTCGAGAATTTATTGGGCCTGTGATGAATCTTTAATAAGATTATTATAAATATTTAATAAGTACCATGCTCCCTTTTTAAGTAATCTGATGAAAATAAGGAATTCTTTGACCTATTGGAAGTTTCGTGCTTTAAGAAAAAAGCAAAAAGATATAATTAATATCACTTCAAGCAATATTTATTAAGGATTGAAAGTTTCAGAAGTTTACTTAAACGCTTTAGCAACTTATATATAATAGATAGCAAAATAAGAATATTTTTATATTATCTCTATATATACAAGTTGTAGATTATGGACCTATTTCTTAAATTCGTGTTATGTATAGCACCTGTTATCATAGCCATTTTATAATTTTGTGAATTTAAACAGGGATGCTTTATCTTTTTCATAATAAAATAAAAGAAATTAGTATGTTTTTTGCTTGAATAAATTGCATATATATTACTTAGTGTTTTTTCGTACGAGTGCAACTGGAAAAAGAGTTTAAAAAATCTAATTTTGGTGAATTTTCGGTGAAAATTTGAACTATTCGTTAGAAACATTTGTCAAAAGTAAAAGTATGATTTGACATGATAAAATTGTACAGAAAATCTTTCCTCAGACAAGCTCGGACACTGACTTTTTGAGCGTGATTTCTTATTTAGAGTCTAATAGCATCCTACGCCGATAATGGCATCGCTAAGATTAGAAGACTTTTGCAAATTTACCATCGAAATGATGGGATTGGATATGGACCAGCTTAATCTGAATCAGCTAGGAATTGACGTAAAGCTATATCAGAAAGGATTATCTCGTTTGACGAACCAAAACCTAACAACTAGGGCCCTTGAATTTCTCTTCCACCTTTTTGTCCTTTTCCTTATCAACGAGTTCCAGCATTTCTTATCTGTAATAGTTGACAGAAAATCAATCTTGTTATTATTATTGTTCATTTGTGCATGTCAAATCTTGTTAACTTCCAAATCAGAAAGGAAATTTATAGAATATCAGTATTAATTAATTACTTTTAACTAATTATTGTTTAATTTATAATTCTATAAAATTAAAAATCCTTTAACCTGCCATAAATTACTCTAATCTCATTTTCAATTTAAATATTATAAAGATTTAATTTTACTCTTAGAATCAATTCCTTTGAACCAAAACAAAATAATTGTTAGGTCATTATAAACTTAAATCCACAAACTCTACGGAAATTGATCTTTTTATCCGAACAATAAAAAAAAACTCAAGGAAAACTTCTTACTTTGTACCTCGTTGATTAAATTCCTTCTTCTCCTTCAAGAATATTATAACATCTCGTAAGAGAAGTTATATATAATAGATAACTTATATATATATATATATATATAAGTTTTATATATATATATATATATATATAATAGATAGCAAAATAAGTATATTTTTATATTATCTCTATATATACAAGTTGTAGATTATGGACCTATTTCTTAAATTCGTGTTATGTATAGCACCTGTTATCATAGCCATTTTATAATTTTGTGAATTTAAACAGGGATGCTTTATCTTTTGCATAATAAAATAAAAGAAATTAGTATGTTTTTTGCTTGAATAAATTGCATATATATTACTTAGTGTTTTTTTCATACGAGTGCAACTGGAAAAAGAGTTTAAAAAATCTAATTTTGGTGAATTTTCGGTGAAAATTTGTACTATTCGTTAGAAACATTTGTCAAAAGTAAAAGTATGATTTGACATGATAAAATTGTACAGAGAATCTTTTCTCAGATAAGCTCGGATCAGCGTTACGGGTACCGTTCCATACTGAATGTTACCGGCCGGACGGTACAGTACCGGCGGGAAACCAAAAAGGTACCCGTATTTCAGGTACCGGCCCTGAGTACCGGTCGGTATCGGACCTTATCGGTCGGTACCGGCCGGTACCACGATACCGGACAGTACCAGGGCCGGTACTGCAATTCTTCAAATTTTGAGGACAAAAAAAAAACCCTAATCATCTACCCGATCCCGCTTCTCTCCCCCTACCCCAGATCTGCCGCCTCTCTCACTCTCAGTCTCTCTGCTTTGCTTCTCTTCTCTCTTCGTCTCTCGTTCTCACCGTCATTTGTCATCGACTCACTGCTGCCTCTCATCTCTCATCGTCACTCACTCGCTTCTCCGGCATTGACTGATCCTCTCCTCTCGTTTTTGGCTCTCGCTGTTGCCGTCGTTCTGTCATCGACTCCTGACAGTTGGTGGCACTCTCCGGTGGTCCTCGACTACTCCTCCACCATGCGACGTCTTCACTTCCGGTTGTCGCCACCTAGCCCTCTCTGTAGCTGGTCTTCCTCTGTTGTTGGTCGCCCGAGCCAGTCTTCACTCTTCACGCCTCCGCCTATCGCCACCAGCCACCATCTCCGACAACCACCAACACGAAGACGGTGGTGGCCACATCTGAGATCCGACAGTCTTGACACCAATTGTGAAATTTTCTGATAATTGTTGGGTGGGTTTTTTACTGATAATTTTTGTGACTTTGTGTTTGTAACTTTGTGCTGCTATGACTGAGATTGTGATGGTTTGAAGATGGTTTGTAATTGAGATGGTTTGAAGTTGGTAAGTGGTGACGGTGGTGAATGTGTTTGAAGATGGTTTGTAATTGAGATGGTTCGGTGGTGAATGTGATGAAGGCATAAAGATTGTGTTTGAGAAATGAGAATTGAATTAAGACAGAATTGTGATGGTGGTCATTTGTTGATGATTATTCGTTCGGTTGGTCATTTGGAAAAAAATTGTTGATGATTATTGGTTCGGTTGGTAATTGTAATGGTTTTGTATTTTGGTAATAAAATTTTGAAGACA
>JANZXR010000002.1:2768576-2778630 GCA_027575705.1 Erythroxylum echinodendron | reverse complement strand
TCACATTTTTGCACAAATATACAAGTGTTCTTTTATGCACATCAATATATAGAAAGTATGCACAATGCATGTTCAATGACAATTCCGGAGTATCATATTGATTATAATCATCAAAACATTCAGATATGGAGCCCTCATTAAAATCATTTGAATTTATAATTTGGACCATTATAAAACAATGTAAAATCAATGTCATAACCTAATTGACCACTTCAGATTTTCGACCAATATAATTTTGGGTCAACTTTACATAATTAATCTGATAGGGTAAATGATAAAATTAGCAAAACTTCCTTCTGTAAAGTTGTTCTAAAATTTCTTAAGTTTCTAATGACTCCAAGATCATCCAATTTAATTCAGTATTCAATGAGTTATGCACAAAATACCACAGACTGTGCACATGTGAACTTTTGGCTAGTGCATGATCATACCCTCTAATTGTACAACTCATATCTTTCAGCTTAGAAATCCAAAAATTACAAAATTTATACCAATTTAAAGCTAAGAGAATAAGCTACAACTTTGATGAAGATAATTCAGCCTAATTAGTCTCACATAAATACAGTTTATTTAATAACAACAGGACAAGATTTCTATCCCTGGTAGTGTTATAGCCTAAGCTCAGACTCAATTTCATGCCAATTTTGAAACTCATAGAGACAGAATTAAAATTTGACTTCTTCACAAAAGTTGTATAAATATGTCTCTAGTTTAATATGAATCAAAAATCAACTCATTCAGATATCTACAGCTCAAGTTATAATTATAAAATAGAAGCAAAATCATGAAAATTTTCCAATTCATAACATTCTAACAGACTTCCACACTTTCATCCTATCAGTCACTTTCAAATCAATTCATATAACTCTAAATTTTTATGTAGAGAAAGAAAAATGTCTTAGAAATCCATTGGTCCAAGTTTCAAGTTATTTAGAGATTGGATGACAAAGTTATAGGCAAAAGACTGAGGGTTGTTCAATGAAATACTCTTAGTTTTTAACCCACTCACATAAACCATCACCTTTTCTCTCTCCTGCCAACTTCATCTTCTTCACCAAACCCATATCACCGAACTGCACTTCTCCTCTTCTTCTTTCTTTTTTTTTTCTTCCTTTCTACACATCACAGCTAATACATCTGCTACATAAACCACTTTGTTTTCTACTTCCATCACAGTTAACCTCAACACAAATAAATCCAAAAATCCAAAATTCTATACATACATAACAAACATTGTACTGTTCAAGTTAGCGTATTCCATTTTCTTCTACATCTTTCTTTTTTATTCCATCACAACAGCCCACGTTTTCCATCATTTTCCTCCTTAAAAAACCACACCTCATTATACTCTATGTTTTCTTAGACTTTAACTTCACATAAATCCATCCCTAACATTTCCCAAATATTAACGCATCTATCACAGAAACAGAACATGTTCACCATCTGCACTTTGCATTTTTGTTCATTTTCTCCAGACTAAACACAACCCTTCTAACTTTTTCATCATGCATTTCTAACTTTAAATCACTCTCTAAATAAGTCATAATCATATTTACACTTCAACAACCATAAATCCGAAATCCATATATTCCCTACACCAAAAACAGAGCATATTCGATAAACTCAAATTTCCAGCACACTCATTTATTATTTGTTTATTTTTACAAACACTTCATTTCCATATAAGCTTTGCATTACGCATTACATACTGCTCCTTATAACACTGCTTCACTTAAGCTTGTCCCCTAGTTCAGAACTCATTCCAAACTCATTAATGTTTACACAACACAAATTTATATAAGAACAATAAAACAACCCTATATTCATGCATATACAATAAATACAGAGTCTAAGATCATCATTTTCTCATAATTTTACACACTTCCTAAACACAATTTCTATGATTCTTGTAGCTCCAACTCACCTCAACAATATCTTACAACAACATATCCATGGTTTGTAAATCTTCAGTTAATTCATTCATCACCGAAACCTCAATCCTCAAACCCATGCATGCATGTATATATTTACATTGTAGAAATATCATCAGAATAACTTACTTGGTTCCACAAAATCTCCAGTAGGTGAGAGTGAATCAATAGCACAAAAATTTAACACTTGATGTTTTGGTGGACGGACTAGAGAAGAGTTTTGGTAAAGAAGTTGTTTCCGGTGAAGAACAAAAATATAAAGACATATCATCAAGCTTCAGCAATTTCTCTCCAGCAACACACTTAACCACGTGTGTTCCTTGCATGTGGGCCATGTGTCAACGTGCAAGGATGTCACATTTCACAATACAATTTAGCCATTTGTCACAAATTTAATTGGTCTAAAAATACCCCAAATTTTCAGAAAATTTCTAAATTCACTAAAAATTTTGAAATAATACTAATAGTCTCCAAATAAAATTTTCAGCTCAAAATAATTTACTAAAAATATCAAAATATCCAAAATATACCAAAATTGCCAAATTACAATTAATACGCTCTAATTTAATCCACAATTTCCACTTATAAATCAAATTTACCCAGAAATGACAATGGCTGCATGTACAATCATATGAATGTGCCAAATAAATGTGTATGTCACAATTAACTTATGCATGACGTGCATTTTCCTAATTTCACAATACTTTCTCCTAAATTACTACTCTCGCCTTAACATGGGTATCGGGATGTTACACAGAAGGCCCAAAGCACAAAGTTTGCAATCTCAATCGGTCTATTTATGGCTTAAAGCATTCATCTAGACAATGATATCTTAGATTTCATCAAGCCATCCTAAACGATGGGTTCACGATGGTTGAGGATGACCATTGTGTGTATCTTAGGTGTTTTAAGAGAATTTTCATAATTTTGTCATTATATGTGAATGATATTTTGTTAGCTGGAAATGACAAGGAGTTGATAGTTATCACTAAACAGTGGTTGTCCTCAAATTTGGAAATGAAAGACATAAGTGAAGCAAATTATTTACTTGGAGTGAAAATCTTTCGTGATCGCTTTAAGAGATTTCTTGGTTTGTCATAAGAGACTTACTTGAGACAAGTACTTAAATAGTTTCAAATGCATAATTGCAAACCTATGGATACTCTTGTGGTAAAGGCGAATCCTTAATTCTTAATAATTGCCCTAAAACATCTGAAGAAAAGGAGGAAATGAGTGGTGTTCCATATGCGAGTGTCGTGGGTAAATTGAGGTATGCCATGTCATGCAGCGGCCTGACATTTGTTTTGCAGTAGGTTTAGTAAGCTGTTTCCGAGAAAACCCTGGTTTAGATCATAGAAATTCGTTAAAAGGATTCTTCGCTACATAACAGGAAATCTAGATTATATGCTGTGCTATCAAGGTTTAGATTTACGGCTTATTCAATATTCTGATGTTAATTATGGTAGAGATCTAGATAAGCGTAGGATGTGCTTTCCTAGTCAAAAATTGCACTATTTCTTGGATGAGTAATAAACAAGCACGTATATCTTTGTCTATGATGGAAGCAGAATTTATGGCTTGTACGTAAGCTGTGTAAGAAGCAATGTGGCTTAAAAGGTTCCTTGAGGATCTTGATGTGCTTAAAGATGCATCTCAGCCTATCATTGTCCATTGTGTCAATATGACTACTTTAGATTTGAACAAAAATCCCAGGTATAATGGAAGAACCAAGCACATTGATACAAGGAATAATTTTATTTGACAAGCAGTGGCGCAAGGAGATGTGGTTTTACAGCACATTTCTACGAACCAAATGGTTGTTGATCATTTGACTAAACCTAAATCGAGAGATATATTTTTGGGTCATGTTTAGACATTATGGTTACGTAGGATTTAAGTTTATGATGCACAATGTAACACCACTTAATCTTTCGAATTATTGAATAATATCATGATTTTATCATCTTTATGTATTTGCTTGCATTGGTGATAGTTAGCACATCTATATCTGTTTTTTTTATATAGAAACAAGTTGGTTGACTCTCTCACACTGTAATTATCCTTTTAGGCGCTATTGAGCGACAACAAAAGATGAAACACTTATATTGTGACCTTGGCTAGATGTAAAGATGAGATCTAATAGTTAGATCACATATGGAGCACCCACAATCCATATATGCTTTTTTTAAGCCGGATGCGAGATCTCTAGTATATTTGATTGAATTAAAGAACAAAGAAAGATCTCCATTAAGGTGCTTGAGTAGCGACATAACTAAGATTCGTATGATATCTTGTTTGATATATTATAACATGCATTCATACGCATTTGCTTTGCGATCATGAAAGGAAGTGAGTGAATGAGACCCTGCTTCATTATGGTGTGAGTCCTTAAAGACATTTCATTGGTCTTGTAATATGTTCCCTTATGACTTTAGACTGTGTCAAGAGGTTGATGGTTAATGCAACCTACTTTAGTATGTTACCGAGGGTCATTAGAGATTCGACCCTATGGAGCATTATTGGGAAAGCTATTAATTTGAAAGCCATTTGATATTAGGGAAAAGGAAAAAATTTTGAATTATGATCATGAATTATACCTATTCATCGACAAGTTATGGCGCCATTAGAAAAGTGACATAATTATAAGTATAATACTCAAAGAGTGGATTTATAAGTATGCTCTGCGAGGGATTAGAGATACTTTACTTGACATAATCAAATAGTTCTGAGTTACACTAAGTCTTTAATTAATGTTCTTTATATTTAAGAGTTGATGTCTCTATGATGGCCTTAATTGTTTTCTAGTATAGAGCTCCCAAATTTTGATAGACTCAGTAATCACACTATTCATTTGTTTGTATAATTAAGTTCAATAACAATGTTAAGGGATGAAATATGCAACGTCTTCCTCGTCACATGCGAGTGGGAGTTGTTGGCATATATGAGTGATAGTTATCTGCCCATGATAATAACCAATATTCAAATTCAAATATTAGAATAAGGTAAATATTGTTAGTTAACATTGGATAAAACATGTCATCCCAATCATCCCTATCTCCTTAACTGTCTAATCAATTTTTATCCTTCAAGCACATCCAAAAGTAGAAAAACAATTGAGCACTTACTAAAAAAAAGTATGAAAAGTGATTGAATGATACGATCTTTCATTGTTGATTGAGCAAAGACATTTGAATTGGTATAATAAAGTTGAACCTTTCATAGATTCAATATACTGTAAGGAACATCAAAATAATCGTCCATTTATTAATTTGCTGGTTTCAGAAAATTTCTAAGTAAATCTTCACAATTGAATAATTTTTTAATTTTTATAAGAAAATAAAAGAAATTATTTGATTTATACTCGATTAAATTGCACATACACTATTTGGATCGGTTTTTCTACCAGTAAAAACGGAAAACGTTTCAATCTATTTCTAGTGAATTTGTCCTGGAAATGGTAGTGGAAAGCCTCGTTCCAACAATTGTATGAAAAAAAACAAGACTTGCGTAGAAAAGAAGCAAGCAGCCGGCGAGAGAACGTAAACGCACGCCAGAGCTGACGTGACTTGATATTAAATTAAAAGACTGGTCGTTATACTTGTGCCAGTCAAGATCGTGAAGGATCTTATCTTTTAAAATTGTACGATGAAACAAAATGTCTTTGCTTAAGCGACAAGTCATGCTTTGTGCTTTCTATTTGCATGACTTTTTTTTAAAATATCCACTTCAAGTCAGTAAGATATTTCCACAAAACAAATTTGTGATCAAGTCAATAAGATATTTGCATGATTTTTTTTTTAAAATATCCACTTCAAGTCAATAAGATATTCTACTAACAATTAACTTCTCACAATCAGGGTTGTAGAATCTATGCTTTGGGATCAATACAACTATCAGGGGAAACGCATTTTGAAGACTTTCAACCTTGTAAAGCCATTGGTAACATTTTCTTATGTTTCAAATTTTATCTCCAAAACTCTTAAGAAAAATATTACGATTCATTCTAAATATAATTAAAATATTTTGAAAATAATACATTATTCATTTTAAAATCTCTAACATATTAAAATTTTATTTTTATTTTAATAAAAAATTATGATTGACTATACAAAATTATTGAGTATAATTTTATGAACTATAAATTATAAATAAATTATTCAATTTGTTACAACGATTAAAAATTAAGTGATGTTTTAGATGTAACCAATATAAATATTTAGTATATCTTTTTTTCCATTTATCAATTCTTCAAATTACAAGCAAGCCCGAACCACGTATCCAACATTACCAATTGAACAACAAAAGGGACTTAGTAAAACTATACCAAATGAACTCAATTTCTTCAAAAAAAAAAAAAAATTATACCAAGTGAACCACCCCAATGAAACAAGAGGAAGACAATTTATAAATGTTCCGTTGATTCCAACATGAGAAAATCGGTATAAGTTCTCGAATTCAATGGTTAAATAAGTTCTCACCGTACATGCGATTCTCTTATAAGGTGGAAGACAATGAAGAAAGAGTTGTTAGCATCAGATCCAGCTAATTTCATTGCCAGCCGTTTCCAGCTTCCAAACCTTATAAAAACGTTATAAGGTTACTAAGCATAAGTTATGAAATTTGTAGCTTATAACCAATAAGACTGAAATTATTACAAACTCTACTATTTAATACTTAAATTTATTTTCAATATCTTAAATAAGAAGATAAATTAGTATTGAACTATTTAAGTAAATCTAATTAATTATAATTAATCATTTCAATTTATTTTAATTATCACATATTTTAATGTTTATTTTTACAATATAAATTATTTTTATTCATCTAAATATTTTATAAATAATATCTAAATTCTTGTAATTTTTGAATACCATATAGATATTTTTCTTTTGAAAACTGTGTAACTAAGTCTATTCTTAATATTTTATAGGTCGTGGGCAAAGTAAAAAAAAAAATCATATTTTATCTTTTATTGTTCTTTATAAATGTCAAAAGTGAGCTTTTATAAAAAATAAAATGAGACAAAATAAAGACAAGTCAAGAATAAACTCTAAACAAGTGTCCTTCCTGTGTCCCAGGCCAACATGTAACTTGCCGATTATAATTAAAGTTTTGATAATTGACGATCAATTATGTATATTTGCTAATTTCCGCCACATCATACATAATTGACATCTCATGTATGGTTATTAGTCTCACGTGAATCAGGACACAATGGCCAATAAAAATGTATGATTCTACCATACAAGAGATAAACATTAAACACTGAAACATTAAACACTGAGCAACCGTCAACAAAAGATGGAATGGCTGAATTTCACACTTCTGTTAGTGTTTATCCTGGTTTTTAAGTTGGTTTTACAAAAGCATGGGAAGAGACCAAATCTCCCGCCAAGTCCACCTTCTCTTCCAATTCTAGGCCATCTTCATTTGGTTAACCAACCCATGCATCGGTCACTCGGCGATCTTTGCACAAAATATGGTGATTTATTACTTCTTCGACTTGGTACTCGTAAGGTCCTTGTAGTCTCTTCGCCATCTGCAGTTGAAGAGTGCTTCACGAAGAACGACGTCATCTTTGCAAATCGCCCTCGTTTGATTGCTGGAAAGCACCTTCAATACAATTACAGGACCGTTGCATTCTCCTCCTATGGAGATCACTGGCGCAACCTTAGGCGTTTCACGTCAATGGAGCTATTTTCTACGTCCCGCCTTAACAAGTTTAGCAAAATTTTGAAAGAGGAAATTCAGCTACTGCTAAAGCAACTATTCCAAGAGTCCAGAGACAAAGAGATGAGAGTACAGCTCTCATCTTTGTTTATGGAGGTTGCTTTCAACTTCCTCTTGCGAATGATCGCTGGGAAGCGTTATTATGGAAAGGGTGTGGCGGACAATGAAGCAAAAGAGTTCAGGGTTCTTATTAGGGAGTTCGCGCAACTCCATGGAAGTGCACATTTGAGCGACTTTTTTCCATTCCTACAGTGGATTGATTTCCAAGGAATTGAGCGGAGGATGATACAAGTAATGAAGAAACTTGATGCCTTTGTGCAACACCTTGTTAATGAACAAAGAGAGAAAAGAGCGGAATCGTCTTTGGAAGCGTCTGTGTTAAATTCAATTAACGGAGAAAGTGGAACGACGTTGATTGATGCTATGTTATCGCTGCAAGAGACTCAACCGGAGCTCTACTCTGATGAGGACATCAAAGGTGTTATAATGGTAATAAACACGTGCTATACTAATTATGCGATAAAATTTTCACCTGTATTGATCTGATAATCTCATAGAGTTGAATAGTCGTGCTTATTTGTCGCAGGTAATGCTAATAGCAGGGTCGGAAACCTCTGCTGTAACTATGGAGTGGGCAATGTCACTTCTTCTCAACAATCCACAAGCTATGCAAAAGACTGTGTCTGATATAGAAGCTGTAGTTGGAATACGACGTCTGGTGGATGAAACAACCCTCCCGAATCTGAATTATCTGCAAAATGTCATCAATGAGACATTTCGACTTTATCCAGCAACTCCTCTTCTACTTCCACACGAATCATCTGAGGACTGCGTTGTTTGTGATTTTCACGTGCCAAAAGGCACAATGTTGCTGGTCAATGCGTGGAAGATGCACAGGGACCCGAAGTATTGGGTTAAACCAGAAAGTTTTATGCCGGAGAGATTTGAAGGTGGAGAAGTTGAAGGGTATAAGCTTCTTCCCTTCGGTGCGGGAAGGAGGATTTGTCCTGGAGCTGCTCTAGGAAGGAGAACAGTAGGACTGACATTGGGTGCCCTGATTCAATGTTTTGAATGGTCCAGGATTAGTGAAGAGAAGATCGACATGACAGAGGGAATAGGACTCAGCATGCCTAAACTTGAGCCCTTGGAGGCTCTTTGCAAGCCACGGAAAGGAATAGACGACGTCCTCTCATCGTTAAGATAAGCTCATGTTCATTTCTAGCTCTGACCATGACTATGTCTATGAACTTCCTTTTAAAGATCGTGTGGTTTTGTGCTTCTCTATTCTTCTTGTCAGTCATCTGAAAATGCTTTTGGTTTTTCTTCTCTAGTAAACACCTTATTAATATGACCCGAGAATTTATTGGGCTTGTGACGGGCTCTAATAAGATTATTATAAATGTCTACTTAAGTACCATGCTGCCTTTTTAAGTAACTTATGAAAAAAAAAAGGAATTCTTTGACCTATTAGAGTTTCGTGCTTTAAGAAAAATGCAAAAAGGTTTATTGATATCACATCAAGCAATTTTCATTAAGGCAATCGAAAGTCTCAGTTATTTGTTTAAGAGTCAAAGACCTTACTTGTAAGCTTCTGCAACTTACTTTTATGAATATTCTTATTTTGTTTTAATAGTTGTATGAATAAGTAGGAGACAAATGTATCCTGCATAAAGAAGAAGCGAGCATCATGCAAGAGAATGAATTAGTGTCTAAACTGTTTATGTGATTTATTATTAAACTAAAAGATTAACTATTGTAATTGTGCCAAAAATATTCTCACTATATCAAACTTAAAAAAACAGAAAAAGAAAAAGTTTGTTGATGTGAGTATTCTTTTAGTACAAATCATTCTCTGGTATTCTATTTTTTTATCTGCATGATATTCTATTTTGAATTTCTATTTCAAGTTAATAACACCTTTTCACAAAGTAAATTTGTTGATTCCCACATCTCATTTCTTTATATTGTTTTATTTTTTCAATTGCATTTTGTCATTCCTTCATTTTTTATGCTACTCCAAATTTACTTTGACGATTTTTCTGAGTGTCACGATCGTTCTGCGTAACGATCGTGACTTTCAACTAAAACACCCTTTCTTCTAAACACTATATCTTTCAATCTAGAAATCCAAAAATTACAAACTATATATCGTTGGAAAGCTAAGAAAGAGACCTACAACTTTCATGAAGGAAAGTTTGCCTAATTCAGCCTGTATCAATACAGTTTAAGCATTGAAACAAAGTGTCCATTTCAGCCAAAATGACACTTTGCACCCAAACACAGTTACATTCAACTGATCATAACTTTTACATCTGATATCCAAAAATTTCGATCTTTATAGCGATAGAAAGCTAAAAGGATAATCTACAACTTTCATGTAGACAACTAAGCCC
>JANZXR010000002.1:2730908-2752362 GCA_027575705.1 Erythroxylum echinodendron | reverse complement strand
GAGAATAAAGTTGGCTGAAATGATAACCTTATTTAATTGATTAAACTATATCAATACAGGTCGAATTAGGTAAAATGGTCTTCATAAAAGTTGTAGGCATTGATCTTAGCTTTCCAACGATATACAGCTTGTAATTTTTGGATTTCTGGATTGAGAGATCTGTTGTTTAGAAGTAAGGTTGTCTGAATTGGGCAAAAATCGCGCTCGTAAGGTAGTGCGATCGCGACAGTGCGAATTTCCCACCGAATCGCGATCGCGACCAGCGCGCGATCGCGACAAGAACAAGAAAGATAGCGATCGCGACAGGGACAAGAAAAGCGCGATCGCGACGAACACTAAGTTCGTTAAATTCGCGGCCATGACCAGGTCGCGACCGCGAAACTCCCCGAGTTTAAAGTTGCGATCGTCCTCTGTTCCACCCGTAACATGTTATTCATCTTTTTTAATTTTTTTATTCAACGCTCAAAATTTATTATTCTTAGGATATTTTGCTATGGAATATTTTTAATTAAATTGTTAAGTGTTATTCTTACTTTTCCTATGAATTTTGTTTAGTTAATATAATTACTATAAATTGTGTACTAGTCATTAAATTATTTGTTTTTTTTAATAATTTAATTTTACACCTATAATTATTCTACGATCCCTTTATAAATTATTTTATTTTTTTGCAATGCTTCCACAATATATATTATTAATAAATTCAAATAAATTTCCAATAGTGACGCGTAGTCGCCATAAAATCCGTGCGGGGACTGGAGCCAACAGTTTAACCTTTTCAATTTTTCATATCCTACTTTACATGGGTCCACACATTGATACTTGTCAATCTTGTTCTTCTCCTCCATCATATTAATTTCAAAATATTTCATCCTTGGAGGCAGAGGAATGTTTAGGAAGATGTTAAGCACAGCGTTTCTTGCATGGTCGTCCAATCAAGTTGAAAGTTGAGATACCTCTTAAAAGCTTTAAGATGATAATTTTGTATTGGTTTTGGATCGACTGCATAGAGTGGCAGTATTTGGGAACACCATATACCATGGAATTGATCAAACAAACTCTAGAAGAATGAAGAAGAATGACAGTTGTTCGAGAAAGTTGATATATGTTTATATAAAGCGAGTTTGTGGAGACAACAAATGATATGGAAAAGCAAAAGGAAAAAGCAACACTATATTACCAATTCTAAAGATTACAATTGAACTTCATAAAGAATTTAATCCAAGAAAAAACAAGTTTATATAATTCAGCCAAATACACTCTGAAGCTCCAGAAGCTACCTTTGGCAAAGTAAACATCCATGTCGCAAAAAGAATATTATTTGGTTATGATATGGAGAGAATCCACATAGAGGTACTATTTTTCTCAATGATGGCCTTGAAAACACTAAAAAATTTATAATATCAACTTCCACATTATCATATCATTTTAAATTTATATCTTTTAATCTCCTACAGTTTACAGTTTTTCGCCGCCTGAGTCACCCCTTTTGTTGTCACATTTAGGCAACCCTCCAAGTCCAGTTGCATCAATCCAGGGCATTTTTTTGAAATCATTGTCAATGTTTCATTATCCATTCCTGGTCGTTTTTCTTATAATATTTTCAATTTAAGAATTTCAAAGTTTAAATTAATATTCTTTATTCCCATATATCTGTTCATCTGCAAATGCATGATTTCCTTGCATTTTCTCATAAATTCTCTTATCTCTTCTTCTGTGATAAAACAACATAAGGCAATATCACATAATGTATTCATCATTTAAGTTGTTTGGCTCAATGATAGACTCATCTGTGAGAAAATTAGCTCAATAATAGACTCGTTTGTAAAAATTGCACATTTTGACGTGGTTGAGAATCGAGAATATGAGTATTATAAGGGATAGGAAGGGAGCAAAAAGAGACAAGACGGTGGACAGAGTTAGACAGAGTAAGGTTATACAAAGAATCTCATCTCCTCACTTGTAGGCATTGTAGGCATTAGCCGTTTAATTTTTGACCTCTTTTTATAGTTTTTTTTTACACCTATTAAGCTTGCAAGTTAGCTCGTGTACTTGACTCTGGCTGCTCTGATTCAATGGATCGCCTAGAATAGGTAATTAGGTACTGAAGGGACGGCCGGACAGAAATTTCCGGCCCTCCTCGCTGATCCGAAGCCGTGGCCTAAAGATCATCCTACTATAAATATTGCCATTCTCGAAGTTTGTTCTCTCGTTCTTTTGTTCATTTGTTGTTCTGTCTGTCTTTCACCTGTCTGCTTTTTAGACTTTTTGTTGGTACGATGATTGATCATGTGAAAAATAAGATTCAGAGATTTTAACTCAGATATGTTACATTAGGAAATACGATTGTGGTTCATATTAATATTACATTGCTTAGCTTTGCAAATACACGACACCGTTTCTACCAACAAATGTAACCACAAGATCTAAGGTGAACCATCGCTATTGCTCACCTATAATAAATAACTCTTTTTGTCCCTTATTTAATCCATCCCAGAAAGTCTCGACCTTTCACGAACCAAAACCTACGAGTTTCTCTGGCCTTCCTTACCATGTCCGAATCCGATACTGTCACCGCACCTCCTGCGGAGCACGACTCGTCTCCGGCCCAGCTTCTCCAACAAGAGCCAAAAAAACCTCCTAGCGGCGGCATTACTTTCAGCATTTGGCCCCCGAAGCAGCGCACACGAGATGCTGTCATTGCGCGCTTAATCGAAACCCTATCTACTTCCTCTGTCCTGTCCAAGCGGTACGGGACCGTTCCTGAAGACGAGGCCTCGACCGCCGCCCGCCGCATCGAGGAGGAGGCTTACGACGTCGCAAACACTGTCGCTTCTTCCGAGGAAGATGGTCTCGAGATCCTTCAGCTTTATTCCAAGGAGATCAGCAAGCGCATGCTCGATACTGTCAAGTCTCGGGTCGGGCCGGGCCCGGCGGTGGAAAATAGTGCATCGGAGATGTCGGAGGAGGGGTCGAACTCCGTTGTAACTGAATCTTGATCTTGCTTGATTAGGACTTATAAGCTTCATGTGATATGAGTTTCGGGTTCTTTGCTTTTTGATGTTTAATATGCTAAGATCTGATTGTATTAAATTATGGAACTTCTGCTGAGTATATGATAGTAATTTTGTAATATTGTTATATAGGGTTTCGTTGGTCCCATCTTTAATTACTTTAATTGCTATTCTACTTGGATTTTGATTAATTAACTGGGCATGTTTTATGTTGAATGAACATTGGTTGAGCATCTTTTGTCTGGGTATATTATAAATTAGGTACCTTAGCAAAAGGAGAGGTTTATTAGTCTTAAGATTTTGAATGCATTACTGAATCAAAACATAACTAAGGGACACCGAGGGGAATATACAGGTGAAGTTCACTCGTTACATGTGACATTTGATCATCAACTCCCACTTCATGTGTTATCTTTTGAAAATTGATGCCAGCCCATTCTTGGTTCGACATTGCTTGTTTGTTGGCTAGTTCATTTGCTTATGCTCTTGGTGGAAACATAACGAGGGTTTTGTGATCCGCCTTAAATGAGGCCCATGAAGGATGTAGGTTGGCATAGATGTGTATTGCATTTGGTTACCTCACCAAACCTTGTGCACTGACTTAGCTGATGATCATATAAAGAGGGGAAAGCTTACTTTTAAACGAGATTGTTACATTGTAAATCTAATTATGCTCTGGCAAAAAACATGCAACTCTGCCTATATCGTATTGTGCAATATCGTATACAATTAAGTTTCTGTCTTCCTTTGGAGCTTAATTTCAGATACAATTATCAAGTCCTACGATTTTAAATGTTGACTCTTCCTTCATTTGATTGATTAGCTTGTCATTCCCCCTGTACTATTTGCAGCTCTGGTGTTTGCAATATCTTATTTTTTGAGTTCTGCATCTCTTTCAAAGGCTGAGTAGAACTTATCTGATGGTACTCTGCTTTCATTTTCTGTAAAGTGCATTTCTCACGGTATTATCTAATCGTACAGCATCTCGTACTACTTGTATGAAGTTTATGAGCTATTTGCTTCAGGTTAGTGAATTCTCTCTCACTGTGCGAGTACCTTATATAGAATGTTTTATCCACTAGTGAAATTTAATGTGACAGCTTAAATTTTAAGTTTTTTAAACTTTGCTATGTCAAATTAAAACTGTTGCATTACGCATATATTCCTTTTTGTTGGTTCGTTGTATACAATTTTATGTCAGAGCTTTATCTTCTAAGCCATATGGTTCATGGCTAAAAGTTTTTTTTTTCCATCTAATTCGGTAAACAGATCTTAGAGTCTATTTGGTTGAGGATTTATTAATGTAATAGAATAGAACGGAATATTATTCTATCGATTGAGAGGAAGGTTTACAATGGAATATAATGGAATGAGGTGGAAGAGGAGGGTTTCATATTGCATCCTATTTCATCTTAAATAGTAAAAATGAAAAAATTCTGATTTGGAAGTTTAAGATGAAATGTAAAATGATATATTATATTATATTATAAATTTTTCAGTCCTCACCGTATTACATTATAAACTCTTCCATCTTTTTCAAATAACGATTTTTAAATATTACAGTTAATTAAGTTTCATTTCATTATAAACAATTTCATTTCGTTAAAAATTTTATGTCTAACTAAACATGACCTTAATGAGCATATTGACACTGAAGGGAGGTTGGTTTATGTATATATTATGATACGCTGCTGTTGGGCTGGAAAAAATGGGAGACTTTGTCTTAAATTTGCCTTGGGTCTGATCCAAAAGGAAAAACTAAACTAATTATAAATTTAACTAAAATCTGGTAGCTTTCACCGAAGTCCCATTAATGACATCAACAGCTCTTGACTTCCAAGTTCCAAACATTGTCCAATGTCTAAGTAAGGCATGTTACTTTTCTATACACCAAAGAGCATTAACTCTCCAATATATAAATATTATTTTTTATAAAGGTAAAATTTGTGATCTCTGTTCTACTCGTTATACGTGCATGTATATTGAAGAAATAAATAGATATGTATATTAATTTGTAATTGTATATTTTAAATAAATTATTAAATTAATTAATAATTTAAAATCAAATAATAATTTTAATTCCAGATAATTTTTTTTGATTCGTGATCAATCTTTCATCTGTGTCAAGTCATCTGTGTCAAGCAGCTTATTCAGTAGACAGATGGGGACAAGTCCTATTAGTTGGACCACCCCAGCCTCTCCAATGTTAGTCGATCCTCTCCTTGGTAAAACACAACTTATACAAGCTTTGTGTCTAAAATGTAATGCTGTATGAATGGCAAGCAATTCTTTCTTTGAGTCGAATTTGAAAATGGCGAATGATTCCTTCACGATCAACTAAGATGGCTTTCCAAATTCTTGAGCACATGCTAGATTAATTTAATCAACTGCCCCAAGCGTTTGACTAGAAACTTGGCATTGGTTGGAGTTTGATTTTTAATAGCTGTCCGTTGCTTAGAATTCAACGAGAGGTAGGTCGACTATTAGAAAGCCTTCGGTGAGGTCATCCGTTTACCTTTACCTCATCTTGACTGGGAATGTTTGACATTTGCAACGATTGAAATTTATGCCAGAATGAAATTTCTCACTACGAGGAAGTCAGCTGCAGATTTGACATTTGTGGTCTAAATCAAACAGATATGAATGTGAAACGAACAACTACAGGCCAAGTTGTTTGTGTCTCATCGTATTCTTATGCTTCGTTCAGCACACTGTAATTTGAACAGGTCTTTAAGAAATAAACGTTTAACGAGTAGAATAAATTAAAGGGACTATTTATTCTCCCTATAGAGTAAACAGGTCTATCCTTAAGTCCTTTTTTTTTTCTGAAGTACATATATTGAATGTGTTCCTTCAATATTTAAGTTATAATTGGTACCCTATACCATGTTTCTCTTCCCCTTGCTGGAAATTGATCTTCTTTTTATTAATTGAGATTGGTCGCACTAATATGCTGGTGACACAGAGTTTGAATACGGCCTCTCCATAGTATGCTTGTTTCAGCTGGCACATTATTAGAAAACACCAGGTAAGTTAATGTGTCCCCTTTTGATGGATTTCCTTCGTATCAGTGCATGTTCAAAGTGTATCTTGCATTTATCCTTCCGAAGGCAAAAGCAGTCAGAGTTGGTGATTTGATGTTTGCATTCATATATGAAATCAACACTTAAAATGGTAAAATATGTATTGAACGTGTCACTAAATTCCTTTATGTATATGACTAACAAATTACATCGATCGATACCATATAAGCAGTTCCTATCAAATACAGTCGTATATGAAGGAAGAAAAAAGATTAACCCTGATTTAACAAGAAAAGAAATTAAGTGTTACAGACTTCTGATCGGTGTTCTAATGACCAAGGCCTCTTTTGCTAGGGCCGGAAGCCAGTTTAAACGTCATGCTTCTTACTGAAGAACGAATGCTCGAGTTGTTCGAAGAAACAGCGATTGAAGCCATACCAAGCGATTGATGAGCTTCTACTTGCTGACATCCAGCAATATCCGCTCCAGTCGTCGAACGAAGAGCTCGACAATGGACAACACTGAGCTGCATCGAAACTACAAGTACCGCTAGGGTTATCATAAGGCAAAGACGCTTCATCATCGACATCTCAACCTGAATTTCAGTGTTCTCTGCTTAGCTCCTGCCTTTTCTTTGGCTCTTCGAATACTTGGAACTTGGAAGGTTGATTGAGTGATCAGTTGGCCCTTGGAGACATATTTATATTACAAATTCGTAAAACAATTGAGACTTTGAACACATTTACTAGGCGCTGCTCCATTTTGACTTTACACAGACTCATGTGCTTGTTACGTAACTCCTTACCAAGAAAAAGCTCAGTACGCTGCCTGTACATGCAAAGTAGCATCAAATAATGATCTTTTTTTAAGCATGGTTTCACACGGTTTCTGATCCAAACCACAATTCGTGTGATAACATCTGTATTACGCGGTGCTAGCACTTTCAATTCTTCTGTTATGATTGTACAAACTTTCGCGCCACATGTCACTGTCTAAAAGTTCACTTTGTTTTTCAGGTACTTTTGTAAGGTAAAGGGTCGTTCATGGAACCGCCTTCCTCTTACTGCAAGACGGTGCATAGTAGTAAAGATGGGCCCTGGACGGAGGGTTACAATGAGGATTATTGCTTATAAAGTTAGGGGTTCCATTTAGTGTACATTTACAACTAAAGTTGTCGGAGAAATCCTTACTTGCCCAACTTAGCTGTCGCTGTTGGGAAACTTTTGAAGAGTCTATTAGCCAACTAAATTCTGAAAAAGGTAAATTATTGTCAAAGTCAGGCATATGCTCATGGTTGAAATTTTGAACGATCCATTTCAAAATTACACTCTGTTACAAGATATACGTTACTTGTGGGAATTTAGTGTGAAACTTGAGACCAAGTCTAGCTATTCATGAATATGGATTGCATACTCAGACTATTATTCCTAGGTGAGACAGTTGCTTGATTATAATCACGTCATTCGTAAGAGTGACTGTATAAGCACGTCAGCTGGGGCATCACAACATTAGAATCAGTATTTTCTAATTGCTAACATGGAACGGTGATTTTGAAAATGTCACGAAACTTTTCTAATTTCTTTTTAGATGGATATTAAATGGAAGGTAGGAGGCTGGAATTCTTGTTTAGTTGCTCTAATCCTACAATTTAAGAAATCAGAAATCTGAGACACAGAAAGTAGAGATCAACAGGTTGCAGAAGTTTGTATCTCATTCGTCGGTTTGGATTTTATGATTTACAGGGCGATCCATCTCCACCGAGTCACCGACTAAATAGGTCCACTTAAGGCCTAGCATTGATCTGGCAATACCGGCCGGCCCACGGCGTGTCCTGCGCAATACAAAAATCTTGTTGCCAGGAAGACGAATACAAAAAACGTGGATTCTACTACAATTATTTCTTGTCCTCGTGGGACATTTTATTAAACGGCCATGTGGAAATCCTTGTACATTGTAAATTTTGAGTCTTCTACGATTTCCGGAGCAATAAGTTCGTTGACAATGGACTAAAAATAATATGGACAGCTTTCAGAAGCTTGTGAATTTCGTTCGACAATTGTTCCTAACAAGTTCCACGAGCGTGTCTTGAAACATCCTGCAAGAGGCTAGACAGGCTACGTTTGAAAACGATACAATGGGGGCATTATTGTTTCACACAGCACATGTCAACGATTATTTTATCGTATTCAGTGATATACGCTGAAATTATATAAAGAGAAAGCTACACCTACGAAGTCTAACATAAACTTGGAAAATAATTAACCACGCAGTTTTCACATACTGGATCAGAAGATACTTCTTCGCAGAGTAAGCAACATGCACGGATGATTGAACCGTTGTTATTCTTGAAAGAACAACACACTCATTCAATATATAGTTTCTTAGTTTCAACTGAGGTTCGAATTAAGTATAAATTAAGTTTATAGTTAAAAGTTTAAATTTGATTACTCGATTATGGACATTATTGTACCAAGACCTGCAAAACTTTAGCAGAAAAATGAAAGGTCATAGAGAAATCACTTTATTCTCGATTCATAAAGATGTACAGTGTCCAGTCCTTTTTATAATAAAAGGCCTAACAAACTATCAACCAGGAAAAGAGAAAAAGGAGTAGAAAGATTAAACTATTCTTACTAACTAAACAATAACCGTATAACAAAACAAATTATACAGAGCAGTATGTACAACTTGTTACATCCCCTCCTCAAGTTGGAGCTTGGTAAACATCGACAAAGCCCAACTTGGACAGTAGAAAAGAAATTGAAACAGCAGGTGGTGGTTTAGTAAACATATCTGCAAGCTGCTGTTTGGAGGCAAGATGTTGAGGAAGGATGAGGCCAACCTTGAATTGATCGCGTACCAAATGGCAATCAATTTTCATATGCTTGGCGACTGGATTGGCAGTGATATGGATTGTTGCTTTGTTGTCGCCCCATGAGGGAATGAGTTTCGACACTGTAATCTGCAAATCATGAAGAAGATAGGTGATCCAAAGCAGTTCACAAACAATTGAGGCCATACTCCGATACTCGGCTTCCGCTGAAGATCTAGAAACTGTGGATTGTTTCTTTGTTTTCCAAGAAATCAAGCAAGACTGCAAGAGCCAAGAAAAATGCAAAAGCCAGTTAGGGATTTTCTGGAATCTGAATATGTGGCCCAGTCGGCATCACATAATGCTTGAAGGCAGAAATGAGAGCTGGCAGAATAAAAAGACTTGTGGATGTACAACCTTTAAGGTATTTAACTAGATGAATTGTTGCTTCCCAATGCTGTGAACATGGAATCTGTATATATTGGCTGAGTTGCTGCACTCCATAAGTAATATCTGGTCGTGTGAAAATTAAGTATAACAGTTTACCATCAAGCCTTCGGTATTAATCAGGATTAGGTAGAAGAGAACCTGTATTTCCATGAAGCTTAATACCTGGAGGTAGAGGAGTGGTGGTTGGTTTGGCAACTGAAAGACCCATATCTCTGATGTTGTCTAAGATGTATTTCTGCCGGTTGATGGAAGTGCCTTGGGTAAAACTGAGAATTTCCAAACCTAGGAAGTATTTGGCATGTCCAAGGTCCTTGATGTTAAATTTGTCATGCAAAAAAGTCTTTAACTGCAGTGATATCAGCTTCAGATGATCCAGTTATTAAAACATCATCCACATAGATCAAAAGAGCTACAAAAGAACCTCTAGTGGACTTAATAAAAAGGCAATGATCATGTTGTGATTGTAGGAAACCAAACTGATTCAACTGAAATGTAAACTCATGATTATATTGCCTTGAAGCTTGCTTAAGGCCATATAAAGATTTTTTTAGTTTGCAAACTTACCCTATGTTAGCTTTTAAATAACCATCTGGTAGTACCATATAGACTTCTTCATCTAAAGTCCCATGCAAAAATGCATTGATAATATCAATTTGATGCAGGGGCCAAGAATATGAAGATGAAATGGCTAATAATACTCTGACAGTAACAACCTTTGCAATAGGAGAAAAACTGTCTGTATAGTCTATATCCTCAATCTGGTTATATTCTTTTGCTATAAGTCTGGCCTTAAATCTATTAACACTACCATCCGGATTCAGCTTCAATTTATAGACCCACTTAGAGCCAATGGCTCTCTTACCTTCGGGTAGCAAATTCAGCTCCTAGGTATGGTTAGTTTCAAGAGCATCCAGCTCTTGCTGCATTGCTTTGACCCAATCTGCATTATCCTTAGCCTGATTATAGGACTGTTCATGAATATTAGATACATTAGCTAAAAAGGATATGTACGTGGAGGTGAAATGTGTGAGTGTAATAGAGGTAAAGGGGTTAAAGTCGAAAGATGTAGGACCTAAGGACATAAGAGGATCTGCTACAACTGAATCTACCTTAGCACAGTAAGCTTAGCATACAAAGTCGTCTAACCAGGCAGGTTTATGTTTTGCCCTTCTGCTTTTCCTAAGAGAATTTCCATAATCAACTTGGTTTTCAAGGGGAACCACGAAAAGGTCAGCATTATACTCGAAAATTTGTTTAGGTATGGAGGAGGACTGGGAAAGATAGATAGGTGCAGTAGAATAGGTATCAAGGTCGACTGGTATGGAGGGTAAGGGTACAGGAGGTGTGGAAGGAGACATATACTTGTATGGAAAATGAAGTTCATAAAAAACGTCCTTAGATACCAAAGTTTGGTGAGTTTCAAGGTTAAACAGTTTGAAAGCCTTCTGTCCTGAATTGTAACTAATAAAGAGACATTTGGAGGCTCTTTGGTCAAATTTGTCTTTGTGAGGTGAAGTGTTAATGGCAAAGCACAAATAACCAAATGTCTTCAGATGGGTATAATTAGGTGGCTGACCAAATAAGAGTTCATAAGGTGATTTCCAATGTAGTAGTGCAGAGGATAATCTATTGATTAAGTAGGCAGCGGTTAAGATGGATTCTTCCAAAAATTGTCTAGGTAGAGAGGCCTGAAAGATGATTGCTCTTACAACCTGCAAGAGATGCTTATGTTTCCTATCTACAACCCCATTTTATTAGGGTGTATAGACATAAGACTTTTGATGCACAATTCCTAACTCGTTAATAAGATGTTGACAGTCCTTACTTAGAAATTCAGTTCCATTATCAATTCTAATTGCCTTCACTCTCTTTTCAAATGGAGTAGTTATCATTTTGAAGAAAATTGTCAGGATATGGACTGCTTGAGATTTATGACTCATTAAGTAAGTCCAAGTAGCCCTACTAAAGTCATCAATTACTGTTAGAAAAAGTGTGGGCTAGATAAGAATTTTTGTCTATAAGGGCCCCATATGTCTATATGAATCAACTGAAATGTTTCAGTTGTATGGGTCTTGCTTGGAAAAAAAGATAACCTTTGTTGTTTAGTCATAGGAAAGATAACACAAACTTGATCTAAAACTTTCTCTTTATTTCCAACACATTCAAAGTGTTTCAATACATCAGTAGATGGGTGTCCTGACCTTAAATGCCCAATTGAATTCAATAAAACTGAATTAACAACCTCAGAAACAGGCTTTTCAACACATGAAGTATACTTCTGAATAGTTTCCTTACAAAAGGAACTCCTATCTAATATGTATAATCTCCCAACCACTCTTCTTACAGCTAGCATCCTTTTAGTCTTTAGGTCCTGTATAGTACAACGGGAAGCAAAGAATTTGAAAGCAATCAAAGCAGTATAGGCTAATTTATTAACAGAAATCAGGTTGTATTTAAAGGTTGGAACATGCAAAGCTTGAGTTAGAATGAGGTCAGGATGTAATAAGATATCTCCTATATGATGAACTGATTTCAATGAGCCATCGGGAAGATAAATAGGAGTAAATTTATCAACAATAACTGGGTTTTTCAACAAACTATGATCCACACACATGATTAGAAGCTCTTGTATCTAATATCCAAGACCTTAGTTCCAATGAGTCTAGGCAAGTCAAAAGCTTTAAATAAGGTCATCCCTACAAAGTCATTCAGGTGGGCAAAAATTCACCATGATTGGGTCTGTTGGAGCCTTCCCTTTCATCAGCTTCAGCAACTCTTGCTTGATTATTTTAGCCAGGTAGGGATTCTTGCTATCCTTCTTTGTTTCTTGTTTTAGATCAACAGAAATTACATTAATAGTAAAGGATTTACCTATAGTTTTCCCCCTTCGTTCCTACAGTTCTTTATACCAGTCAGGAACCCCGTGTAATTTAAAACATATGCCCTTTTGGTGCCCATTTTTCTTACAGTAGTTACAAAATAGTTCACTCTTATCTATAGCCCCTCCCTTTTGCTTCTGTTTATCCTGACTATTAGTGTTTCAATTTGTTTTCTATTCAGTTGTGTTTTAACCATCATTGCATTGGCTTCTACCGATTCAAAATTTCCAAAATTCACTTCCCTCTACTTCTCTACCCATAAAACAATGGAGTAGGCCTTATTAACGCTAGGTAAAGGATCCATGCTTAAAATATGGTTTCTCATGTTGTCATAACCCCCATTCAGACCCATTAAGAATTGCATAAGTTGATCAAGGAAGACTATATTAGCCTGACCTTTCCCAGTATCATAAATACATTGTTCTATTGCCCCAGATGTACAACGTAGGATACGCATAAGACATACAAGTTCATCCCAGAGCTTTTTTAGCTTAGTGAAATACTTAGCTACTGATAAATTCCCTTGAGAGATGGAACTGATCTCTCTTTGTAATTCATAAACCAATTGCCCATTAGACTCCCTAAATCTCTCCTTTAACTCTACCCACAACTCTCTGGCTGAGTTTGTGTAGATAAAAGCTTCAACAATTTCTTTAGAAATACTGTTTAAAATCTATGATCTCACCATGCAATCCACCTATTCCATTAAATAAACTCCACTGAACCGAGATTGGGTTTTGGAAAACTCCCTTCTACAAGCCCTAATTTCATTTTTGCTCCTAGAGCGATTCTAACAGATCTACTCCAACTTAAATAGTTGTCGCCAATCAAAAGGGAAGTCACAAGAGTCATACCTAGGTGATCAGACCCTTGCAATCAAAGAGGACATTCGTCTCCATATATAGGACTTCCTTGGAGAATTTCGAACCCCGCTTCATTTGTGGTGTGCTCCATTTGAAAACCCAGAACTATTTGCTACTAGATCTGCTCAAAAGCAAGCCTAATCGAGAACCGTTGTGTCTCTAATACCATGTAGCAAGACCTTTGAAACCTTAGCAGAAAAATGAAAGATGAAAGAGAAATCATTTTATTTTTGATTCATAAAGAAGATGTACAGTGTCCAGTTCTTTTTATAATAAAAGGCCTAACAAACTAACAACCAGGAGAAGGGAAAAAAGGAGTAGAAAGACTAAACTATCCTCACTAACCAAACAATAACCGTATAACAAAACAAACTATACAGAGCAGTATGTACAATTTGTTACAATTATAAGTTAAAGAGTGTAGGTTCACTACGAGAGTCATGCACGTAAAGAAGATTAGAAGACCTATAATGTTATCCCAACAAACTCATAAAATGATTGATCTATGATTATATTCTAAAAATTTGTCAAATGAGACACAAATATATAAGTAAAAAGGAAAGTTTTAAATTCAAATAAAACTTTATAACTATAATTAATTAAAATTTTATATTAATAGATAATGTTCACTTATTCTTTAATTTAAATTTTATAGTTTAAATATTGAATCAAATTATTATATGTCCAATTAACTTTAGTTATCATACATAAATATACACGACATACATTTTTCATTCAATATAGTCAGATAATGACATTACGATGCAGCGAAAATATGACAAACAAATACAATTCTAACACAAAGATTGTAAGATAAAAATTCTCTATGAGAAAATGAATTTTATTAATAGAGATTTCTTCTATTTTACCTTAAAAGTTGTCTAAATAGGCTTATATAAACCCTAATTTATCTTAGGTAGAGTTCTAACAAAAATAGGAAACTCTAATTCAACTTAAGAAAGTTCTAGATAAAATAGGGAAAAAATCAAAGAGATAAAATAAAGTTTGAAATAAGACATAAATAAGATAAAATAAGAAATTATTCAAAATCTTGGCAGAGAAGCATGTTGGATGAGTAGTGATTACGTTGCTTAGAAAAAAATCAAAATAAAGAAGTTGGATAACACGTGATTATTTGCTATTCAATATACCATCTGCTCAGTTAGAAACAAATCTAGAGAAGGATGTTGGACAAGGCGTGTTTTCATGCTAGTGAATATTCAATTATGTCCAAGAATTCAAACGTCTCATCATTCACCTCCATTTATGAAAAAACTTGACCTTGAGTTATTGTCAACATATCCAAGCTCTTTATCATAAAAGTAAGGCTAAAGATGAACAATATTAAAGTTTAGAGAAATATTATCCCTAAGCATTATGATTGATTTTTCTTTTAATTCTAAATAGACCATACTTCCTTTTTTTTTAGTTTACGAAGACTTAGTTCGACTCTTATTCAAGAAAACCATAACTTCTTCTCCAGCATTAAACACTTGAGCTCTCCTATGCAGATCAACCCTAACCTTAACCTTCTCCTTAGTTCTTTCAATATTCTTTTTCACCTCCACTTCAATCCCTTGTGCATCTTTAGCTAACTTTGTAGAACTAAAAGAAATGTTAGAAGATTTAGGCAATTTAATATGATCAAGAGCATGAATGGGCACCTTAATGTAAATCATAGAAAATAGCGATAGACCAATGAAACTATGGAATGTGTTATTGTAGGCAAATTCAACTTACATAATCAAGAAATCTCAACTTTTGAGTTTATCAAACATATGCATCTTAGCAAATTACCTAAAGTCCTATTCACCACCTCCGTTTGGCCATTGATTTATGGGTATGTAGTGCTACTACACTTAAGAGAATAATTAAATAACCCTAATAAAATCTTCCAAAAGTGATTCAAAATTTTGCTGTCATAATTAGAAGTAATGGATTAAGGAACACCATGGAGTTGCTTAACTTCACTAAAGAACAACTTGTCAACAACTCTAGCATTCACTATCTTCTTACAAGAGAAAAAATGTCATTTTAGAAAGCCTATCCACAACCACAAAAATAGAATCTATGCCTCTTTATGTTCTTGGTAGTCATAACATGAAATATATAGACAAATCCTATCAAATAGCATTAGGAACTGCTAATGGCATGTACAAACTAGCATTTGAAGCATGTCCTTTATAAGCTTGACAAATTGACACCTATCTATAATAGCAACAATGTCTCTCCTTATTTCCAACCGATATCATCTCTTTCTCACCTCTTCAAGAGTCTTATCTCTACCAAGGTGACCAACTAAGCCTCCTCCATGTAATTATCTAATCACCTTCTCCTTAAGTGAAGTTCTTACAAGACAAAGTTGATTTTCTTTCATCAAAAACCCATTATGCATATGAAAATTATCATGAGACTTTTTTACCAAACACAAGTCTCATATCTCTCCAAAATCTCTATCACTCTGGTGTAACTCCTTCAAATACACAAGACCCTCATCCTCTATACTCAAGGTCTTTAATTTAGCCACCCTCCTACTTAATACATCAACAACCACAAGATTCTTCCCTACCTTATGCATCAATTTATATGGGAACTTATCAATAAAAGCTTACCATCTACCATCTAGCATCTATCTTTGTTCTTAGTTGCCTTTGACTTTTCAAATACTTCAAAGCTTGATGATTAGTGTACAAAATAAACTCTTATCTAATTAAATAACGTTCCCAAGTCTTCAGGCTCTCACCTTCTCTTCATTCACTTTTACTCCTTTTCTCATAACAAAACCAAGGAACAACAAATTTTCAGATATGAAAGTGCACTTCTTTAAATTAGCATACAATTTGTTTTCTCTCAAGACACCAAACACACTGCACAAGTGATCTAAATGCTCCTCTTTTGACTAGTTATAAATAAATATTTCTTCAAAGTACACAACTACAAACTTACTTAAAGTAGGTTTAAGCACTTCATTCATCAATTTAATAAAAGGTTCTGCGAGCATTGGTTAACCCAAAAGATATCACTAACTATTCATATAACTCATCTATAGTCTTAAACACAAATTTCCACTCCTCCCTAATCCTAATTCGAATTTGATGGTAATCACTCCTAAGATCAATCTTTAAAAAGATAACTGCCCACTTAGTTGATCCAACATATCACATAACCTTACGATAGGAAATTTATACTCAATAGTAAAATTGTTAATGACTCGACTATCCATACACATTCGCCAACTACCATCTTTTTTAGGTGTAAGTAAAGCAGGCATTACATATGGGCTCATACTCTCTTTAATATGTCTCTTCTTAATCAACTCTTCTGGTTTCTCCCTCAAGATCTTATTCTCTTTTGGACCCATACGATACTGAGTAAGTTAGGTAAACTAGTCTCAAGAATCAAATCGATTTAGTGCCGGATATCTCTCATAGAAAGTATTCCATTGGGTAGCTCTTTGAGTATTAGATCCCCAAATTATTTAAAATTGGCTGCATTTTCAAAAGAATCTTATATTTTCTCTTTTCACTCTCTCCTTCCCCTAAAGGAATCTCATCTTTAATTATAAAGGAATTAAAGGGTCATATTCTACTAACGTTTTATATAGTGAATGGTCAAAAACGTTAATTAGAAGGATGAAGTTTGCATTTTATGTAACAACAAAAAGTGGTCGGCAATCGTCACCGTTTTGAGTTACATTCTTCAAATAGATAACAGGTGAGAAACCACTCCCGACTTGGATTGACCCTTGTAATAAATTTTCTCAAACAGACGGATATTTGACTGGATTACGCTAGCTAGACAATGAGTTCATGACTAGTGCACTGGAACTAATTCTTCCAGTTGGTGTATCGTCACATAATCTTCTCTTGATCATGGACCTTTACCAACAATATCCATAAATCGTCACGCTCTTAAAGTTTAAATATTATCCCCCCCAAGTTTATCTCTCTACTGTCAAACTAAGTTGCACATTTCCTAGCTTGTAGCAGACACATATATAACAGAAAGCAAAAATGGTGCGTTCTCGTGGACTAGTCCTGTGTTCTCTATTATGCATCGCCTTAATTACCGTGTTCTCGTGTTTGGTGAAGGCGGGGAGCTCTAGGCCTCTGCTTGAGCATCAGCTTTATCCCCAGTCCGTCCACAAACTGAAGGTTGTTCTGGCTTATTCTTTCCGGTCCCAGTCACAGAGGGATTGAACACAAATGAGACAAAATGTTTCTTGTTTTCTTATCTTCTGCTACCAGTCTACCTACACCATCACTAGACTAACGTTCTTGCTTACGTTCTTTTTGTTTCCTTTCTGCCAATAGGTCACTTGGTCATGCTTGTATTTATAGTTGCTTTAATATGCAATCTGACGCTCCTTGCACTGTAAAAATAAAAAATATCAAATTTTCTTATATAAGTATATGTTAAGGTTGTTTGTTTATATTTCTATTTTTAAATTTTAATTTTGTTTCTAAATTTCCTTAAAATAAAGAAATAGTTAATTAATTATTTACAAAATATCTAAATATTAACACTTTCGATAAAATTCCGTTCTTAAACACAAATCTATTTTTTAATTTATTTCATCTATTCCAAATGCACGATATATCTCGATTTTGAATCTGATCAAAGATTTCAAAAAATGACATATTTATTCACTCTATCAATACTTAAACTAGATTTGGTGTATTATAAAAGATTTGCCTTTTTTATTGAATCGGATCAAAAATAATTCTTGAATAAGGTCTTCAATTATAGAGTGAATCTAAAAAAAAAAATCTTTATTAGTTCTACTTCTTACTTTTTAATAAAAGAATGAATTTTTTTATTGAATGATCAAAATAAAAAAAAGGGTTCAAATGGAATGATTTGGATAGTTTATGATTTTGGTTTTGATTTCTTACAGTTTCAAAAAATTATAAAGATCATAAAAAGTATTTTTTGTTTTTTGTTTATATTTTTTTCATAATCTTATTTACCATCAACTAAATATATGTTATTTAATTATTTAATATATTGATTATTAATAAAAAGTATAAATAATTTAATTTAATATTATATATTGAATTAATTATATTTTTGTTAATAAAATTTACAGATAACTTAATATTACTTAATAATTTAATTTAATAATAATAATTTTAAGAATTTGATAATAAATATTATTCAAGAGATTGAAATATATTTATTTAATTAAAAATAATATATATTTAAGTTTTTGTCTATTATATAATTATTATCGATCCTAAAAATACACTATATAACGGTCAAATAAGTTTTTGTTTCTATTTTGAAAACAGAAACTGAAAGCAAAAAAGTAAAAAGCAAAGATCAAAACAGAACAACCAAATAAAAGTGAAATCATACGTTCCTAAATTATAAGAAAATTCGAAATCTGGGAATATTCTTCCGAGTACTCATGTTAACTTCTGAAAGCCCAAAAAGAATGGGCTCATGACCCTGTTATAAATTTAGCTGAAATCCAATTCAAAGTGTAGATTTGTTTCGCAAAGCCGAAACAAGAAAGACAGAAAAACAGTTAAACCTGACATTGACATGAAATTAAATTTTGGTCAACATAATTTATAAGAATTGAGAATATGAAAACGTAGTAATGCAATTAAAGAATTAAATAAGACCCACAACCATATCCTTGTCCCTCTTTGTCATATTGTCGCACAAGTTCCCTTTTGGAATGGGAATCGAATAAAGAAAACAAGGAATAGAGCCAAATGGTAATTGACTCTTAGCAAACCAAACCCCAACACTAAACGTGAAAGAGAAGGCCGAAACTCCAACAAAACCCAAATTCGTACAAGTAAAATACTAATTAATCCAATGAAAAGGGAAGATCAACCTTGTAATAGAAACAAAAATTCATTGCATTTGTCGTAATCGAAAACAACCAACCTCAGGTCCCAATTCATCGACCTGCCTCCTTATTTCGTCGTTCCTTTATTACCTGTCCCTTCTGTCTCTTTTCTCTCATCTCTCGGCTTGTTTTAATCTACTTCACCATGAAACGCGCTTTGGAGAGTGAGGTTATGGATGCAAATGCGAAGAACGTCAAGCGCCGTGACGATGAAGAAGGAGAGACTAGGGAGGTGGTGGAGGTTGGAGATGGTGCGGATTCGGGAACTGGGCTTTGGAATTTGGACGACAATTTACTCTTCGAGGTGTTGAAACACGTAGACGCACGGACTCTGGGAACAGCCGCGTGTGTGAGCAAACAGTGGCATCGTACGTCGCGGGACGAGAGACTTTGGGAGCTGATCTGCACCAAGCACTGGGCTAATATTGGATGTGGAAACCAGCAGCTGAGATCTGTTGTTCTCGCTCTCGGCGGCTTTCGTAGACTTCATTCTCTGTACCTCTGGCCTCTATCTAAACCTCAATCCACTTCCAAGGCGACGAGTTCTTCGTCCTCGTCTGCATCATGGGCTCCGTTCCCGCCGATGATTGGGGTGAAGCCACCCACGAGGTGGGGGAAGGATGAGGTGCATCTGTCATTGTCTCTGCTTTCGATTCGGTACTATGAGAAGATGAATTTCAATACCAGAGGAAGACGGTGAAATATAGGATTATGTTTTCATTAACTCTAGTTTCCGGGGGCTGTCTTATACTTATGTGGGACATTGTTGTTTGTTTGTTTCTTTTCTTTCTTTCTTTTTTACTGATTATTAGATCTGTAATCTGTTAACTTATTTGTAACGAATGAAAATAGATTTAAGCTTTTCAGTTTCCGGGACAAATTCTGCATGTTTGGTTTGTTAGAAAAACCTGGGAAAGAAGAACGAACAATGGAAGAGAATCTGATGAAGGGAATTGATTATAGGGGAGAATGAGAACAGGCACAAGTCGACAGTCACAGACAGAGCCAAAAGGACCCGAATTGCGATACATGTCAGGTACTGTAGTCCGCATCTGGCAAATAGATGGGGCCAAATTGTAAGAGACAAGAGGGGATTGGCTTGTGGAAGATGATTTACCTTAGTCTCAGTGAGAGAACTCCACATTGTCGTAATTGCTACTGCGAGTGTTTTGATCCTTTCAGGAATACTAAAGGGCAAGGCAAGGGTATAGGTATTTTACTATTTAAGCTTTATCCAGGCAAAAGCAGGCATAGATTGACGTATGTGTTAAGTCTTTATGTACATGTTTTGTATTTTTGTGTTGGGTTGGCTTTTCTTATCTGGCATAGCTTGGAAATTGTCGGATTGACGCTTTCTTCCCTGTTCTGCCGAATGTCTTTTCCTCTCTCATCTTCTTTTACTTTGTCAGGTTCACAAATATCTCTTTCTGGGATGAATGAATTCCAGGTTTTTGTTTTGACCGGATGGTATGGAACGAGAATAAAAACAAATGCGAAACAGTAAAATCGGTAGGTAAGAAGAAGACAGTTTTCTTACCAGCTGCCATTTAACCATTTAAGGCATTATTCAACTTCAGGGCTATGCTGTGTACTGGAGATGGGTAGTACTAATTAGCCCAACTCATCTGGCTTGTCCTCAAGGTGAGTTAGTGCTTCAGTAATTTATGCCCAATTCAGGTAATAGGTCCTTGCACGATATCGTCATTGCTAAGGACCCGAGGCCTTAAAGCCGTTTTCAATATGCAGATTCTAAAGATAGGCCAAAAGCCTTCTCTTCTAATAAATTAAGCACTTTTGATCGAGGTTAGGAATCTTAAGGCTTCTCAGCCCAGCTCAACTTAATTGAGCCCCAGGCTGAGCTCAAAATTTTTTGGAAAATCTTAAATTTCAAATTGAATTTAAGCTTAAATAATAATAATGATATCATTTTTATTTTTAAAATTTAAAAATATTCGCTTACTTGAGCTTAATTTCCGGGTAAGCTTGATTAGGCTTTGAGATAGACCCGAATATAATATAAAATTTTAAATATATATTTTTAAGTGAATCATGACAATCCAATCCATTGCCACCTTCTTGATTGGAAGACTTTGATTTGAACTAAATTAATTTGGATAAAATATTTTTAATTTAATAATTAAACAAATATTTAATTAATTTTGAATTTTTTATTTTAAATTTAATCAAGTTTAATTATCCAAATTTAGTTAAATTTTATCAATTTTTTACTTGTCCAAAAATGATTTTATTAATAAATTTAATCTTTTATGTGATTTTCAATTTAAAAAACTCAAATTTAAATAATAATAGTAACAACAATAATCTAGTAAATGTCTCGCTAATCAAGGGTACAGGGAGATACAGAAGTGCTTAACCTTACCTTAAATAACAGATAAGTTGTTTCTAACAGATTTACAAAAATTTCAAATTTAAATTATAGTTTTGGTCGGGTCGGTCGTGCTGGGCCCGAGCTCAGTCGTAATGACCCACAGGCCGATCGGTCCAATCTTCAAAGATCAGTCTCATACCTATTGGCTATTCCAAGCCCAG
>JANZXR010000002.1:2712069-2724681 GCA_027575705.1 Erythroxylum echinodendron | reverse complement strand
TACAAGACTACCAACTCACAAGGGATAGGCAACCAAGAATCAGCATACCTAACAGAAGGTATGCTGAACTAGACATGATTGAATTTGCATGTTTCATGGCTGAAAATGTAGAAAATAAAGCTCCAGAAACCTATGAATGAGAAGCAAAGATGCTAAAAATTGGAAAGAGGCTTGTGAGAAGGAATATTCTTCATTAATGAAGAATAATACTTGGACTTTAGTTCCTAGACCTTACAAAGCTAAATTAATTGAGAATAAGTGGCTTTTCAAATTGAAAGAAGGAGTAACAGAAGCAAAACCTAGAATTTATAAGGCTAGGCTTGTAGTCAAGGGATTTAGGCAAAAGGAAGGGATAGACTACAAGGAGATATTCTCTCCAGTAGTTAGACAATTAGGCTTATTTTAGTCCTAGCAACTTTATATGATTGGGAAATCCACCAAATGGATGTTAAGACAACTTCCTATATGGAAAGCTAGAAGAGATCATATACATGAAGCAACCAATCGGATTTGAGGACAAAAACAAGCTGGACCGTGTTTGCCTATTGCAAAAATCCTTATATGGACTCAAGCAAGCCCCTAAACAATGGAACAAGAAGTTCCATGAGGTTGCTGCTAGTATAAACTTCATCCGAAGCTCATATGATTACTGCATATATTACAAAGATCTAGGAATGACTAAAGCAGTGTCTATGTTAGTCTATGTAGATGATCTAACCATCACAGGGAAGGACTTGAATAAAGTTCAAGAGGTTAAGGCGGAATTGTGCTCTCATTTTGAAATGAAAGACCTAGGGGAAGCACAAAAGCTTTTAGGAATGCAGATAATCAGATCTAGGAGGGAAGGAAAGCTATGACTTGTCCAAAGAAACTACATCCGAAAGATCTTAACCCAATTTAATATGGAGCAAGCCAAACCTACTTCAGTTCCTTTAGGATCACACTTGCAGATGGTTTCTGATAAGTGTCCTAAGACTGAAGAAGAACAGAATGCTATGGCTCACTATCCCTATGATGTGGCTGTTGGGAGTTTAATGTACCTTATGCTATGCATAAGGCCTGATCTAGCCTATGCTATAAGTATCCTAAGTAAGTTCATGGTCAATCCAGGTCTAGAACACTGGCAAGGGCTCAAACATGTTCTCAGGTATATATCTGGAACAGTGAACTATGGATTATGCTTCTCTAAAAGGGAGCTAATAAAATGCAACTACCTGTCTCTACATGGCTATGTGGATGCTGATTATGCAACAGATAAAGACTCAAGAAAGTCAATTTCAGTATATATATTCACATTATCAGCAAACACAATAAGTTGGAAATCTCAACAACAATCAGTGGTGAGTTTATCAACGACAGAGGCAGAGTATTATGCAATAACAGAGGGGGGTAAAGGAACTAGCATGGCTATCAGGAATATTAAAGGAAATAAATACAGAAATCACAACACTAGTACTGTTCACGGATAGTCAGAATGCGTGGTACCTGAGTAGAGATCCAGTCCTCCATGAACGATCCAAGCACATAGATGTGCGTCTGCTTTTTGTCAGAGACCAAATCTCCAAGGGAACCTTCAATCTGGAAAAAATATAAGGTGAGAAAAATCCATCAGATTTCGGTAGAAAAATTCTAACACGAAAGAAGTTTAATTTTTGCAGGGAATACTTACAAATCACGGAAGCCCCTTGATACCGAAGTCAGATCAAGCAGATCTCACAAAGGGGGTTGAAGATTAGGGTTTCAGGTTTTTGGGGATTTCTTTAGGGTTTTTATTTGAGCAAAGATTGATGGAGTAGGAGGGAAAGTGTGATGAAAATCACGTTTACTCCACCAACTTCACTCAAATTTGACGAGAAAATATGGAAAAATTGAAGACAGAGTGTGTATGTGTGTGAGGTGCATGAAAGAGACGAAGAATGAGAAGTTCTCGATGGTTCTGTCAGACAAAAACAAATGAGTTAGCTTAAGCGTAAATCACGTGAGGGACATAAACAAAAACACGTTAGATGCCTTTAACTCAAAACACTGTCGTATTTCATTCAAGCAAAACTACAGTATACATGGTCACGTGTAGAGCAGCAGCAACTTAAAACTCTTGACCAAAACACAGATCTCTTGAGTGAATGACGTTGTCGTGTTACAGCTGAAGCAAAAAAAAAAACGCTGCCTTATTAGTACAAAACGTAGACCAGAAAATGCACAGCAGAGGGTAGCTCTTTAATGACTCATGCGAATGGCACATGGAGGAGAGCTGATCACATTTTCTTCTCTGATACGTGAACCACATGCAACACATATAAAAGATAAGTTCATGCATCAGTGGACAGAAGAACAATACAAAAAATTCTTCATTTAATTTACATTGTATTCAGTATTTTTGAGAGAGAAAAAATAGAGTGAGAAAAGTTCAGAGAGTGATAGTGTACACACCTGTAGGTACTGAGAGAGTTTTGGAAGGGCTCTTTGCAAGTGTTCAGTGAAACACTCAATCTCTGTATCTTTGTCTCTTCTTCTTCTTCATATTAGTGAATTTCTTTACCACCCTAGGTGGGAACCTTAGATATAGATAATGTTTCACTATCAAACCAAGTAAAATACTGGTCTCTTTATTTTTTGCATTTACATTCTTGCAAAGTTAACCAAGTTTTATCAAGTTTTGAGTTTGAAAGATAAAAGAAAAAGTAGCATAATCTCAACAGGACTAATTTTAAGTCATTAAGACTCCACCCCAAGAATCCTAGAAGATGTAAATCTGGAATTCCAAGATCCTTCAGATTCTTACGTAGCTTGTATATTTCTGCGAACAAGGAGTCGTCATATATTTGATTGGTCAACTATTGATTGATCGCTGGCCTTGTTCAGCATCAAATTCCTGACAGTCCTTAGATTTCTTAATAGCTTTAACTCCTATATTGTTGCTGAAAGCGAGACATTCGTAATTAATTCGATCAAGAAGCTTTACTTAAGAAGCTAAAGGATCATTAATAAAAAAACTTATCATTTTTCTTCCTTTTGCGTGATTCGAACTCAATACCTCTTAAAAGAAAAAGCCTTAATTGAGAAGTTTCTCGTTTCTTTTCTTGTTTCGTAATATTGTTAGTAAAGAGGCTTGCTTAATTTAAATGGGTTGGATGTACGAATTTTTCAATTAAAAAAAAAACTCTATTCCTGTCGATATCACCAATTCTTAAACAAGGCATGACTCTACTCGGGGCTGAAGAAGAAGATCCGAGTTAACCCATCGATCAATCCAGTCTTCATAGGGCTTTAAGTGCCATGATCCTAATGGTTTGTGTGTACTTGACAATAAAAGTGGTTAGGTTTAGGCCCTTTTTAGTTAACAGCTTAGATTGAGAATTCTTAATCAGTTGTAGACTGCACAATCGCAAAATATCCATATAACCAAACGAACTCTGTCTATGTGCCCACGCCAGGTTCCACGGAAAAGATATATAACAGAAACGGATCGACAGTGATCAAACCACCTGATATAACCCAAAATGGGAAACTCCAAGACGGAGTTCGATGACGACGACGACTCAGCTACTATCTCCGACGGCTCCAACACCAAGACGGATTCCGACCCAGAAACCGAAACCGACGATGAAGTCCCTCCTGTTCCTCCTCCTTCTTCGTCTCTCTTTGAAGGTGGGGAAAAGGTTCTCGCTTTTCACCAGAAACAGATTTATGAAGCCAAGGTTGTACGCTCTCGGTCTATGTATTTCTCTTTACTTTTCATTTCTGTGCAATCATATTCAGGATTTTATAAGGTGAATGAATTAAAAATAAAGACAAATGTATAGTACAGGAGTAGCTTTGATTGTGTTGAAATTGGTCTTTCCTGGTACGCGAATTTATATGCATAAACCATTGAGTAGAATTTGGACATTTCTTCTTAGAAGCGAAAATTCTTCGCCTTTTGCATGCATTTCCTCTTCATTTTGGCACATTCGATGCCTTGCTAATTTTCGTTGTGTAATTCACTCAAGGCGTTCCATGAAGAAATAAATAGGCATATGCATGTGCATGTAACGTATTTGAAGACAGCCTAGTGTTGGATTGTTCTCCTGTAAGTGTTTGGAGCCAAGAATGCTTTGTCCGTATGCCGTGTGGACGCTTTCATTTACGTTTCACATTGGTGAATTAATTTATTTTTCTGATTGACCTTAATAACGGTGATCACTTGGTTGTTCCTAGTTGAAAGTTTATTCAAGCCAGCTTTCAGTTTCTTTTCTATTGGTTGTTGAAAAGAGTATAAATGAACTGAAATTAATGTATTGCTCCGAGCATATGAGCGATGTGTTTAAGTTGATGGTTAAAGAAAAGGTAATTTTCCCTTTAACTACTGTTAACGATGAAAACTATTTCAACTTTCAAGGATGGCTATTGCCAACCATGATTTTTTTCACTTGGGTATTAGAATCCACAATTTTGTAGTAACTTTGAGTGTTCACAATTATTACTTGCTAAATGACAATTGTATACTTTTTGTTTTCATCTCAAGGTGGTAAAAGTTGAATATCGATTCAGGGAATGGAGATATTATGTTCATTATTTGGTAAGCATCAACTATGTGACTTTTATTCCTTTTCCTTTACTTCTCTGTAATACAATTTCACCATGTTAGATTTAATGCCTTCTGATTTTAACCCATGAAATTTTGTTTCTTGGCAAATTTTGAATGATACTTGGTTGCCTAAATGTCATAATTTGTGTTCTTTCTTTATTGTTTTGCAGCGATGGAACAAAAGGTCAGTCACACCTTTCATGTAACTGAATTATAATATTCTAGAGACAGACTGATTATTTGAGCAAATGCTTGTATTCTAATTTGGAGATTGTAAGGTCAGTCACACCTTTCATGTAACTGAATTATAATATTCAAGAGACAGACTGATTATTTGAACAAATGCTTGTATTCTAATTTGGAGATTGTATATTATGTCTTATATTCTTGCATTCTCCTTCGTTGTTTCAACTTTCAAGAAGAGCTGTGTAGACGAATGGTTGAATTATTGTTCATAACAACTTGCAAAGATACTCAGAGATGTGGATCAACTTCTGCTTGGAGTATATCATGCTGTTTGCTGAGAATGCTTATTGATCTAATTCTCATCTTTGTTTTGCCCTTGACTACTCCACACTTGTAGATGCACATTTTATGTCTTATAGCTCTTGGAATATGCCTGCAAGATAGAGTACACTCTTAACCGAGGATTGTCCTATATTATTTAATGGAGGGATGTATTAAGATTAGCCCAGGAGGGGAATATGCTTTATCTTTTCTTTGTAAATGACTTAATCTACTAGTCACATATTCTTCTTCAACTTCTAATTCCTCAGTTGGGATGAATGGGTTGGAGTGGATCGCTTGTTGAAGTTTAATGAGGAGAATGTGCTGAAACAGCACGCCCTTAACAAGAAACAGGGTGCAGAAAAAAACACAAAATCAATCCGTGCGACGCAGATCAAACCAAAAAGTTCCAGTGGTTAGAATTATACAACACTTATATTTTGTGTAACTTATATTTCATACAAATTCAATGTTTCTTATGCATATCTGCAGAACCTTATACATTTTCAGTTTGAATATGAATCCTTTTTTGGCCTTGTCCTTTGAGATGGCTTTTAAACTACTTTGAAACTTTTGTGCAGTTGCAAGGGGCAAGAAGCGGAAAAATGATTTTCTTAATAAGGTAAAATTTTAATGTTTCTGCCTAATATTCTATCTTGTGTTGATTGCTGATGACAATTAGCATATACATAAGGGGATAAAATTTAAGCTGGATAAAGATCTGTTCTCTTCAATGCTTTATGATCATTAGCTCTTTGAGAGGTTTTCCTTTTCTGCTTATCTTTCCCGCTTATGCTGCAATTAATAAATTGTTAGGATAAAGGTGCTATACCCATGGAAAAGCTCATCAATCTACAAATTCCAGCAGCATTGAAGAATCAACTTGTTGATGATTGTGAATCAATCAATCACTTGGGGAAGGTATCAATCCTGTTTATATTTGGTTTCTAATATGTTCTTTTCAGTCTTTTTAGATTATTTGGTTGTAGCTTGTCGGTAACAAGACCAAATAGCCTTTCTTATTTCATTATTTCTCAGCTTGAGATTAGTAGTCTTGCCCGGAATGATAGTTCTGGCTATAGGTGAGTCAAGTTCCTGATTTTTGCCCCGTGGGATTAGATGTGATATTCTGATGTCAATATTGTATCCTTTTTTAATATGAAAGTTCAATATTTCTAGTCTTCACATTTGAAAATTACTGTGCCTATAGCATACATGATTTTATTTTGTTCATGATGAATGTCTACTGTTGTGATAGTCAATGCTATGATTTGACTTGCATTTTCTGTTTCAGCTTGTGAAACTTCCCCGCAAACCAAATGTGGATGACATTTTGAAGAAGTATGTCAATCATAGGTTAAAGAAATATGATCTGTAAGTTCTCAGCCTGCATTTTTTTAAAATTGTGCTAAGTTTTCTCCTGGGCTGTCAATTTTTCTTAAATTTGATGGGGTTCTTAGTTGCAGGTTGTCAACTTGATAACATTTCAGCAATCTTAAATGTTATTTCTCCCTTCATTCAATTGATACTGGTTCCTCATGCCCCAAATACCATATTTCATTCAAGTGCATTTACTTTTTCTAGTTTCCTATTATGTCATTCAGTTCCCTCCTTAGGATGGATTAATGGAAGAATTATCTCAGTTATCCAAAATTAGAAGAACACTAGTCTGAAGAAACTGAATTGAAAACCCAGATGAGATATTGTCCTTTTGTACATGATGAACTTCAGGCAATCATTGGCCTAGTTGATTTCTAATCATTGAACGTGGCTTGCAATGTTTGAACTTGACTAATTTAGTGTGTGCAATGTTAATCTTCATCTGGATCTATGTTACTGATGCATTTTATGCTTCATGATTTGGTAATGTAGGATAGCTGAATCGGTTGAAGAAATAATGAACGGATTGCGATGCTACTTTAACAAAGCATTGCCTGTGATGCTTCTGTACAAAAGTGAGCGCCAACAATATGTTGATGCAACTAGAGAGAATGTATCTCCATCCTCAGTTTATGGTGCTGAACATCTTTTACGCCTGTTTGGTACGCTTATTCCAGGAACTTCTTGGAATAGTTTCTGTTTTATTGGTCTGGTTTCTTTTATCTGAAAAAGAAGATATTGTCTTTGCAAGCAATATCGGTACATCTGAAATTGGATTGTTTTTTTCTTTTCTTTGATGATGTGTCTTAACTGATTCATCTTAGAAGAGCTTGACCTTGTTTTTCTATTTTAATAATTTGAATACCTTCTCAGATAGCCCAAAATGTCTTTCTTTATTGAGAAATTGAATTTTCCTTAAGATTTGAGATACTTGATTTTATTCTTGGTGCATCACTTTACCCTGTTTCTATTTCTGCAGTTTTGTTCTTACAGACAGAAAATGTTCCAGGTTTATGTATGCCATGCTGGAAAAGAAATGAGTTTTAACAATCTGGAGCATAGCTTATTATTTGCAGATTGCTGTCACTATTAGAAGTATCCTTTGTTATTTTTTGTGGATACTTCTAAAAAATTCATCTGTTCTGCAATGTCTAGTAAAAAGAAGTGATAGCTATCGTAGTGGTATTCATATACTTTTTCTGGCGTTTGCAGTTAAGTTGCCTGAGTTATTAGTTTATGCAAACATTGAGGAGGAGACGCTGATGGAATTGCAGCAAAAGCTAGGCGACTTTCTCAAGTATGAAGTCTTGTTTCAAACCTTGAGTGCTGATAAATCAGAAAGAAATTCATTGTTGTAATTGTTGGTTTTCTTTATTTTTTTAGCCTTAATGGTTCTGAGGTCAGTATCCTGGTGAAATGTTGCAAGTTTAGTGTTTGCTAAAAGTTCATGTTTGGCTCCTGAGAGGTTTCATTCAAGTGAAAATGCTGCTAAATATGATTTCCCAACTTTCTATTTTACTATGAGGGGAATGCAGGAATTGATGAATGATAAGGTCGTCTCTTTGAAGTTGCCATTTTTTTTGTAGTTCCTCCTGATATCAAAACTGAGGTTATCTGTTGGAAATGAAAAGCACCCTTGCGTAATGAGTTGAATTGCTTACTCATGTGGGAGTTACCTAGTTCTAACAGGATCCGAGGATGCCTTTTTCATGTTACTCTCTTATAGTACTGTTCTGATATACTTCAATATCTCTAAATTGTATTGTTTGTATATTTATGCAGGTTTTTACAGAAGAAACAGGGCACGTTTTTCCTTGCCACTTACCAGGCATTGGAAGACGCTGATACAAGCACCAACAGATAAGAAAGATCATCTTGTACAGGGTCACAGGCATTGGTTTTCTCTTTGAAAAAAACTACACATGTAGGTTGATATCCTTAAACCATCTTCTATGTATCCCATCTCTGGACAACGTTGAGATCCAGAAATCGTCTTATTGCAGTCCAAGTACATACTTCAGAATGTAATCTGTCACTTTAACATCTAGCCTGTATAGTTGATTTACGAGATCAAAATGGAACTTCCCACACATAAACTTGAATATGGGCCGGGCTGGGTTAGGTCAGGTTTAATTAAAGTTTGACTAAAAAAAATTTAGATTTCTTAAGTTGATGTACAATTTGGCTTATTGAATGGTCTAATTGTTATACTCAATTTGAATTCATTATAAATTTTTAAAATTTGACTTTAATTCATGAACTTAGTTTCTTAAAAATTTTAGTAATCATATAAAAATAATTGTGACATATTAAAAATTTATGTAATATTAAAAATTCTCGAATCCGACATGTAAACATAAAAATATTCTTAGACGATAGCCTAAATGCCTAGATACACTTGTTAGTGACGAATAGTCCTCAGCGACTCCTGTTCCAATTCCAAACCCCTTCGGCCTTTACACGCCATGCACATGTTGAAACAATAGCCTACAATCACAAAATATCTAATTATAATTTTAATTCAGATATACCATAGCTAATCATAAAAACAATTTGATATTTTTTTAAGAAATTACTAACTACAAACAGTTCCTATGAATTCATATTTGTGAGGATGGAATTAATCAAGAGACGCATAAATTGTTTATCAGTAGTTAATTATAAATATTGCATATACACGCTTGTTTTTTTCAAGTAAATCAGGTTAGTCTTTAATGGACTACAATGTCTACAAGCCATTCTATCCTGTTCAGCAGGACTTTCACAAAGTTCGCAATGGGAAATGTCCGTCTCCTCTTCTTCTTTGCTTTGAGCTTCCAGTTATCACCACCATTTTCATGTTCCATATCTCATTCTTTGAGTACAGGCTCTTCTCTAAAATAATGGAGAAGATATATTGATTTCACCAAACGGGAAATTTACTGCTGGCTTTTATCCGGTTGGTGATGGTCATGGCAATGCATAATATTTTGCCATATGGTTCAGCAAACCTTCGTGCAGTAATTGCACCGTGGTTTGGATGGCCAACCGTGACTTTCCAGTTAATGGAAAACGCTCAAAGCTGTCGGTGCGCAAAACAGGAGATTTGGTATTAACTGATGCTGGTCGTTCCATCGCTTGGTCCTCATGCACAGTCTCAAACTACGAAGTGGAGTTATACATTTATGACAGTGGTAATCTTGTTCTGCGGGAGAGGGAGGATTTTATTTTGTGGCAAAGTTTCAATTTTCCTCCTGATACCCTTCTTCCTCTGCAAAAACTCCACAAGGACACGCAGCTTATTTCCTCGAGAAGCCAAAGTAACGCGTCTTCTGGTTTCTACAGATTGTTCTTCGACACTGATAACGTCCTATCACTTCTTTTCGATGCTGTTGAGGTTTCCAGTGTCTACTGGCCAGAGCCCGCAGAATTGAGTTGGTCCTCTGGGAGGTCCACGTACAACAACGGCTGAGTTGCCTGGTATGATTCATTTGCTGAATTCAAATCAAGCGATGGTTTGAAGTTTAAGACAGCAGATTACGGAGTGACGATGCAGAGAAGACTGACACTTGATTTTGATGGTAATCTTCGACTTTATAGTCGAGCAGATGGGAACACTGATTGGGCCATTTCATGGCAAGCCCTGTCTCATCCGTGCAAAATTCGTGGCAGTTGCGGATCTAATAGTTTGTGCACACACCGCCCAGGTTTTGGCAGGAAAATGCTCTTGTCTACCAGGTTATAGGATTAAGTATACTTCAGAATCCAATTGGTCTCATGGATGCGAACCCATCTTCAATCACTCGAGCCTCATCACAGAAAGTAGTTTCACTCGTCTCCAAAATGTTAAGAGTTTTATGGTTACGACTATAATTTCACAACTACTTCCAGGGTTGAAAGCTGTGAGAAATATTGTCAGGAAGTGGCAAATTGTAAAGGCTTCCAGCTCAAGCTCGATAACCGCAATGGCTGTTATAATTGTTATCTAAAGAACTTGTTGCTAAATGGGTATGTTTCACCCAGTTTTGCCGGTGACTTCTATGTGAGACTCCCTAGAACACTTTCGTCCCATGACAATTTGCTACCTGCGGAGATGGAGTTACCATGCCCTAGCGATAATATTAAGCAGATGGATAGAAGATACTCAAAAGATCGAGAAAATGGAACCTTGAAGTCTCTTCTTTGGGTTGCTGTTTCAGTAGGAGTAGCTGAGATTTGTGTTGTTTTCCTGGTTTTGTTTTATTTGATTAAATCCCGCAAGAATCCTAATGAAGCTACGGAGAGCTACCATCTAGCGATGACGGGATCCAGAAGATTCACTTACTCTGAGTTGAAGAAGGCAACGAGAAATTTCAGTGAAGAAATTGGGAGAGGAGCAGGCGCGATAGTTATAAAGGTATACTGTCCGGTGATCGAGTTGCAGCTGTTAAAAGACTAAATGAAGCTAATCAAGGAGAAGCAGAATTCCTAGCAGAAGTAGGTACCATTGGGAAGCTTAACCACATGAATCTGATAGAGATGTGGGGATACTTGTTAGAATAATGAGATTAGATCAAATCCCTGATTCTTAGGATATGATAACTATAGAAGATAGTTTCCGTTTGTAAATACAAGTCCATGTACTAATCTATAAAACAGTGTAAAAAAGAAAAATAATACATACAAAAAAAGTTTATTCCCAAAACTATGATTTCCATTCTTATTTTCTTCTTGGTATCAGAGCCGAGTTTGATCCTGCCATAGGATTCAAATTAGGGCTTTATCACTTGCCGTCTGAATGGCTGGCGACGACGAGACCGTTGATCAGTCAGAGGGATCACCCAATTTGGGTGATTCCCTTGCATCACAGTTAACCCACCTTCTTCTAAAATCACAGATATCAGTCCCACAGTCAGTTAAAATTAGTGAGCAGTTAAATGAAGCCAATTACTCCCTTTGGGCCAGACTAATGAAGATGGCCATCGGAGAAAGGGGGCTTTTGCGGCATATCACAAGAGTGCCAGTTCCACCAGCAGTCAACAGTACCGAATATCATCAATGGGAGCAGACAGACCTCAATGTCTGTTCGTGGATTCTCGACAACATGGACAAGGCATTAGTGCCAAATTTTGCCGAATATCCCTCAACCAAAGAATTATGGGAGGGACTTCAGCAACATATAGACAAGGGGGAGATGGGTTCTAGATATTTGACCTTACAGTGAGGGCCAACAACATGAAACAGGGCAGTGGGTCACTGGAAATTTTCTACAGTAACTTACAGCGAATTTGGCGAGAAATCGAAGTGAGGCAGCCGAATCCAATGCTCTGCGCAGAGGACATCACCTAATTTAATAAACTCCGGCAGAATACCCACCTATTCCAGTTCCTTGTCGGAGTCAATGATGCTTTTGACCAGGAATGGCGGGATTTGTTGAAGGGGCGTCCATTACCGTCTGTTGAAACAGCCTACGCCACCATTCGGAGGGAGGCGGCGAGTCGCGACATAATGGGACAGGACAAGATCGACCCATCTTCGGTTGGGGGAGTCACAGGCAACGGAACAGGCTTCCAATCGAAAAATTCCCGTCCAGATATGGAGAAGACTGACACTGCTCAAGCCTTCGCCGCCAAGACCAAGTCAGACACAGCGAAGGGGAACCCGTCGCCGGCACCATCACGCCGGAGCGGTGGCGTAGACTGGAGCAAACTGAAGTGTAGCCATTGCAGGAAGCTACGACACAGTAGAGATGAGTGCTTTCAACTTATCGGTTTCCCAGAGGGTTAGGTAAGCCAAAGGCAGAGGGAAAGTTAGAAGGGAACGGCGGCAGTAACCATCGGAGGACTAGCTGCAACCGGAGAAAATGGAGGAGCAGGGGTAGGTCACACACAGGCGGCTGTGGGGCAAATGAAGGGAGAAGGTGATGGTTTTAAGCTAGGGTTTGGGGCTGAAAATTACAATTCCAGCCCCCAATGTTCTGATCCTAGTGTTTTAAAGTATGATGTTTTTAATAAATTATGTGCTAACCCAAGTATTTTAAGCCCTTTCGAAAGCCACCCCGAAGGTTTTGGAAATTTACTGGTTGACCCTGAAAGTTTTGGGATATTACAGGATGACCCCTGAAAATTGTCAAATTAGTCCTAAAATTTATGCAAATTGTGAAATTACCCCTACTTCTGTTGATTATTGTGGATTTGAGC
>JANZXR010000002.1:2688508-2703107 GCA_027575705.1 Erythroxylum echinodendron | reverse complement strand
AGTGATCACATGGTCCTGGGTGGGCTCTGCCATCAGGATGTCACCAGCATCGATAGCTACATGTCCTAGTGTGGACGTAGGGCCTGTATCAGGTGGTCGCAGTTAGTGTAACGTACACGGGAGTGGGGTCGAGGATGAGGCTGAGTCCAGACGGGCCTCAGTGGGTTCGGCCTCCATAGCCTGACAGTCCATAGGCTCACGAGGGAAACCATTCATGGATGGGTCATGAACGATCACCTCGGTATGAGATGGGATAGAGAGGACCACGTGGGTGGGGGTCAGGCTTTGGGAGACTGGAGAGTTGGGCCGCGTGGGGAGCAATGGGGTCTGTGCTCCCGAAGGGGCCTTGTTTTAGTGTGGAGGCTGGGTTGTGGAGGCATTGGGCTAAGAGCAAGTAGACTGGCCCAGGGTCTGATAGGGAGGCAATGAGGAGGGGCATGTGGGCTGAGAAGGAAGGGTCTAGCCCAGATCCAAAGGAAGGTTGTGGTGATGCGGTGTCGTAATGGCTCTTGAGTATAACGTTGCGGTTTGGCTACGTTTCTGCACGTGTGACGCGCGAGTCTCCTTCAAATACGTTAGAGTTGGGGATTTTGATTTGACGGGGAGAGGCGACTGCGTAGTGACCGGTGTGGGAGAGGGACTTGCATCAGGCTGTGACAGGGTCGTCGTACTGGTGTCCAACGTCTCAATCGCAGTCAGGGCGGGGAAGCTCAATCCTTTGCCTGCCAGGGCGAAGCTGGTGTTGGGGTTGCGGTGGCCTGGCTTTCTTCAAGGTGGATGACTGTCGACGAGGCCAGTGATGGACTTGCATCCAAGACCCAAAGCCCAGTTGACTAGGGTCGCTCGTGGCGGTGGGAGATGGTTGTGGGTTCAACTTCGGGTCGTCGGAGGTGGAGGTAGAGTTGGGTGGAGCAACAGTTCGGGAGGGGCAAGTCGGAGCCTCATGGCCAACAATCCCACAGTTGAGGCAGATTTGGGGTAAGCCTTCGTAGGCTACCCTGATTAATTCTCCATCGAGTTCCACTATGGACCGAAGAGGAGAGTTGAGGTCAAGATCTACCGCGACCCTTGCGAATCTCCCCCGGTGAGTTAATTGCGCAATGGTGTCAATTTTGACAGTGCGACCTACTAAATTTCCGAGAGCGGTGAGAATCGAGGAGTGATACTTGGCTACCGAAAGGGCTAGAAATCTTACCTACGTGATCACATGCATGATTTTTCCAGTGGAAGGATAAAAGTCAGGATACCAAGGCTGGACCGAAAGGGTGTGTCTTGTAATAATCCATGGCCCCTGAGTAAGAGTGCAGACATAGTCATCCTCCTCAAGGAAGTTAACCAAGTAAAACTCATTATCTAGGTCCACAATCTTCGTAGGACCCGTAGGCTTCCACATAGACACCAATTTGGATTTCAGCGAGTGAAAGCCAATTCTTCAGTTTAAAAGTTTGATTACGATTGCATTTGTCCATTCTTGGTCTAATTTTCTTTTGAAAGTATTAGATAATTTTATGCCCAATTCACAAGTGCCTTGTATGATGGAGATATCTCCCTCTGTGACTTCTATAGGTTCCTCTTCCGACTACTTAATATCTTTGTTGCCCATGCCATGGTCGGAGCTGCCTGAGACAATTACGCTATAGCTAGGTAGGGTGTGCGAAGCAGCAGGAATTGGAGGGGGAGGATCTTCATCTCTTTCTCTAGTACGGACTTTCTTAGCCGTATGGCCATCGTGTTGTGTTATTAGGTGAGCAGTGTGATCGTCCATGAAAAGCATAACAGTAGCTGTAAAGGAAAGGGGCGTTGTATTGAGGACTTTTTCCCAATCCCCTCTTAATTGCAGGTGAAGATATCAAGTGTAACCATCAGTTCGGTGAAATTGGTTTACGGTGAACTGAATAAGGTTATCGCAATTGGGTTTACATTTATGAGGATGGCGGCCTCAATTCTTCCAGTTCTTAATTTTGATCAACTCGCTTTCGTTTATTGAATTATGAGATTTGACTTTGTAGCATGCTGAAACTACTTAAACCCAAAATTTATAATACTCTCCCGCAAAATATCCAATGAGTACTAACGAGTATCTCTTTTCCTTGCTTTCTCTGGGTTTGCTACTGTCACCTCCAATTTCATGTTTCACATCTGGTTCTTTGGGTCTAGGTTCTTCTCTCTCTGTTGAAAATATTGCAGAAGAAGTTTTGATTTCACCAAATGGGGAATTTACTGCCGGCTTTTACCCTGCTGGTGATCGTCATTGCAACGCCTATTACTTTGCCACATGGTTCAGCAAACCTTCGTGCAATATTTGCACTGTCGTTTGGACGGCAAACCGTGACTTTCCAGTTAATGGAAGACGCTCAAAGCTTTCTCTGCTCAGAACAGGAAATTTGATTTTAACTGATGCTGGTCATTCCATCATTTGGTCCTCAGGCACTGTCTCAAACTCCTCGGTGGGCTTATACCTTGATGACAATGGTAATCTCGTTCTGCGTCAGGAGGACACTGTCATTTTGTGGCAAAGTTTTGATTTCCCTACAGATACCCTTCTTCCACTGCAACTCCTCTCTAAGGACACGAAGCTTATCTCCTCAAGAAGCCAAAGTAACTTTTCTTCCGGTTTCTACAGACTATATTTCGACAATGATAACGTCATACGACTTCTCTTTGATGGTGTTGAGGCTTCCAGTGTCTACTGGCCAGACCCAGCGAAAGTGAGTTGGGACTCTGGAAGGTCCACGTACAACAACAGCAGAGTTGCATGGTTCGATGTATTTGGTAAATTCAGTTCAACTGATAATCTGACCTTTGTGTCTGCAGATTATGGAGTAGGGGTGCAAAGAAGATTAACTATTGATTTTGACGGGAACCTTCGACTTTATAGTCGAACAGAGGGAAACACTGCTTGGGCTATTTCATGGCAAGCCATATCTCAACCATGCACAATTCCTGGCATTTGTGGAGCTAATAGTTTGTGCATGTACGTTCCTTATTTCGCGAGGAAATGCTCTTGCCTTCCAGGATACAGACTGAAAGACAACCGATTGGTCTTATGGCTGCGAACCCATCTTCACTCCCTCCAGCCTCATTACAGAGAGTAGCTTTGTTCGTTTACGTCATGTGGAAATTTATGGTTATGATTTTATGTTCCAAAAGAATGACACCTTGAAAAACTGTGAGAAATTCTGCTTGCAAGTAGCAGAATGTAAGGGCTTTCAGTTCAGGTCAATGAAAAGTGAAGGCTTTTCTTATTGTTATCTGAAGAACTTATTGCTGAATGGGTATGTTTCACCCAATTTTCCTGGTGACTTCTATGTTAGACTCCCAAGAGCTCTTTCGTCTCATGGGAATGTGTTACCTGTGAGGATGGATTTATCATGCCCTAACGATAATCATAAGCAGTTGGACAGAAGATACTCAAAAGATCCAGAAAATGGAACCTTAAAGTCTCTGCTTTGGGTTGCTGGTGCAATAGGAATAGCGGAGATTTGTGCTGTTTTCCTGGTTTTGTTTTACTTAATTAAATCCCGCAAGAATCCTAATGAAGCTACAGAAAGCTATCATCTAGCAGCGACTGGATTCAAAAGATTCACTTACTCTGAGTTGAAGAAGGCAACAGGGAATTTCAGTGAAGAAATTGGGAGAGGGGCAGGTGGGATTGTTTACAAAGGTATATTACCCGATGATCGAGTTGCAGCTGTTAAAAGACTTAATGAAGCTATTCAAGCAGAAGCAGAATTCCTAGCAGAAGTAGGTACCATTGGGAAGCTTAACCACATGAATCTGATAGAGATGTGGGGATATTGTGTTCAAGGAAAGGATAGGCTCTTGGTCTATGAATATTTGGAGCACGGATCTTTGGCCCAATATCTCTCCTCCCATTCACTTGACTGCCAAAAGAAGTTTGAGATTGCCCTAGGCACAGCGAGAGGCCTCGCATACCTCCATGAAGAATGCCTGGAATGGGTTCTTCATTGTGACATCAAGCCACAGAACATACTGTTAGACTCAAACTTCCAACCTAAGGTGTCAGATTTCGGTTTATCAAAGCTACTAAACAGAGATGACCTTAGAAACCTGAACTTCTCAAAAATAAGAGGAACAAGAGGTTACATGGCTCCGGAGTGGGTGTCCAATTTACCAATCACCTCCAAGGTGGATGTTTACAGCTACGGGATTGTTGTGTTGGAGATGATCACAGGGCACAGTCCTGCAATGGGAGTTCAAGCCACTGAAAGTGGTGAGGAAGAGAAGGTGTTTAGAAGGCTAGTGAAATGGGCAAAAGACAAGCGACCTGTAGCTTGTGGAAAGGCATCATGGATTGAGGAGATTGCGGATACAAAATTGGAAGGCAGTGAGGTTGCGAAGATGGAAACTCTAGTCCAAGTGGCAATGCAGTGTATACAGGAGGACAAGGATGCAAGGCCCACCATAAGGCAAGTACTTCAGATGCTTCTACATAAGATTGAAGATGATCTTTAGGCTATAAACGAGGAAGCGATCTTCTTGATAATGAAATTGTTCCCTTTTCACCATTTAACTTTCTTACTGACTATTTGTATACCTAGGAGTGAAAGAAAACATTCCCTCTTTTATACGTGTTTAAATGAGTTTCGAGCATAACATATATAAGATATATATAACAGTGTGTGTGTATATATATATAAACACCCATTGAAAGAAGTAGTTTATAATAAATGTTATTTACAGATTATTATTAGATTTAATGGAAACTGAAAAAGGATTATTTAACAAGTCAGTTTATTATTTGGCACAGTCCTGACTCCTGATGCACCAAGCCTTCTAGGGGCAGAGAGGGTTAATGGAAATTGATAAAAGATCAAGTTTTGATAATCTTTGACCATTGCTTGCCTTTGCCTAACACATTTTTAAGGCAAGCCCCAAAGTTTGACTTTTCCTTCAACATGTCACTTTCATCTCCGGGTTCACAGTCTGACGCTGACAAGACAATCTGGAAGGCGTGCCTGTGTTGTCTTCGGCTTTGAAATTGTGGTCACTGGTCAGCGCCCATAGACCCATCATTTAATATCATATAATAGATGTTGCTTCTGGCAAGGGGAAGAGCATAGGACCGGCACCGATTTTTGTCACCTCTATTGATTTCCATGTATGAACATAGAAAGGAAATGTCTTCTTTTACTATCTAAGGAAAAAAGTCAGTACTTTGTAAGCACGTGGATTTAGGATTACATTCTCAGTCTACCTATGTTTGTCAGTCCATTTCGCACCTGTTATCAAATTTGTTCTCTGCCTAAAACTGCCCACTGTCCTGCAGTTCTCTGCTACTTTCATCTCTTCTGAATTTCGATATGAGCATTCTCTGTTTCCTCTTTGCCCTGTCTTTATTGGCCTCCGCTCCTGGTTCTGTGTTTACGTTGTCTACTCTGATCGCAGGGTCATCTCTTTCGGTGGAGAAATCAGAGGATATTTTGATTTCACCTAGTGGGATTTTTTCTGCCGGATTTCATCCTGTCGGCGACAACGCTTATGCCTTTGCAATATGGTTCAGCAAACCATCTTGTAGTTCCAATTGTACGATTGCTTGGATGGCTAATCGTGACTTTCCAGTTAATGGCAAAAGCTCAAAGCTATTGCTGCAAGAAAATGGAAATCTTATCTTAACTGATGCTAAAAAGTCAACGGCTTGGTCCACAGAAACAGAATCGCTTTCTCCATCGCAATTACACCTCCTGGACACTGGTAATCTTGTTCTGAATAATAGCGAAGGCAAAGTTTTGTGGCAAAGCTTTGATTCTCCGACAGATACCCTTCTTCCTCGGCAACCACTCACCAGAGACACGCAGCTTGTTTCATCAAGAGGTCGGACCAACCTCTCTTCCGGTTTTTACAAGCTTTTCTTTGACAACGATAATCTTCTTAGTCTACTTTATGATGGCCCTGAAATTTCAAGTGTTTATTGGCCGTACCCGTGGCTTTTAAGCTGGGAATCTGGGAGATTCCCGTACAACAGCAGTAGAACTGCTTTACTTGACAACTTGGGAAAGTTTAGTTCATCGGATAATTTTACTGCCTTATCAATAGATTATGGAATGAGTCTCCAGAGAAGATTGACTCTTGATTTCGACGGCAACGTGCGAATCTATAGCCGAGAAGTGGGGGGCACAAATTGGATTGTCTCATGGCAAGGGGTAGCTGAACCGTGTAGAGTTCATGGAATTTGCGGACCTAATAGTACATGTGGCTATGATCCTGTTACTGGTACCAAATGCACCTGCCTTCCAAGTTACAAGATGAAGAATACTACTGACTGGGCTTATGGTTGTGAACCCGAGAATGAAGTATCATGTGGAAATGATACGGAGACTCGTTTTGTTCTACTCCCTCATGCTGAATTCTATGGCTATGATTATGGCTACTATCCCAATTACACTTTGCAGATGTGTGAAACGTTGTGTTTAGAGATGTGCAACTGCAAAGGTTTCCAGTTTAAGTATGTCACATATGGGAGCAACAACGACCTTGTTACTGCTTGTTATCCTAAAATATCGTTGTATAATGGACAACAGTGGCCTGGTTTCGAAGGGCAAATCTACCTTAAAGTTTCCACGAAGACCGTCTTCTCTGATATTAAGGAGACAACTCCAATAAGTGGGTTAGATTGCAGCGGCGAACTTGTCAGTCTATCCGGTCGGGATTATCCAAAGGACCGTGAAAATGGCACATTGAAGTTCATCCGGTGGTTTGCAACTGCTTTAGGAGTAGTGGAGATGGTCATCGTACTGTTTGCTTGGTGTTTCATGGTCAATTCCCACAAGAACTCGGGTGAACCTAGACAAGGCTACCATCTTATGGCAGCAGGATTTAAAAGATTCACTTATTCTGAGTTAAAGCAAGCAACACGAAACTTCAGTCACGAAATAGGAAGAGGTGCTGGAGGAATTGTGTACAAAGGTGTGTTGTCAGACAATCGTGTTGCTGCAATCAAACTACTAAATGTAACTGTTAAAGGAGAAGCAGAATTCTTGGCAGAGATAAGCACAATTGGGAAGCTTAATCACATGAATCTAATAGAGATACTGGGCTATTGTGCAGAAGGAAAGCAGAGACTTCTTGTTTACGAGTTCATGGAACATGGGTCCTTGGCAGAAAATCTCTCTTCTAAGACACTTGATTGGAAAAAGAGATTCGAAATTGCCTTGGGCACTGCCAGAGGGCTTGCTTATCTACACGAAGAATGCTTAGAATGGGTTCTACACTGTGATGTGAAGCCTCAGAACATCCTCCTAGACTCAAACTACCAACCCAAAGTGTCAGATTTTGGGTTATCCAAGCTACTAAACAGAGGAGACCTTGAGAATACAAGTTTTAAAGGAATAAGAGGAACTAGAGGTTACATGGCTCCTGAGTGGGTATTCAATCTGCCCATCACTTCAAAAGTTGACGTTTACAGTTATGGAATCGTTATATTAGAGATGGTGACCGGAAGAGGTCCACTTGTGGGAGCGAACAGTGCACAGTTCGGTGATGATAATAATGATGACAGAACATTGGTGGCATGGGTGAGAGACAAGAGAGATAGAGCCAATGACAAAGAATCATGGATTGAAGACGTCATAGGTCCCAGGTTGGATGGTAAATACGACGCAGCAAAGATGGAAACTTTGGTTTCATTGGCTCTTCAATGTGTAGAGGAAGATAAAGATGCAAGACCTACCATGAGCAAAGCAGTTGAGATGCTTCACAGCCATGAAAATGATGCTTGGTCAAAAGTCTACATTGGAGACAGCCAATCTCCATTGACCGTAATATCAGCAGCAAAGTTGTAATTGTTTAAATGGAAGCTTGGAATCAATTGTTTGTATTTTTATTCTCTTGGAGCATTGTGTGGTGTCGTTTATCTAAAATTCCTTGCCAATTATAGCTTTTCAACGTCGTGTTTGTATAATTGAAAATTTATCAAACACGCTGTTATATATATATATATTACATGGGTGGGTGTAAATATACCGGTAAAGTAAAGTCTCTAAGGTAGGTAAAAGTGGTTAAGTGTATTTTCCGCGGGAATTAAACGTGGTATGGATTGCTGCATCCTTTGGCTTTGGCGCATGGATGGGGGGCTCCTTGGTTTGTCAGCTGAAGTGTCGAGAAGAGGGGTTCATGTAATACTCCATTTGTTGACTTTCATCTCCCTCTGTATTGAAGTCTCCTTGGTATCGGCTTAATGCCACGAGTTCTCCCCGCCGTTGTTCTTCGCTGTTGCATTGTGGACCCATTTGGGTTATTTGCTGGTGTCGATCTCCTTCTTGTTGAGGGTTGTTCCGGTTTATCTGGTCTTGAAAAGGTGGGCTGAAGCTTAGTTCATGAGGGATTCCACCGAACCCTTTTTTGGCCATTGTATCAGCTTCTTGGTTGAATTCTCTTTTGACAAAATTGAAGATGACTTCTTGAAACTGGTTGAATGCGTTCGCCGGTGGTGGTTTGTGACATGTTAGAAGCTATATCGTAGTCCTCGAGTCTGATTCTACGATTAATCTTGTAAACCTATATCTTTTTGCTAAGTCTAACCCTAACTTTATTGCCCACAATTCTGTTTTCAGGGGACTGCCGGATCCGGTGGCTTTTTCCGTTCGGATAGTGAAGGATTGCCGCCGCTGCCCCGATCTGTTGTGGTCCCCTGCATGCTCCGTTAGTTTTTAATCGATGATGAGTGTGGTTGATAGGTAATGGCCGACCCTGATTGAGGTCTTGAGGTTTGATTCTCTTCTAACTCCCTCTATGGTTGTGAGTCTTGAAAGCTCGCTCATTTTCCTTGGCTATTGTTCTTATTCGATTGAACATGGCAAAGGAGTTATGTTCCTTTTGTTGGAACACTTCCTCGTTCCTTGATGTCCAGATGATCCAGCATGCTAACATGAACCATTTTTCCATTGGATCTGTTCCTGCACATAATGTGAATTAATGTTAGTTTGGATCCATTTTGTTGTTTGAATTCATCCCAGGAAATGTCTGGGAGATTTTGGTTGAGTCTTCTCCATGTATTCCTGGCCTTGACACAGTCCCTAAGTATGTGAATGGTTGTTTCTGGGCTGCCACAACATTGGTAGTTTGCGTTTGGCGTGAGGTCGAGTGATGCCCTCTTTGCATTAGTTCACAGTGCTCCTTTGAGTATTTCCAAATAAAGAGTTTGGTTCTTTCTGGGACTTGTGTCTCCCATAGTGTCTTGTACTCTGTATTTTCTGGAGCCTATGAATGGGAGCAAAGCATTTTGTATGCCAAACTTGCCGTGAAGACTCCACTTTCTGTCCATCTACAAGTTCTCCTGTCTTTTTCATATATTGGACTCGATGGGGTTACTGCCATTATTCTGTGTAGCATCTGTTGTGGTAGTAATTCCTGGAGTTTTTGCATGTCCCAAGTCCCTAACTCTGTTACATAAAAATTTGCTAGTTTCTGTTCTTGGTCAGTTGTTATGGGTTGTGTTGCATGATCTTTGAGTGTTGTGTCTAGTGAAACCCAACTGTCTTTCTAGAATTTGATTGTTTGTCCATCCCTCAAATCCCATGTCATTCCCTGTATAATTGTTTGCCATAATTTGAAAAACTGTTTGCATATATGTGAACACTTATTGATCGGGAAGGTCTCTGGTGTGTCACTGATGGTGTATTTTGCTTTGAAAATCTGTGACCAGAGCTTCTCTTCGCCAAAGATTAGATCCCATGCTAATTTGAGAAGTAGTGAAACGTTTTGTTCCTGCATTTTGTGTATGCCAAGGCCTCCCTTGCTTTTGGGTTGACACACTGTCTCCTATTTCACGAGGGGGTCTTTCGTTCAGATTCATTAGATCCCTATAAGAACTTCCTGTAGATTTTCTCCATCTCTTTGCATGTAGTTTTGAAAAAGCATGTAGCCTGCATCAGGCAGTTAAGGATAGCAAAAAGTATAGAGTTGCATAGAGAAAGTCTACCTACCATTGATATTTTGTGGGCATCCCACTTCTGAGCTATTTGCTATTTTTTCAAAATGATGTCTTGTATGCCTTAGTGGTGATTTTGCCCTGTATGAATGATGATCCCAAGTATGTGCCCAAATGTGGTGTGGCCTGGATATGAAGTATGTTTTCTAGCTGTTGAGTGATATGGTGTGGTGTGATTGTGGACACATACAATGAAGACTTTTCTCTATTTATACTTTGTCCAGAGAAAGTGCAAAAGTCTAAGATAACTTTGTTGACTATTTCTGCTTGTTGTGTAGTTGCCTTAGCAAAAATGAGCAGATCATCTGCAAAAAGTATGTGTGACAGAGGTATATTTTGTGTGCCAAAGGTGATTGGTTGCCATGCACCTGGACTTATGCTTTTTTTAATTGTCTGAGATAGCCTATTGATGCACATAATAAAAAGGTACGGGGATAAGGGAATTCCTTGGCGAACTCCTTGGTTAGATTGAAAAGAGGGCCTTGATATTCCGTCTCATGCCAGTTGGGTGGAACTAGTAGACAGTGTGCTCATGATTAGGGTACATATTGAGTCTGGTATTCCAATGTCAAGTAAAGTGTCCAAGATAAAACTCCAGCTAAGCTTGTCAAATGCTTTAGAGAGGTCTATTTTAATCGCCATGTATGCCTGCTTTCCTAGATTGCAATCTATATGATGGAATGCTTCCTGTGCTAATATAATGCATTCTGTAATTGACCTGCCTTTTACAAAAGCTATTTGGATATGGTTAATGATGTCAGGTAATAGCCATTTTAACCGGTTGGCTATTACCGTTGTGACAAGCTTTGCACATATATTTATGAGTGTGATAGGTCTAAAATGGCTTACCGTGGTGGGTTGTTTTATCTTTGGAATAACGATGATCAATCCTTTGATAACAGATGGTTCCATTTGCCCTGTATTGAATACCTGTTTCATAAAATTAAAGATTGAGGGATGTACCGTTTGTCAGTTGTTCTGGTAGAAGGCAACTGAGAGCCCATCTGGGCCAACTGCCTTTTTTGGGTTCATCTCGAACAAAGCCTCATGTATTTCTTACAATGTGACTTCTTTTGATAAGCTACCTTTCTGAGTGTCATCCAAGGCTTGCCAGTAGCCCTTTATGTGATAGCTCTGGAGTCCTGAACTGTCATTTGCACTTTGGTAAAGATTCTTATAAAAATTTGTTACCTCATTGGCAATGTTGTACTGATTTGTGGTCCATTCACCACTTGAGAGTTTGAGCTGTTTGACCAAGGTTCTTGATTTCCTCTGCTTGTGTTTGGTATGGAAGTATGCTAAATTCCTATCTCCTTGGGACAACCATATGGCTCTACCATTTTGGACATGTAATTCTTCCTCCTGTGTGAGGAGCATTTCTAGTTCCTCTCTCAAGTTTTCCTCTAGTTTCAAGAGTCTGTTATTCCTTGTGTTTGGCAGACCTTGTTGTATTACAACTAGTCGAGGTAGGCAATGTCGCTTTTTCCTATTTATGTCACCAAACACCTCTTTTTTCCAAATGTTTGCTTTTTCTTGGAAATTTTTTATGGAGTCCTGCAATGGTATGTTAGTGTCCCACTCTTTTTGAAACCAAGGGTTCTAGTCAGGGTGGAATTCCCAGGCAGTCTAATATCTAAACTTTTCAAGAGGTAGGATGGATGTGGCAGAGTACCTTCTTTTGAGGTGTAGTGGGCTGTGGTCTGAATTAATTCTAGGTAGGTGTCTCACAGTGAAATCGTCAACTTTGTTGAGGAATTCTCTATTTGCCACAGCTCTGTCCAATCTGACAAAACATCTTTTGTTTGTCCATGTGAATCTCTAGCCTGTGAAGTCCGGATCCTCCATTTTGGCTTGCATTAGCCACTTCTGGAATCTTTTGCATCCATTTGTGGGTTTCCCACCTAGTTTGTCATCTAGGGATGCAACTGTGTTGAAGTCCCCAACTGCCAGTCATGGGGATGTAATCAGACCTGCAAGGTTAGTTAAGTTCTGCCATAAAGCCCTCCTTACCTGGGGTTAGGGCTACCATATATTGCAGAGAGCAAAAAACTTGAACCTGATGGAGTTATGACATTAACATGTATCTTCTGCCAAGTGGACTGGATTACGTAAATTGACAATGTATCCTTCCATAGTATCCATATTCCACCTGCAAAACCGATTGCTTCCACTCTATGATAGTTTGGAAAATTTAGACTGTTTATGATATCGTGGGCATTAGACCCAAAGATTCTCGGTTTTGTTAGTATTAATATATCAATTTTGTATAACCGAACCAATTGCTTAACTGAGTAAATAGTTTTTTTGTTGGAAATGCCACTGCAATTCCATGCCTTTAAGTTGTAATCCATATAAAAACTTGGAGTTTAGGGGACTACCTGTTTGAATCAGGTACTTCCTGGAGCCCCACCTCTTCGTTGTTGTCTGGGGGGGGGGGCCGTCGTTATCAAAATTGCTGTCAATGTGATTTGGCTGGTCTAGTAAGTCCATATCCTCCAATGTGTTGGAGTCTATTGTTTTAGGCTGTTTCTGATAAAAGTTCCTTTACCTTTTGTAGGCCCGGTCAGTTTGGTAGCATCGCCATTCTTCCCTGTTAATGGGTTTGGAATATGGGCCACTATCTGGCCATAGGATGATATGGGTTGCTGTGTTTGTGCCATGTTGGATTGTGTGGTTTGGATTGGTGGGATGATCATATTTTGGGACTTTGTTGGATTGACAATCTGTGGAATAGTAGTAGCCTGGCTTTGAGATGTTGGGCCTTCCTGTGTTGGCCCAGTCTCTTGTGGGGTTTTCTTGACCCACTTTAGTTCTTTTTGCAGGGATGTGAATTTTCTCTTCTGTCTGGGCTTGGTGCTTTAGTTCTAGTGTGGGCCTGGGTGAATATGAGGTGGTGCCCCCGGGAGTTGCCACTTTACCCAATTTCGAACCTGCTTTCAAACATCACGGGCCCCTCTTCCTCCTGAGTAATTAGTGTGTCGAATCTTCTTGAATTGACCTGCGTAGGTTTACCTGCCTTTTGTTGATTTATATTTCTTAATGTTTGATGGCTCGAGAACTGAGGCTGACGTCTTTCCTTCTCCTTTGCTATCATCCATGGCCACTGTTATGGGTACCGTTCCGTACCGTTCAGTACCGTCCGGCCAAAAAACAGAACGGTACCTGTTGCTAAGGTACCGGTCGCAAGTACAGGCCGGTACTGGGCGTTTTTGCCTAGTACTGGCCGGTACTGGCTATACTGGATATTACCAGGCCGGTACTGCGAAAACTCTTTTGTTTAGGGACTATTTTGCAATTTTGACAAAAAATTTTATACCTAACCCCCCCTCCCAACTATGGCTATCTTCTTCTCTCCTCTCTAATTTTCTCTCTTGGTCTTGGTTCTTTTCTTTCTCTCTCTCTCTCACCGTCTCCTCACCCCGCCTCTGTCCTCTCTTCGTCTGGTGTGTTGCTCCTCTGTCTCTGGAGTGTGTTGCTACTTCGGCTGTCGCCTCCTGTCGCGGATCGTTCATCTTCTCCTATCGCGGGTCGCCTCCGCTGCACCGCCTGTTGCCGCATTCTCTCCTCAGCCTATCGCCGCATCGTCCTCTGCCTGTCCCCCCGTCCTCCGATCGCGAGTCACTGCCTATCACCGCCATCCGACGACATATCTGGGATTAATAACCAGATCTGAACCCGACCCGTCACTGGCTCGATTTGATCCAAAAATCCAATTGTATATTGGTGTGTTTTTTTTCCAATTTTTGAATGGTTTTGTTAATTGTTTGCGTTGTTGTGAGTTGTGGCATGTGAGGAATGAAATTGATTTGCGATTAATTAACTGATTTAGGATTAATTGATTGTGTTGCTGCCTTGTTGGGTTGGAAATTTAGAGTTGGTGGGTTATATTGTTGGGTTGGTTTTGAAGGATTTATGGTAAATGTGGATGAAGGAGGTGAGAAAATTGAGTTGGTTTTGATTGTGGAATGGTAATGCCGAAATTAAATTGAAAGTGGTAGTTGATTTAGGTGATAAATTGGTAATTGGGATTTTAATTTGGTAATAAAAAAATTGAAAATGGTGAATGGTGATTGATTTGGATTGTAAATTAGTAATTGGGATTTTAATTTAGTGATAAAATTATTATGGCCGAACCGAATGGTTGGGAGAATTGGCAAATTTGGTTCACTTGTTTAGTTAAAGTAAACAGAATTTGGTTAACTTATTTGATAACGAAAGTTGTGATTAAGTAAATTAATTAATTGATTCACAACTTCACATCGAATTTTTGAAATTGGTTCATTAAATTTGAAAATAAAACAGAATTTAAAATAAAAAGAGAAAATTATGATGATTGATTCATGCTTTGCTAAGTGATATCATATTCTTAAAAAGATCCATCCGTGATTTCATGCTATGCTAAATAACATGTAATTGTAATTTGTAAGTGTAATCACATTATCATTAGTTGAACAAAAAATAATTTGTTTAAACATATACAAAAAAGAACCTAAATTGAAAGAATTCAAATGACATCATATATGAATAGAAAGGCAACAATTAGAATTGTGGATGTATGTTTTGTGATTATTGAAAATTGGAAATTGTTAGAAATTGATAAAAATGGAAATTGTTGATGTATGTTTTGTGATAGTTATAATTGGAATTTGT
>JANZXR010000002.1:2666388-2677453 GCA_027575705.1 Erythroxylum echinodendron | reverse complement strand
TAGTAGTAGTAGTAGTAGTAGTAGTAGTAGTAGTAGTAGTAGTAGTAGTAGTAGTAGTAGTAGTAGTAGTAGTATATCAGCTGATTTGATCAGCAGATAACATCAGTTGTTTAATAAAGATTTTTGGTAAAAGTAGTTATTTAATAGCAACTCTATATATAAAATGACTTATGAGGGCATAACCTAAAATTTCATAAGAAATCAGACATTAACTGCCTATTTATAAAATGATTTATGAGAGCATAACTTAAAATCTCATAAGAAATCAGACTTTAGATATTTAATTTTACAAAAATTATGTTTATAGCTCTAATAAAAAATATAGAACATACAATAACAATAACAAAAACAACAACAACAAAAAATAATAATAACCAAAAAATCATTAACAAAAATCAACATAAAACTATGTATTTTAATTAATTAATTAATTAATTATATTATATTTTAATTAATTAATTAATTATATTTTACTTAATTAATTAATTATATTTTAATGAATTACATTTAATTATAAGTATTATTATAGCAAGTGTCATAGGCGTAATAGTGGTTGTCACTCTCTTGACACTCTTAATTATATGTTACTATATTTTTAATTAATTAATTAATTAATTTTTATTTATTAATTAAAATAAAATATAATTAATTACATTATATTTTAATTAATTACATTTAATTATAATTATTATTATAGCAAGAGTCATAGGCGCTGTGGCACTCTTTCTTCTTTTAAAAGGCCTTCACTACTATTAAAATAATAAAGGGCACAATCGTCAACTAAATAAATTTTTATCAACTGACCACCAAAAATGCTCTTATAGAGGAGCTTTTAAAAAATTAACTGGTTGGATTGAATAAGTCAACCCATTAGCTGATAACCAAACAAAAGTCCTGTTTGGCAATCTGTGGATTACATTAACTGTTAGTTGATTCTATTAGCGGTTAACTAACATCTGATTATATTAGTTGATTTGACTGACGGATATAATTAGTTGTTTATTAAACATGTTTAGTAAAATTAACTTTTTAGTATTAACGGCTTAAGTGTAAAATAACTTATGAGGACATGATGTAAAAAAAAAAGAATTTATAAAGCCATGATTAGATATTTAATTTTACAAAATTTAAAATTTTAACTCTAATAAAAAACATAGAATATTCTTTAAAATTTTGTCACCATAACATATTTTTTATTTTGTAACCAAAAAACTTATTTCATTAGAAAAAAATCTCCCAAATTTTGCATCTAAAAAACTTTTAAAAAAATTATCGTTGTAGAATACATGCATGATTTTTAGTTATGCATGATTTTTAGCTTCAATTATCCATAATATCACTATAACGTAATTAGTATAATTCAAAAATTAACAGGAGGGTATAATTGGTTTTTTACCTATTAATTTTTGGCGGATCATAAAACAAACTCCTCTTATGGAGTTTTTAGAAATCAACTTATTGGGGTTAAATAAGCTAACCAATAAGTCATTCACCAAATACATCAACAATTTTTTAAGATAATCAAAAAGTTAACTTTTAGTCAATAAGCTAAAAAACAGCTTATCAGCTATTTGTCAAGCACATCCAAAATAATTAGTTGTTTGATTATATCAAACAGCTAATACCCTCTAAAACACCAAAAAATGGCTGAAACGCTATGGCCTAAGTCTCATCCATACTTCATACAATGATTTAAGTCCTAATTTCCCATCTTTGTAGAGTCCTAAAAACACAGGCGTTAACTAAATAGTTGTTTAGTTCTATTTTTATTTTTCTGTTGTGGTTTCTAGTTTTTGTTTTTTGTGTTTTTAAATAAAATCTATTTAGTTAAGATTTCTAATATAAAAACTGAAAAAATATTTAGTTTTATGATTTTGTTTCTATTTTTTAATTATAAACATATATTAATTATTTTTAATATAATTTATATTAACATATTTGTAATTTTGCAAACATCTCATAGGAATTTTGGGTATTAAATCATTGATTTATAAATGATTTACTTAAAACATGTCATTTATAGTAGAATTATGTTATTATTGAAAATAACATAGAAGAAACATACAATTTGATTACTACATTCGTTTATTAATAGAAAATAGAAAAGTGTATTTTAGTAGTGTGATTTTTGCTATCATTTGACAAATTGATAAAGCTACATGACAAATACCAATTGAATTAATTGAAAGGGGACTATATGCCTTGCTAGAGATGGAAGATGTCTGCCAAGAATACTGCTTTATGATGATATACTGTGCATGTTATATTATGGAAGAAAAATACAACAATCCTAAAAACGAATAGTATTAAGAAATCTATAGAAATGGGTGATTATTAACTCATCCGCTGTCACACTTCCATCTTGAGTTTAACCTAGATATAGCCTTCTACAATTATTGTTTATAGGAAACAAACAACTAAAGAAAAAACAAAGTTGAATACGAGCAAAGCAGTAGTAATGGCAAAACTTTTTCACGTAATTTCATTTTTCATTAAACTTTGTATCCTCTTTGCGTTCCCACAAACCAAAAACACAGGAAAACAATAAACCAACAATGAATAACAACAAACAATTGGAAATGTAGAAATGCAGATAAACGATAAACTAGGAAGATCAGTAATGTAAAAATGCACAAATCGAAAAACCAAAGACATAGAAACCAAAAGCACATAAATGTAGAAATGTCAATACCAAAAAAAAACCATAAATGCAAAAAAATGCAGGAAAACATTAAACCAAAAATGTAGAAAAATAATAAACCAAGAAAACTAGAAACGTAGTTAGGTACGTAAAAGAGAAGAGAAAAATAAAGAAGCAGGCGCGAGAGAAGAGATGAGTTTGGAATGTAAAGAGAAAAAAGATTTCTACACTAAAAGAAGTTTATAAGAGAGAAAAAATTTCGGGGCATATTAGACAGACTACCAACACCCACCTGGACTCATACGCATATAAATCGTGTAAGATTTTCTAAATATAATAACAATTATTAGTTTGAATTTCAAATGACTTTTAGTATAATAATTTTGAAATACTTTTTAAAATTTTATTTTAAAGAAAATCATCATCCTAAATTTTAAATATGAATTCTTAATTATTATAAAACATTCCTTAATTAAATTATATTTTTATTATGAGATTTTAGTTGTTATTGTAGTTCTCTTTGCCTTCATGAGATAGAATGCCACGTGTCAAATTTAAAAGTCTTCATTACATTATGCATCTTAATAAATTTAATAAAATTAGGCTTGTGCAACATAAGGATGAATGTTTTATACCTATTGTAATTCATACAAGAAAAAAAATGTTATATGGCAAGTATATAATTTAAAAAAATAATATTATTAATTTAAAAATCAATTAAAATTATTATTAAATAATTATATTTATTATATTATGAAAATTGTCGGCTATAAATATCCACTAGTTGCAAGAATGACAATGGGCTAGTCCCGGGTAGAATTTTGATCGAGCTCAGTCCCAAGTTTGATTTAGCCCAAGTTTTTAAGTTAACATAGTTCGATTATGTTCAATTAAATTTATTTTTAAAAATTAAAAAGTGAAAATAATGATACTTTATATGAAACTTCCAAATTTTAGATTGTGTCAATCCAACAGTCCAAATTTAAAACGTAAATTTTTTATAAATTTAACCTAAAATCTGATGAATTGGAGGTTGAATTCTTGAATTTCAGACCTAACTAACTGAAATTTGATTATGCTATTACTAACTGACTGCGACCTGATACTCGTACAAAGTGTTGTTCAATTACAAAGCCATCCCCTTTTTAAACCAGCCCTTGCTCATTTTATTTCAAAAGCAAGCATACTTGGGTTAGGATTAAGCAAGTCAATTAATTATTACGCAATCTAGTATGCGACTATAATTTTTTGTTTAGTGAAATCTAGTTTATGAAGCATCTTAATAAAATTTAACATGGGGCTAATTCTTTATACTCGGTACAATTCACACAAATAGTTATTCAATTTACCAAGTCAACTCCTCTTTAAGATGAGTTTAGATTTTTTTGTCAATGTCCAACTTTATTTAATGTATAACAAGGCTTTTGGTCGTTAAACATGAATTTAAAAATTGTCCAATTCTATCAAATAACTAAAATGACATCAATTTTTTACATTAGAAAGGTTACACACGGTAAAATTGGGTAGAAGACTCCGATCCACTCCTTTTAAGACGGCCCATCACATGCTTCTTTGTTTCTCGTATCTCAAGTAACTGAAATAAAGTTTCTGCAAGTAAGATGAAAAAGAATAGAACTGGTGAAGCCTATAAATATTATTGTAAAGAATCGAACATAACATCACCACTGACAGTTAAGCGAACACAGCAAAAATGAGTGATAGAACAAAGTTTCCTTCTTCTAATTGTTGTCTCTTCTTCTGGCTCAATCCACTCAACTAGTCACTGCCGAAAAATCGCGATTCAACATAATTATCCTGGTCGGACAGAACAACATGTCCGGTCGTGGAGGCCTAACTTGGACGACATTATAACTCCACAATATGCCAATCAAACCCTTTAATTCTCCGCCTAACCGCCTGCCTCACATGGGTAGAGGCCCGTGATGTTAGAAGTTAAATTTAATTCAAACTTTCAGCAATTTAATTGTTAGGTTGTTACGTAAAATAAGCTAGAAGATTCAGTAGTTGTTAGTTTTCTTATTTCCTAGATGAATTAGTTAGAGTAGTTACAATTTGTAGTTAATACGTTGTAAGTGTTTAGTTCAAATTACAACTCTTGTAAAACCTATTTAAGAGGCTTTGTTTCTTGTGAAAAAAGCAAGATTTGATTAGCAAAATCACTTTTTGCTATTTCTAAAATTGTTTAGTTCTATAATATTTCTTCAACAAAGAGATATCAGAGCTAGGTTATCTTAGAACTGGATATACCATTCTTCTTATTTGCAAACAATGGCAGCAACTTCAAGCACTCTCAATGTCTCACAACCACAGATACTAATTTTCAAAGACGACTCTTATGAGTTTTGAAGTATAAAGATGAAGACGCTATTCAAATCTCAAGATCTTTAGGATCTCGTGGAAACAGGTGTTGTAGAATCCAACGATGATGAGACTCGTCTAAAAGACAATCAAAAACGTGATGAAAAAGCCCTCTTCTTCATCCAATAAGCAGTGGATGATTCGATATTCTCCAGAATAGTTGTTGCTACGTCGGCCAAACAAACCTGGTCGATCTTGAAAATTGAATATCAAGGATCAACAAAGGTAATTACTATGAAAATTCAATCTCTTCGATGAGATTTTGAAACTTCATGTATGAAAGACAATAAATTTGTTCAAGAATACCTAGTAAAAGTCTCTTATATCGTTGGTCAAATGCGCTCATATGGAGAGAAAATCACGGATGAAACTATTGTAGCTAAAGTGTTAAGGTGTTTAGCTCCTAAATTTGATCATGTAGTAGCTTCAATTGAGGAATCAAAATAGTTGTGATGCAGTGAGCATCATAGTCCCACATCGCTTGAGAGTATTGGTCGAGATGGCCTTATATGTAGACTGGGCAAACCTATTTAATAGACTAATCTTTTGGCTAGTTATGTCTAGTCTGCATCATTTGGTATTAGAGCCGGGCTCTCATGCATGTGGGCGCACGGGGGTCTGTAGGGTTAGTTTGGGGTGGTCCTCTAGTAGAAGGTGACTCGGACCACACGCTGGACGCGTGTTCTTCCATGATGGAGGAAATTGATGCTGTGAGCATCATAGTCCCACATCGCCTGAGAGTATTGGTCGAGATGGCCTTATATGTAGGCTAGTCAAACCTATCTAATAAACTAGTCTTTTTGGTTAGTTATGCTAGACCTAACTAACCAAAAGACTAGTCTATTAGATAGGTTTGCCCAGCCTACATATAAGGCCATCTCGACCAATACTCTCAGGCGATGTAGGACTATGATGCTCACTGCATAAATTTGTCTATTTTTTATTCGATGAACTGATGAGGTCTTTACAAGCATATGAGTCCAGGATCAACAAAACTACTGCAAAAGAAGAAGAAAAGGCATTCTAGATCAAAATGAGTCGAAGTCATCAAGTCAACATGCTAGAGGAAGAGGTAGAACATGTTTTTGAGATCGAGGCAGAGGTCGTTCCTTACACTATTCCTATTATAACAAAAATGGACACACAAATAATTGTGACTTTTTGTGAAGACCAAGGAATCAAAAGAGAGCTAGCAGCCCCATACCCTCCAGAGCAAAATGGGGTAGTTGAGCGTAAAAATCAAACGGTGGTTAAGATGACTTGATCAATGCTAAAATCAAAGGGGCTTCTTAATAGTTTATGGGTTGAAGGTGTAGCAACGACAGTGTATCTTCTCAACATATCTCGTACGAAGGTTGTATGGAATCAGATGCCATATGAAGCTTGGAATGACAAGAAACCCTCGGTGAGTCACTTATGTGTTTTCCATTGCATATGTTATGCTTTGCATACAACTAATAGAAACAACCTAGAAGAGAAATCACAAAGATACATCTTCATTGGTTATTTCTCGCACTCTAAAGGTTACCAATTATGTGATCTCTTAAGTGGCAAGATTTCAGTAAATAGGAACTTTGTATTTGACGAACAAGGCTACTGATCATGGGAAGAAAAAAGTCAAGAAGTCAAATGCTCAAGTGGAAATAAACGAAGGGGAAGACATTCCAGTTAATGGAGAGGCAATAATACCATCTCTTGGCAGCTCATAAAAGTCAACTCCAGTAAGGTCATGTTCACTGTCAAGCGGAAAACTTCCTCATTCGAAGAGTCTTCACTTAATGAATCAAACTAATTATGTAGAAGTAAGCGTGGTAGAATTCCTCAACGTCGATTCGGAATTGAAGGAGAGGTGACATCATCATTGATTCTATTCACTGAGGATCTGATCCAATCACAGTGGAAGAAGCAATGAACGAGAAGGAATGGCAAAGAGCAATGGAAGAAGAACTTCATGTTATTGGGAAAAATAAGACTTGGGAACTATTCGATATTCCTAAAGGTAAAAATGCTATCGATCAGAAATGGATTTTTAAAACTAAATTCTTGGCAAATGGAAGTATTCAAAACTATAAGGTAAGGCTTTTAGTAAGAGGTTATGCTCAACAACAAGGCATCGATTATGAGGAAATGTTCTTGCCAATAGCTCGATTTGAGACGATTAGAATTATTTTGGCATTCGCAGCACTTAAGGAATGGAAAGTGTTCCAATTTGATGTAAAATCTGCTTTCTTAAATGGTGATTTACAAGAAGAAGTGTATGTAACTCAACTCCCAGGCTTCGAAGATTCAAGGAATCAAGATAAAATTTTTCAGTTGAAAAAGGCACTTTATGGGTTGAGGTAAGCCCTTAGAGCGTGATACGGAAAGATCGACGAGTTCTTTCAAAATAATGAGTTCAAAAGGAGTATGCATGAGCCAACCTTGTATCTGAAAAAACAAGGTATGAATGATGTGGTGATAATAAGTCTCTACATCGATGATATAATATATACTAGTTCTTCGTTACATCTTATATCTGAGTTTAAGAAGTCCATGAAAAATATGTTCGAGATGACGAATTTGGGAGAACTAAGCTACTTTCTAGGCTTAGAAATTGTTCAAACACATGCTGGAATTTTTATGTCACAGAAGAAGTATGTTGAAGATACACTTAAGAAGTTTAACATGATGGGATGCACAACAACCATCACACCTATGAACACTAATGAGAAGCTTCAAGCACAAGATGATACAGGAGCAGCAAAAGGAAGCTTATTTAGAAGCTTGATTAGGATATTGATTTATTTAACTCATTCTCATCCTGACATAAGTTTTTCAGTCGGTATTCTTTCACAGTTTATGCTTAAATCGTCCAAATATCACTTTGGTGCAGCTAAGAGAGTTCTTTGTTATTTAGCTGGCACAAAGGAGTTTGGCATCTGGTTTCGAAAAACAAACGAGTTCAGTTTTAAAGGTTATACTGACAGTAATTAGGCTAGTTCGATTGAAGATAGACGAAGCACTTTTAAAAATTGCTTCATTCTTGAAACAGCTGCAGTTTCTTGTTGTTTTAAGAAACATGTCATTGTAGCTTTGTCATTTAATGAGGTAGAGTTTGTAGCAGCTGCAATCTCTGCTTATCAAGCAATATGATTTAAGGAGGATTTTAACAAGAGCAAGTTGAAGCAATTGATATTTTGTGTAATAGCAGGTCAGCCATGCTATGTTGACCAAAGTTCCAAATATTGGTGTGGTGGGTCTCATGCCGTGTGCTATTGGTGGGACTAGCATACAAACAGTGGTCAAAGGGAGGCTTCCTTTTTGAACAGTTGGTGAGAAGGACTCAGGAGGCAGGTGGGGTGCGCAGAGGAATGCTATGGTATCAAGGAAAGGCCGATGCGCTTAATAAAGACGATGCTAATACGTATAAAGGTAGATTAGAGAAGTTTTTCACAGATCTCCGTAGCGATTTACAGCATCCTTTTGTCCCATTTGCCAGGCATGGATTAAATTTTCATGCAACGCTGATTTTACGTATCTGATTGATGATAGTTTTCCTTTACTTGTAAAATTATAAAAACGTGCAGGTGGCTCCAGCAATGGAGGGATTTCACGTAGATACTGTGAGAAGAGCTCAACTGCAACAAAGATTATATCAATTTTCAGAAGTATTTCTTTCGCCCTAATTTATTAAGAACTTAAAAGATAATAGCGGGGTATGTTGGCCGTACATTGCTAAACAATGAGCATCCTAGCTCTTTTGAGATATTATCCAATTTATGGTATTATATTAGCAGCGAAAGGGCATAATTCGCGAGCTAGTCGGCATGTTAATTAGCCTCACGATAAACGTGATTGTATAACACCACCCAATTACAACTCAAAAGCTCTTTAATGTCCTTAACCAATGCCCCACTTAACCTCAACATATTTAGATCCTTCGTAATCATAAACGCCGCAAATTGAGAATCTACTTCTAGCATTAATCTGCGTATGCCTTTGCTCTATGTAAGTTCGAGGCCAAACCTGATCGTCCATAATTCAACCGCTACAAATGTTGTGCACCCTATATTATGAGCAAAGCCTAATATTCACAATTCTTCCAACATGTTGATAACCACTCTTACATTTAAAACATAATTTGTTTAATAAAGGTCCAGAATTAAAGAAATTTCTGTTCGAGAAAGAAAAACATGAATTTCATTAAAACTTTTGATAAATAGGACTTTTTAAATTTATTTATATTTTAAATTTTTTATTATAACTTGTGTAGTTTTAGACTGGAATAACTCTAGTAGAAATTAAAGCAACGTTAAGAGTTTCGTAATATATACCGGCTAAAAAATTATACGAAAATTAACTTCTTGACACTGATTATCAATGTCGGTGAATTTGCTTGGTACATATAAGAAAAATTAAACGTAACACTCTTTCTCTCTCTCTCCTCTTTACCCACTGTAGCTTCATCTATGCCTTCTCTACTCCCTCTCCTTATCGCCACCCTCTAACCTCCCTTGCTTGCACCAGTCACCATTTTCCAGCAACACCAAAAGAAAATATTGTAGATTTAGCAAGAACATGTAAGAAAGTAGTAAAGCGCACAAAAGCTATATTTCAAAAAAAAAAGAAAACATATTGGCACCTTCATTGGGTCAAAGCGTCTTCAAAAGAATGACAGCCTAAGGAAGACAATAACAAAGTTTATTTTCAAAAATAGTAACCAGAACAAACAATCTGTCACGCCCTCAAAAGGGAATCAAAAGAGAAAAACAAAACAAAAGCAGAAACCAAGAAAGAAGAAGAAGAAGAAAACAGAGTAGCTCTTTGCGAGCTTGTGCGTTATGATCATTTGTTATAATACAAATAACACGCATCAAAAATGACAAACACAGTAAACAAAGTTTAACACCATACTCATACTTATATGATTAATAACGTCACTGACCTACAATATTCAACAATTTAAATTGCATTATAACAAATTACAACAATAATTAGAATTGTAATCACAGATGTTGAAATATAAGTGGGAGTTTATCTCAAGTGAAAATAATATATGACCTTAAACATGCATATAAGTCTAATGAATTACTTATCCTATTACCAATTAGTTTTAAGATAGAACCTCACTTGAGCTTATATGTAGTGTAACTTTTCTCATAGAGTGAGCCTCTAGGCCCATTGCAAATGTAACATAGTATTAGAGCATGTTGCTCTTAGGTTATTCGTCACTACCTCAATACGATAGACTGTGTCATACGTTAGGCCTTAAATTAGCCTACATGTGAAGAGAGCGTGATGAAATATAAGTGGAAGTTTGTCTCACATGAAAATTATATATGACCTTGAGCATACATATAAGCCTAGTGAGTTACTCCTCCTATCACTAATTAGTTTTATGATGAAACCTCATTTGAACCTATATGTGCTCAGTTTATTTGAATTTCATCTTATAAAATTTAATAACAATTGTGAACTCTTGTTGTAAATTATAATTGTCATATTTATTATTTTTTATTTGATATTTTGTTATAATTATTATTTATTATATGATGAAAGTGTAACTTTGTGTTGTTTTTAATTTTATATTTTATGATAATTAAATGATTTTTTCATATTAATTGTAATTTTTATTTATATATAAAATATGTGAAAATAATATTAATAAAAATAAATAAATTGTTGTTATTTTAAATTTCTATTGTTATAATTTCTAGAAATATGATTAATGTAAAATTATAAATTACATTATAATATATTGAATAATTTTTTAACAATTTTTAAAAAAATTAGGAATTATTTTATAGTAGTATGTATTAAGATTAAATTCGGTATACGGATTTAAAGCGAATGATAGAGAAGTGCCATACTTTAAAAGCCATATCGTAAAATTATCACCGATTCATAGGAAATGATTAGTTTGCGTTTGGAATATGGAACTTTACACCTCAGACAACATAGGGCCATGCAGGCAAAGCCTCAACTTTCGTTAAGTATATATACTAAGGACGAACGGGATGGACGACCACGGAATTCATCTCGTTCGTCCGTTTAATCTGACGGTCA